>OY744481.1:326981639-327581639 GCA_963556165.1 Tipula helvola | reverse complement strand
GGCATATATTGACGTGTCGGATTTCCTCGCATTTTGGTGGCACACATTTGTTCATCAACACAGAGACGCTGGCGCATTGGGATGGAAACAAATCGTTCATTGAAATGTTTTATGAGCGGTCGTATTTTATATAGCCGATCATAGCCCGGTTGATCTTTTGAAATCGCAGCTGAGTTATCATTGAAATGCAACCTACGACGTGTCTCTTCGAACCGATGGCGAGTCATAGATTGTCTTACGGCTTCCATTGAATGTCTCCCCCAATAAGCTCGAACGTTTGGAAACCGATATACAGACATAAAAATTAGGATCCCGATAAATTTTAGAAGTTCTGATTCTTCAGTGATGAATCGTGTTTCAATATTAGTTTGCCGAGCATATAAATTCATTTGATCTGCTAGGTACCGAAGAAAATCACTGGTTAAAAAATAGCGGAAGCAGTCATAAGGTGTTTTCAACACCAGTAATTCAGTTGGTAGCTCCTTTTGACCATGAAAAATGATTTCATTTAAATGAAGTTGTAGCTTTTTCTTCTTCCAAATTATCGATTTGAATTCCGGTGAGTCATTTTTTACTTCGCTTATATGGCCATTGAATGCACCACAGGAAGGACCAGTAGGGACCTCTTCCTCGTGTTGTGCTGAACATGCCTCGTCGTCATTCCTATTCAAATTCATCCGGTTTGCTTCAGTACAATTCTGTGTAGTGTTAATCTGCTGGTCGGTGGGCAATTCTGTCTCAATAAATACATAATCAGGGTCGTCAATATCGTCATCACTATCGAAATCTTCGGCTCCATCTTCACTTCCAGTTTCTTCATCATCAGTTGGAACCGACTCCATCATATCAATAATATCATCTTTCGTCATTCTCGAAAGATCGTAATATGTTTTACAATGTGCCATGACTAATAACAAAAAAAATTAAAAATCACACAATAAAAAATACAAAAGAAAATCATAACACGAATAAATCATGCGAAAAACTGTAAGCGCAAGCATTTTGACCATAAAACCCGAGTCCGCCTACAGACGGTTTCAGGTGATAGTGTATTATTGATAACAAACAGTAATATTTTCTGTTATTTTATGCACTGTTCAAAAGATAACTCTTTTTTCTACTCACCAGTATTTTTTTCACAAGAATCGTATAAAAATTACTAATAATACTTTATTGTTGAAAGTCCCGTTTTTCACACAAATAATTATTTCGTCAGTTTTCGTCAAAAATTCACTTTGAACTGATTTAAAGGAAAAACGAAACGAAATAGAATATTGCTGAAAAAACCAATGAATAAAGCGGAATTGCGATTACAGTTTTAGTGTTTGTTTTCGTTAAAAAAAATATACATGTGTGGATTAGAACGGTTTAGTTTAAGTCCGTCTTGAGGCGGACTAGAGCATTAGAGGGTTAACTAAAAAAAATGGAGAATGATGATTTAATCGGCACGCCACCTGAAATATGTGAGATAGTCGAAAATATATTAGACCAGCAGCTGCTGCCCCAAAAATCGACGGATATTTATATAAAAACATATGAAAAATTTAAAATTTGGTGTAATAATAAAAGTGTTAATAAAATTTCGGAAAATATACTTTTGGCATATTTTCAAGAGTATTCAGTTAATAAAAAGGCCTCCTCTCTATGGGCCCATTATTCAATGTTAAAATTAACAATATCTCTATACGAAAATATTAGGAATGTGAAGTTTTTCCTAAAATTCTCCTAAAACTACAAAAGCAACAATTTGTTTGCTAGTATATGGGACAAGTAAATATTTAGGCGTTTTCAGAAAACTACGATTTAATGATATGAAAATTTAATTGAAAATAATATATTTTATACATTAATTTAGTTAAACTAAAACAGAACGAAATATGTATACCGATTTCAAAATTTTCGAATGACGCATTTATGTACGGTATTGCTCATGGGATTCCTTCATTAGGTGATAAGACGTAGGCCTAATTTAACTATTGGCCAACTTTTAGAATTTTCTCTTGGATTTCAGATACGCAAATAGAGATCAATATGTACGTACATGTATATACGGACTACCCCCATATTTATAGTTGACGAACTTTGACATGATACTAAACGCATTTATAGAAATTGCTCATCGGATTCATATATTGGGTGGTAAGATGTAGGCCTAGCTTAACTATTGACCAACTTTTAGAATTTTCTCTTGAATTTCAAGAACTTCTCTCAATTTTTTTTTCAGAATATGTCCCAGCTTTTTTTCCAGAATATAATACTAGAAAGAGGAGTAAATTCCCTCTTTTCCAAAATATTTTTAAAAAACTTCTCTCAATTTTTTCAGAATATGTCTCGGTTTTTTTCCAAAATATATTACTTGAAAGAGCAGTAAATTCCCCCTTTTCCAAAATATTTTTGAAAAACTTCTCTCATTTTTTTACTAACTCAATAATACTAACCGCCATTTTTTTTATGTAAGAGAAATTTAGGATAAACTTCACATGCATAAAATATTGATATTTCGAAATTTTACAAACTAGTCGCATTTTTTAAAACGAAAAAATGTTGACTATTACCCAACAAAATCATTGGTTTTCACTTATGAGGATATTTTTAAATTTTTAACTGAAGCGCGTGATGAAGGTTACATTGCAACAAAGGTATGTATCTTCTTTATACTACTTAATTAGAGACTGCTGTAAAAGAAAAGCATCATTAATAATCAAATCATTATCATTGCAGGCCGCTCTTGTAATTGGTGTTGCAGGTGCCTGCAGAACTGACGAATTTTACAATATGCTTGGGGTCGACATAACAATCAAGGATGATGATTCTTATTAAGATTCCTAAATGGTACATCAAGAAAGTTTGTTATTATTGAAGCACTTTGGATGGAAATTGTTCGTAGATATTAAGAATTGAGACCGATTCCGGACATTCCAAAAATTTTCATTGGTATAAAAAATGGCAAACCTATTAGACAAAATATAGGCCATAATACTGTATCGCAAATGCCACCAAAAATTGGAAGGTACCTATATTTAGAAAATCCCCGTTCTTATACAGAGCACAGTTTTCGAAGAACTTCTGCTACTTTATTAGCTGCGAGTGGGGGTAATCTACTTCAACTTAAGCAACATGGTGGATGGAAATCTTTCAATGTCGCCGAAGGATATAATATAAAATTCTATATCAAGAAAAAAAAAATGTAGGTCGCATGGATCAAAGTCAAAGTGCGTTAAAATCTCAAGAACCTAATTCAAATATTCAAATTGAAGAGCAACAAATGATCGGTAATAGCAATAAGATGCATGTACCAATATCAATAAATACCGATAGACAAGGCGTAAATTCAACTTGTTACAATTGTACTATAAACAATTAGTATCATAAATAAATTGGCAAAATGAGTTTTTAGTGCCATCTATTATTATGTAATAATAAATATTTAATAAAGTGTGTTCGTTTTTGGTTAAAAATATATTTGTCTTTATACGTTTATGTATTTTTATACGTGGTATCTTGTAAATTTTATTTGGTTTTTTTTATTTTTATCAAAATCTACTTTATCAATATGGGGAATAATCATAATCTCCCTATCCATTTAATCGCATTGCATCTACATAGTGTTCATTTTTCATTATTAACTAGTGGTCAATAAACACATATTATTAACCACTACTTAGCCTAGAAATTTTGTTTCTCAGGCTACTAAAACACATAATAATAATGCCTTCTACGACTGGTAGTGGAAAAATATTTATATTAATTTGAATATTCTTTTGGTTTTATAATATAAAATATTATCCATTTAAATTAATGATTACAATAATTCATTAATTTTGAAAGTGAGGCAAGTTCATTTAACCGTTTATTTTTTTAGCCAGCACTATAAACACGTTTGAATTATTTTACATTATCTAATACCATAAAATACAAAGAAATATGTGTATTAATACTTACCAATATTTTTAAATTTATTGAAAAGCAAACCCTTAAATATCTAGCAATAACAATGGACTTATCCCACTTTCAAAATAAACGGGGATTCATGCCATGAATTTAATTGTTTCAGAAGCTTTTCCTTAATATACTGACATACATATTGGACTAATTTGGGATTAAATTAATTTTCCCATTGAAATAGGTAACACTGTAATAATAAAAGAATCAATGCCCAATAAATGTTATCAACAAATGTTTGGATAATAAGTGAAATGCTATCAAAGAATGGTGAGATGTCGCAGAGTCGTAATGAAAACTAACGAATGGAACACAAAATACGAGCGGTTAAGTCCACAAAAATTATCCAAAAATAGTCTAAAATTTACATAACTAGTTTACAGTGCAATTGTACAAATAATTTTGTCCACACAAATAAAATTGAACAATACTAAATTTAATTTTTCTTTATTTCTTAATTACAAATACAAAAAAAAATAATTATGGTTACATAAATAGGTCATTAAATTAGCTCGTCAAAAATCTTTAGTCCAAGCAAATCGTTAAACGAACGATTTTCTTGAACTAAAGATTTTTGACAAGCTAATTTAATGACCTATTAATTAGTTATACAAAATTATTTTCTTCGAAATCACATTTAAACTCTTAAAGGGTTTTTTTAAGGACACTTGAATAAAAATCGAATAAAATTACTTTATCCTTTCTTGCACAAAACTTTGGGTAATAATCCGGTAGCCGGCGAACATGTTGGTGCCGCACTCTTTGGTGGTGCACATTTTGGTGACTGATGTTTTGTTGGTCCACTTTTTGGTGGTGAACATTTTGGTGGTGCATCTATTGGTTTGGCACATGTTGGTGGTGGACATTTTGGTGATGTACTTGTTAGCGCTGGACTTGTTGATGCTGAACATGTTGGTGGTGGACATTTTGGTGATATCCTTGTTAGTGGTGGGTTTATTGGTGGCGCACTTGCTGGTGATGCACATGTTGGTGGTTGATATATTGGTGGCGGGCGTTTTGGTGGTGGACATGTTGGTAGTGGATTTATTGATAGTGGATATGATAGTGATGGATATGTTAGTGACGGACATGTTGGCGGTGGTGGATATATTATAGGTTTTACAGTTGGTTGAAAACAGGTCGGATATTCACAATTACAACCCCAATCACAGTTTGGTTCTTCTACACTCCATTTTTCATAAACGGACCATGGAGAGGCCGATACAAGCACAGCAGCACTAATTGCAATAAGCAATAAGACGACTATCGTTCTCATGTTATTTAGTAAAATAATTCACACACGTCTATAGATAAATATACGTTAGAAATACGACTGAATAGACTCCATGATAAAAACCATATTTATATTCGCGTTTTAACAAGAATTTCTGCAGAACGTGATTTTTTCCTCCCATTGACGATTTTTCTTGTTGATGCTGGTCATCCTTGAGTTACGTCGGTTTAAGTTGCGTTGTTTTTGAGTTACGTCGTTCATAAATTACTTCCTTCTTTTGCTTTGAGTTACGTAGTAAAAACAAAACTTTTTTGTTTTTGTTTCCGGGTTTGTTTTATATGCAGTTTTATTTATTTCTGTTTTGTTTTGACTTACGTCGCGTTGACAAGCAAATAACAACGACGTAACTTATGGAATGCATTTCCGAAATTCATGATTTGTTTTCGTTTCCTTGTCCAAAGCAAGTGTTGGCAACAAGTCGATTATGGGTAAATAAAATTGTTGACGCATGCCGCACGCTTAAAATTAACAAGGTTAAGAAGCTAACCGATACACAGATACTAATTAAAAAATTCTATGGTATGTACGTGAGGGAAAACAAAACTTCATTAGCGTAATATGTTAATTAGTTTCTCCATTGCCGATTTTCCAAAATATTCTAAAATAAGCACAACCAAAATTAATAAACAATTGATTGAGTATTAAATGTGATTGGAAATATTAAATTTTCCGAGATGAAACAAAATCAAACACGAGACGATATTATCTACTTAAAATAATTTAAATAATTGACATTTTGATTACGATCTGTCAGTCTTTGATCTGTTCACGTACATAATGAAAATCGAATTTCCAAATCCCTATTTAGATAAATAGTTTTTAGTAAATATAAACGTCTTTTTATAAATGTGGCAGCATATCCATACGGAGAATAACAGTGAGTTACAACAGTTTCAGATTGACTGTACATCGATGCGAAGAGAGTAGCAGATGAAAGTGTGGTGAACTTGAGTTGTAATCTAGTATTATATGTAGTATGTACAAGATAGACATTCAAACAGAATGTATTATGATTAATACTTATTGATAATCTTATTGTATTATAGATAATAAATATTTATAAAAATATTGTTAAAATTACGGGTTTACACAATAAAGAATCAAACAAAATTGAATTTGTAGACTCGTGATAACATGAACGCCGTATACCGTGAACTCCGGATAAAGTGAACGATTTTTTAATTACATGTACTACCCGGTAACGTGGATAATTAGAACGCTCGATAACGTGAACTACATTTTGTACACTCTCGCATGTCCATAATTGCACATATAATTCTTAATATACAAGAAGAGGAGAAATTATTAAAAGTTTGCAATTCAGTTTCGATCTGCGAGCATGTGAAAAATAAATCATTTTTCAGTACATCTCATCAGGCTTTAGCGATTGAACTGCTAATAACACACTAACATTGAAATTGTTAAAAGTTTAGAAAGGGGAATGTAAAATTCGCTAATACTACATAAGTGCACGGTTGATTCCTATATATAGGAAAAAATCAGTGTAATAAATTAGCAGTTCAGTCGCTATAACCAGATGAGATGTACTGAAAAATGATTTATTTTTCACATGCTCGCAGATCGAAACTGAATTGCAAACTCTTAACAATTTCTCCTCTTCTTAAATATTTATCAATCTGGAATATATCAGAATAATTTAAAAAAGTAGTTTGAACATTCTTAATATATACGTAATATATTTTCTTATGATCCAGAGATTCCAAATTTGTTCCTTTTTCATAATTTGAATCGAATAAAGTTGAAAATCCATCAGTAACTTACTGTATGCGCTAAGCTAGTGCATAAGTAGTTGTATTTGTTGTGTGATTAATAGAAAAATGGGTAAAAAGCAACAGATTTAATATTAAAGATACAATCTTGAATTGTTGAATAATTTCATAAAGGGGCAAGGTTACAAATTTATCGAAAAACTACAATGTTGCTACGTCCACTGTTTCTGAAATTAACAAAAAAGTGAGGGAACTTTAAATGCGGCTAATAACACCTTTATGGGGCCTGTTAAGAGAAGGACCCTTTAACTGTCAGAATACCCTAAAATGGAGAAGATCTTATATCGCTGGTTTCTTCGGCAGCCTGATAAGAGTTTTCCCGTAAGTGGCATACCGCGCTTTAAGAAAACGCAAAACTTTTACTCAGCCCGGTTTCACAAAAAAGTAGCCAATCTCTAGTTGAATGGTATTTCCTCCCTTTATTCTTTTGTGAAATTGCGTTTTGTTTTCACAATATAAATTCAATGTACGTTGATTGTATTTTTTTACATACAAATATTTGGCCTCCAGCTAATTATTTGACTTTTAGGCAGCTAAATATTTAGCTCTCCAGTAAAAATTTTCATGTAAAAAAAATAAAGCATGTGTTGAATTTGTTTTGTGAAATAGATCGCGATTTCTTAAAAGAAGAAAGGGATGAAATATTGCTTGACTGGAGATTGCCTGTGCAATTTCCAAACAAGTACTTGGTGGTTATGTTTTAAAATTTGTTTTGGAGTGCGATTCCTCAAAATTACTGGAGAGAAGTACTGGAGAAACATGTCCTCTCAACTTGAACTTGTGCGAAGCGATTTAAAAGACAATTGCAAACAAAAATAATTCAAGTTTATTTGTCTGTAAACCAAATTTATAATGCAGATGAAACTGACTTATACTGGCTTATACTTTAGCCTAATACTAATGCAAATGGACTGCATAAATTACAACGTTAGTAATTTTAAAAGCGAAACATTCCCGATCATTTAAAAATTGTAACTGCCCTGTTGACTTTAATCATTCAAAAACTGCGTGAATGACAGCTGCTTAAAGATAGGTTCCATAAATCGTTTGTACCACAAGTAAATGTTAATTTATTGGTCTAAAAGAATTTAAGTAAAACATTTTTTTTAACCAATAAATCAACATTTTGTCAAATTAAATACGAATATTTTCAAAAAGTCAAGGTCTGCCAGTAAAAACACTATTATATTATTGAATGCTCCATCTCATCCACCTGAAAATGAATTAATATCAAACGATGGACCAAATGTCACACCGGTCATTCAGCCAATGGACCATGTTGTAATAAGAATTTGGATGTAAAGGAACATCCATAAATTTCATATGAAAAAAATTAACTCCCGCAAACATGAACCAGCTCTTTAACATGAATTTGCCTGGTTTTATTTTGTTCACGTTATCACGAGTCTACGTAATTGAATTTTTTTTTTTTTCAATTTTGCCATATACTTTACACATAAATTATTTAAACGGGATGAAAATTGCATAGATTGGGTTTTTCATTTATTACAAGAAAAGGTTCATTTTCCATAGGAGATAATTTCAATTGAAAATTTTCAATAGAGTGTAGGATTATTTGATGCATATGTATATATGTATGTAGGTAGATATTTTCGGTCATCCAATTCTCTTCTTCGGTTAATACACAGCAAAAATGTCGATTCATTCAAAACAAAATTTGATTTTACTGCTGAAGTGGCAGTTAAAATATTTGAATAAAAGGGAAAAATCTCAAAATTATTGCATTTTTGGTTGAGTTTCAGCATACTTTAAACAAATTATTAGAAATCAGCAATTCGGGATTCGAACTTACGAAACTGATGAGAAATTTAATTGTTTATATTTTGTCCGCAATAGATTAATGTCATTAGAACAAAAGTTGCCAAAATTTTTGATTCATGCCAATTTCTGAATTTAATTGTTTCAAAAGCTTCTCCTTAGTATATAGTACACCTTATTGAAATAGGTAACACTGTAATAATAAAAGAATCAATGCCTAATAAATGTCACCAACAAATGTTTAGATAACAAGTGAAATGTTATCAACGAATAGTGAGATGTCGCAAAGTAGTAATAAAAACTAACGAACGGAACACAAAATACGAGCGATTAAGTCACTAATTATGCAAAAATAGTCTTATATTTAATTAATTTAGTAATTTGTTCACATTGCAATTGTACAAATAATTTTGTCACATAAATAAATTTCAACAATATTAAATTTAATTTTTCTTTATTTCTTAATCAAAATTATGGTTACATAAATACTATAGGCTATTAAAATATTATGTGTACCGAATGAAATTTGTGATTCCCCAATTTATATTATCTCATAGGTTACTACGCAAAAGAAAAAAACTGATACCGTTATTTTGTAGAAGAACAATTTAAAAAAACGAATAAACGTCAAATTGGGCATTTGTTTTATTTGTTTCGAAATGGACGCATCAGAACGAGAAAAACGTGATTTAATAATTAGATTGTGCAATGATCATCCGAAGTATACCAATAAAAAAATTGCTAAAGTGGCCGGTGTTTCCAATAATACGGTAACAAATGTAAAAATAAATTTCAAATCAATCTTTCTCTATCACGCAAACCCGGATCCGGAGCTAAAAAAGGTGCTCGAAATAAAATGTTGGATCAGAAAATTGTAAGAGTCATTACCAAACATCCCTCGATGTCTGTGCGGGATTTGGCCAGGAAAATCAAAACAACCAAATCGATGGTGGAACGAGCTAAAACCAGAAATAATCTACGGACATACAAGAAGTCAAAAATCCCGAAAAGAGGTGTTGAACCATTTAATAGAGGGATCGATCGAGCAAAGAATCTTAACAAATGGTTGAATGAAAGAAAAGATTCTTGTATCGTAATCGACGAAGAGACCTACGTCAAAATGGATTTCTCGACATTTCCAGGTCCCCAATATTACATCAAAAAGAAAGGCGAAGAACTGGACGAAGCAATTACTACCAAAGCTGTTGAAAAATTTGGCAAAAAAACGTATGGTTTGGCAAGCAATTTGCCAATGCGGCTTAAGATCAAGTCCATACTTAATAAATGGGTTTATGAAAAAGTAAATGTTCGCCGTAAAATGAACAAAAAGTTTGAATGAATACTATTATTTAAAAACTGTACAATATGTGCAATAGAACAATTAAAGAAAAATATTGGTTATATATTGCCGTTTAGTTTTAATTCTTCATTTACAAATCACAAATTTCATTCGGTACACATAATAGCTTCTCAAAAATCTTTAGTCCAAGAAAATTGTTCATTTAAAATTAGTTATACAAAATTATTTTCTTGGAAATCACAGTTTAGCTCTTAAATCTATTTTTTTAAGGACTCTTAGGGACTAAATCACTTTACCGCGCATCGCACAAAAAATTGGGTAATATTTCGATAGTGAGTGGACATGTTGTTGGTGGTGGACATTTTGGTGATGTACATGTTAGTGGTGGACTTGTTGATGGTGCACATGTTGGTGGTGCACCTGTTGGTGGTGAACATGTTAGTGGTGGACCTTTTGGTGATGTACGTTTTGGTGGTGGACTTACTGGTGGTGCACATATTGGTGTTGGACATTTTGGTGATGAACATGTTAGTGGTGGACTTGTTGGTAGTGCACATGTTAGTGGTGCTCCTGTCGGTTGGTCACATATTGTTGGTGGATGTTTTGGTAATGTACATGTTAGTGATGGACTTATTAGTGGTGCACATGTTGGTGATGCACTTGTTGGTGGTGCAAATTTTAGTGGTGTACCTTTTGGTGGTGTACATTTTAGTGGCGGGCTTGCTGGTGGTGCACATGTTGGTGGTGGGGTTGTTGGTGGTGGGGTTGTTGGTGGTGGACATGTTGCCGGTGGATAATTTGGGGGTTTTACGGTTGTTTGATAATTGATTGGATATTCACATTTACAACCCCAATCACAGTTTGGTTCTCCTCCGCTCCATTTTTCATAATCCCAACATGAAAAGGCCGATACAAGCGTAGCAGCAGTAATTACGATAAGTAATAAGACGATTAACGTTCTCATGTTATTTAATAAGATAATTCACACACGTCTATACACAAACATACGTTAGAAATACGACTGAATATATTCCATGATAAAAACCATATATATGTATATTCGCGTTCCAACAAAAATTTCTGCAGAACGTGATTTTTTCCTCCCATTGCATTTGTGCAATACAATGTCAAATGGTTAACTATGATTTTTCTTGTTGATGCAGGTCATCCTTGAGTTACGTCGCTTTGAGTTACGTTGTTTTTGAGTTACGTCGTTTATAAATTACTTCCTTCTTGTTGTTTGCTTAGTAAAAACAAAATTGTTGAGGTTTTTGTTTTCGTTTTTGTTTATGTTTTTATTTATTTTTCTTTTGCTTTCACATACGTCGCGTTTTCATAAAAAATAACAACGACGTAACTTATCTGCATTTCCGAAATTCACGATTTTTTCGTTTCTTTTTACAAAACAAGCGTTAGCAGCAACAGCAAGTCTATTGTTTTGTTGGTAAATAAAATTGTCGACGCGTGACGTACGCTTAAAACTAACAGGGTTAAGAAGCTAGCCGATACACAGATACTAATTTAAAAATTCTATTGTATGTGCGTGAGGGAAAACAAAACTTCATTAGCGTAAATATTTTAATTAGTCTCTGCATTGCCGATTTTCCAAAATACAATCATATTCTAAAACCAGCACAACCAAAGTTACTAAACGATTGATTGAATATTATATGATAAGAGAAAAATTAAATTTTCCGAGATGAAACAAAATACGAATGAGACGATATTATCTACTTAATGTATCATAATTTAAATAATTGACATTTTGATTACGATTTGTCTGTATTTGGTCTGTACACGCCATTTATGTATAAAATCTAATTTCCAAATCGCTAATTATATAAATAGTTTTTAGTAAATATAACCGACATTTTATAAAAACAACAAAATTGTATTTTTAATTAATTTAATTTTTTTTTAAATTTTACCATATTATACACACAAAATATTTAAACCGGATAAAATTGTGTATATGGAATTAGGGTTTTTCGTTTATCACAAAAACAGGTTAATTTTATATAGCAGATAAATTGAATTGAAAATGTTCAATATAGAGCGTAGGATTATTTATTTGATGCATATACATACATAGGTAGGTATTTTCGGTCATATAATCCATACACACAACGAAAATCTTGATGCATTCAGGAAAAAATTTGGTTTTACGAACAATACCGATTTTTTGCGAAAAGCCTCCAGGAATATCGGTCATATTCTGGGAATAATAATTATGAAAAAATTTTGAAAACTCATTGTAGCAACTATTTGCTTGACATTTAAGTTATTCAACGTGCCTAAAAATTGGATTTTTTAAATTTCACGATTTTTTCTTGGCATTTTTCCAGGTTATAGGATATTTAAGGTTTGTTTAGCAGTAAATTTCGAGCATAATTTTACAAGTTTATCAAGATTTTCGAAATATTTGAAATTATAGTTGATTATTCGGCAAAGAAATCCAAGGTAATCAGAAAGATTCTTTCTGATTGATTTTCAACAATATAAATAAAAAAAAAATGAAGAATTATTATATTTGATATTCAAAGAAGTTTAAGATTGTCAAATATTTCTAAATTTCAGGAGCGTCATAAGATAATAATTTTAATAAATACCAGAAATTTAAATAATTTAATTTTTTGAGCCCCTCAACGTTCTACGAAACTCAGGAGATTTAAGAATTATATGGATTTAGATAAATTTAAGATACGAAAAGTATTGATCCTATAAGATTCCAAATATTTCCAAAAATTAACAAATTTTGAGGATATCGCCAAATTTTAAAAACTCCAAGGAATTTAACGAAATTTTTCAAAAATTTAAAGAATAACCAAACTCTGATTAGTATAATTTTATTAATACATAATTCCACGAAATTAAGGGATTTAATTTCAAAATTCAAATGTTTCAGGAACTAAAAGAATTTGAAGAATATTGAAATATTCGAAATTTTTGAAATTATTCTGGCTCCTGAAATTTTTAAACTCAATTAAGAATTTGTTTTAAGAGTTTCAGGAGCTAGAAAATGCTTAATTATTTCAAATATTTCAAAAGATTAAAGAATTTTATGTTAAATTTAAAAATACCATTAGATAACAGTTAGAATTTTACAAATTTAACGAAATTCAAAGGTAAAATATTTTTTTTCTGGGTATCTTTAACAGTGTGGGGAAGCATTTAGCAAAATTATACAATTATATGTATATACAATACAGTATATTCAACAACTATAATAACAATGACGTAAATGAATCACCGTCTGATTATACCTCCATTGCTGATGGAGAAAGAAGATGATTTTTATTATACAATTATATGAAATCCAAAGCACAACCATCAGTGTCGGTAGTATCAAATTCAAATCGAAAAATTGCTGTAGAAACTTTAATTGATGGTTATGATAATTTTGAAATGTTGCCAACATCTACATCCGTGCTTAATTTTTGGAACAAAAAAGATGAAAATGTTTTTAAAATTTCAAAAATTGTATTAGCCGTACCTGTCTCTCAGGTTTCGGTGGAAAGAATATTTTATATTCTAAAATGGATATACTGAGCGATAAAAGAAACAATATTTGCGAAGATCTATTAGACTAGAGGATACTCCATCTTTTGATTCAAATTAGCTGAATTAGCGCTCACTATGTTTTAGCACCTTACGTTGTACATAAATTATCAAATATTAGGCTTCAAAATAAATTTCCTAGATTTGTTATTTTTGGGAGAACGAGAGCCAATAAAATGTATTTCGATTATAGAACAAAGACTAAAACTGACGCGAAAATAGTGCAGTAGGTAATTGTATGTACTCCTTCTGTTTTGTCATTGTTTTAATAATTAAAATAAAGGTGTATAATGGGCATTCATAGGAGTTAAGGACATTAGTATGTGTCAGGATAAATAAGCAAAATAAGCCGCAATTGGAAGCGGTACTCTATTCATCACTCACTTAAACAAATTTTTAAAAGTGTTTGGAAAAGGGGGATATTCTGGAAAAGGAGAAAAATTATTTAATAAATCTTTTGGAAAATTGAGAATTCATTGTTTTCTAGATATTCAAATCTCCGCTATAAACAAGACATGGCATTACAGTCGAATGAGTGATGAATTGTACGTCGTAGCCAGCCGTACATCAAGTCAAATCCGAATAGTCTCGGTGTTTGAATATACTCGACTAATTTGGAATGTTTTCGAACAAGAATCCCAAATAATGTCGAGCATAATCTGGGAAATGCAAATTATTTTCGAATAATTTCCGAAAACAAGTAGAATAATCTTGAGAAATCTCTGGAACGTTAAACAAATAGCAATAATCTAAAATCCTTAATCTAAAAAATATTTTTGAGTGATTCCAAAATTCCGAAAATCTCGAAATCTTAAAAAATCCCGAAAGAAATTCAACGCTCTAAACAAATCAATGAAAACCCTCTGGGCCAACTTTAAATAATATAATGAATACTTAAAAATAAAATCCCGTATAGTAAAAAACTATGAAACATAAAATCCAACAAATCGAAATCTCGCAAAAATCGAATAATCTAGAAAATTTCGCGAAATCTCTATGCTGCGAAAGTCTTAGATAAATCTCGAATATTTTCAAATATCCAAGCACCCTATTTGAAGGATCTTAAAAATTTCGAGAATATCAATAATATCGAATAATTTTGAAAAACCGAGAACTTCGAAAAATCTTGAAAATCGAATAATCTCAAATAATATCACAACGCAGTTACTAGTCGTGTTCCAGTCGACCACTTCAAGTACTTATGAGTACTTAGGTTTGTGTCTTTGCTTAAATTTAACTACTCGTAACTGCTCTTGCCAGAATGCTCTTGCAGAATGTAAGTACTTGAAGTGGTCGACTGGAACACGACTACTATCTCGAATAAGTTACTTATACCATTGGCACAATGCGATTTAATAAATTGGATTTTTGCTAATCCCATTTTGTTTCATAGAATATCTGATCAAGTTTAGTTAAATCGGATTTATTAAACCGCAGTGTGACAACGCTATTAGCATAGATTAACCCGATTTTTTTATTCTAGCTAAAAAATGAAAAGTATTAAAATAGGATTTCAAAACAATTTCAAGTAGACTGAGCTACTAACTAATAGTTGGCATTTGAAGAAATAGAGCTTGGGTAACTTCACAGTAAATTTCGATCATTAAATTACACGGTAATGGTCTCATTTAATAGTCGAAATTTACTGTGAAGTTACCCAAGCTCAGTTTTCGAAAACGCCAAATTTATTATAAATATGAACCAAACATAATTTTGAGCCACAAGTAAAACAATTTTTTCTGAAAATATCTTAATCGTTTGACTGAGCAACATCACAATACTTAGCTATTAAAAAATAATTAAAATAGTTAAATAAATTAGCTATGAGCCACTCATATTATATTCCATTATAATTTATTAGGAACTATACCGCACAACCCTCATATTGAATATGTTGTAACGGAACGTTCAAATAATCTTTATGGATTTTGAGCTACTTTTAAGACAAAATGTTTTAATTAAAGTTGGTGCTTTCCTGCACCCAATATCACTATTGGGTATGGGCCCATCATACAAAAGAATACCGAATCGTGAAATTTTTACATGTTTAAATCGTTTGGGGATCGAATACGGGACTCCCAAGTGATAAGCCAAGCGGTCTACTCATTGGTGGCACAGCAACGGTGGCTACTTCCAAATTTATTTTGAGAAAAATAAAATAAAAATTTAGCTATTAATTATTGAGCCACAAAAACTAATAACTAAAATATGATATTTTTGAGCTATTTTATAGTAAGGCTGTATTCCAAACGGATACTTATTTGTGGAACCTGTCTAATTCAAATAAGTAACTTGGCGAGGTAACTTATTTTCTATCTCTTTCTTACCAAAAAATCTAATTTGTAATGTCAAAAAAATACTTTAACCCTTTGATTCGTCATTTATTTTAAAGCGCCTGTTATTTTGCTTAACTGAGTATTTCAGAAATTTTATAATATTTTTCACGCTAAATATCCTTTTTAGGTAGCTTAAGACTAAGAGCCAACATAATAACACTTAAAAATCCATTATTAGTGCATTGAATCCCAAAAATTAGGTTTAAAGTGATGTACGCAATTGTGTACAGTACGAGTGAAAGGGTTAAGGTGTTGGTTTATGTTTATATTTTAATTAATACAAATATAATGTATGGATATGTAAAAACCACAAACACAAATAACATAAATTTAAAATACATATAATTAAAATAAAATTATCCCAAGAATAATAAATTTAATAATAATAAATTTAAAAAAAAAAAAATCGCTGTGCAGTAAATTTTGCGCATTTTTCTTCTTTTGATGCAGCTGTCAAAATAAGTAAGCTAAATCAATTGGAATGACTTTACTTACTTATTTAAAATGGCGGCCAAATAAGTCAATAAGTATCAAATAAGTATCGTTTGGAAAACAGCCTAAATTCTGTTAAGTAGCTGTTAAAATCTTTGAATAAATAGGGGAAATCTCAAAATTGTTGGAGCTGTTATAACATTAATTTTCAGTTACTTTATATTTCAATTTAAGCAATTATTGGAAACGTGGTGTGTGCTTTAACCTAGCCAATCGAAATTGTTTTTATTTGGATTAAACCTGCCCAAAGAGCAACAAATATAAAGCGATGAGGCTCCAACTCCTCGTGTTAAGAACTAAAATGTCAACCAATATTTTGTAAACAAGCCTCACTACATTTTGAAGTTTAAAATTAAGCTACTTAGTGTAAGTACTAATCGTGAGAACAAAAATTTAATTGAATTCCTGAATTTAATTCTTTCAAAAATGTAAGTTTGTAAATGTTTGTTTGATGTATGTTCCCTTAATTATGCATAGCTACAAAAATTGAAAGTTATAGTAAGGCTGTTTTCCAAACGTTACTTATTTGATACTTATTGACTTATTTGGCCGCCATTTTAAATAAGTAAGTAAAGTCATTCCAATTGATTTAGCTTACTTATTTTGACAGCTGCATAAAAAGAACAAAAATGCGCAATATTTACTGCACAGCGATTTTTTTTTTTTAAATTTATTATTATTAAATTTATTATTCTTGGGATAATTTTATTTTAATGATAAATGTATTTTAAATTTATGTTATTTGTGTTTGTGGTTTTTACATACATATCCATTATAATAAACATACATATACATAACATAAACCAATACCTTAACCCTTTCACTCGTACTGTACACAATTGCGTACATCACTTTAAACCTAATTTTTGGGATTCAATACACTAATAATGGATTTTTAAGTGTTATTATGTTGGCTCTTAGTCTTAAGCTACCAAAAAAGGATATTTAGCGCGAATAATATTATAAAATTTCAGAATTACTCAGTTAAGCAAAATAACAGGCGTTTTAAAATAAATGACGAATCAAAGGGTTAAAGTATTTTTTTGACATTACAAATTAGATTTTTGGGTAAGAAAGAGATAGAAAATAAGTTACCTCGCCAAGTTACTTATTTGAATTAGACAGGTTCCACAAATAAGTATCCGTTTGGAATACAGCCTTAAATCTGAAATTTTCTACTATAAGCATTCTATAAGAAGATCACGGTTGTGTTAATCGTCTGATATTGGTTATTGTCAATGTATGTTTGTTTTTTGAAACCAAATAAAAAACATTTAAATCTCGGAACGCATTACTAGCCGTGTTTTCCATAAAAACTACACTAAAACTCGATAATCTTTAAATCCCTTATATTCTAAGTAAACCGAAATAAAAAATAAATTCATAAAGTGTGAAGATGTAGTGTATTTAGCATAAATACATATTTTAAGTTTAAAAATTTCCCCCTTAAGTTATTTCATCAATATTTCCTTATTTTTTCATGACGTCATTACACGCGACTACACTATAAATTCATTGGTTTATCAAGTGTAACTAAAAAATAAGTTATAATTGTAATTATTTATTGCTGTAACAGCTTAAAATGTGTATGTATGTTAAATGCACTAAACCAAAACCAACACAAATGTTTTTATACAAGCCATATTATTTCCGTGACGCACGCATATTATTAAATCTAAAACCTACTATTTTCGTTTAGTGTTAGTGATATTTTATACTGGTTTTGATACAAACTACAATTTAAAATCAAAGTATGTAAAGATTATACTGTATTATGACGCTAATACTTACAGAAATAGTAGGCTTTATTTTGTGTTTGTATGGCAATAATATGGCTTGTATAAGACATTTGTGTTGGTTTTGACTAAACATTTGCGCTTTATGAATTTATTTTTTATTTCGGTTTACTTAGAATACAGTAAACCCCCGCTTTACGATGGGCTCGCAATACAATTAAATCGATTTACGATGAATCGACTCTGCCAAAATCTAACTCACTTTACGATTAAAAATTCACTTTACAATTTACATTTTGCAAACAACGGGATATTATTAAAAAATGTAATGTGATCTTGACTCGTCGATTAAGTTGTTTATGTCATGTAAAATGTGATTCACTTTACGATAATTTCACAATACGATGAAGTTAGTGGAACGAATTTCCATCCTAAATCGGGGGTTCACTGTATAAGGAATTTAAAGTTTATCGAGTTCTAGTGCAGTTCTCATGGAAAACATGGCTAATATAACACAAAACACATTATCTTATGGGGAAATATACCTAAGTAACACAAAATTTCGTTTCGTTTAAAAGCGCCTTGTGTCTGTGGTACAAGCAATTAAGACTAAGTAATACATCAATGCCAAAAACAACAAACCACAACAACCGCAAAACCGCCGACTAAATCAACTCTGCAAAAGTAGGTGCATCACGTTAAAGTTTCAGAAACTTTCAAAAATTTCAAAACAGTCTCGAAATATTTCGAATAAAGAAACTCAATGCTATGCGAATCTCGAATAATACAATTTCAAAAATTCGGGCATAATCTGGAAAACCTCGAATAACATCGTAAACATAAGTGATTAGCAAAGAATTTCTTATTTTTTTTAAATATTGAGCTTTTTTAAAAAAACAAAAGTATTAAATTAGAATTTCAAATAAATTTAGTCCAATTTCCAAAATATCTTGGAATTCTAAATGTTTAACGAACCTAAATTTTTAAATCTATCTCATCTATTGTAATTCTAAAAAATCATAAAATATTACATAGACACGAAAATCGATAAATAATAAAAAAAATGTTGCAAATTATAATTTATTATTTAAAATTTTAAAAAAATTTTATAAATTTTACAAAATGCTTTTTTGATTCTAAAGTTTAGTAATTTTGATCAAATTCATAAATTTACTTCTTTTTAATACAGGAAACTCAAATTTCATTCAAATTCTGAAAATCTGTAAAATTTAATTTTAACAAAGGAATTTAAGTTTTAAAAATTTGAAAAATTAATAATTTAAATTTTGCGGTTTTTGAATTTTAATTTGGTATACAATTGGTTTTTTGGTTACAATTTGGATTTGTGACACAAATCCAGTTAGTTTCAAATTTAATAGTTTCTAAATTTTATAAAATATTAAAAATTCTGAAATTAAGGAATTACACAGAGCTTGCAAATAAGCAAAATCGACGTAAGTCACTTCTGTTGGGTTTAAATCACACGCAACTTTAAAACGGTTTGCCATTGAACTATTTGAAGGATATGATTCTATGTAAGAAGAATTTTGCTCAAAATAACCGGCTATAAGTTGCCTATAACAGCGATTTTTTTTTATAATTCTGAATTTTCACTAACAAATTTGAATATTTTCTTGTAATGATTTAATTCTAAAACTTACCTTAATAGCAGAACCAATCGTTCATAAATAAATTTTGGTGCTTCCTAGAAAATAAAAAAACAAAAATTAATTGTTTGTTAAATTTTCAAAAAAAACGGGTTAAGAACTAAATTTTATGTAAAAAGATAAACCAACTTTAAAATTTATAGAACCTAGTAACCAAAACATAAAAAATATAGAATTTTGGACTGTAACATTTAAGAGTTTAATGGATCGTTCGACCTTAAGATTTATTTAATATTAGCTTTAACCAGGAAAGTTAATTGAGCACATACAGAACAGATCAAATGTCAAAATAAATGCGTCTATTTAAACTTACGGTAAACATTTGCAGTGCCAAACAAAATTAACTCAAAATTTTGAAAAACATTTAAAAATTATTTTTTCTGTTTTTCTTTAAATTTAATCCTAATTAAATTTGTAATGTTAATTGTATCGATCAATTAATCTGGAATGATAATTCCAGATAAAATCTCTCGAAATTTTAAAAATTCTAATATGTATTAAAATATTTAAATTTCTCATCTACGAGGACATATTTAACAAACTGGCGCACTTGTGAATTTCGAAATTTGATGGTTGATCGACAAAAAGATAGCTTCAATTTCCAACATATAGACAAAAAGTTACATATAGTTTATTTAAATGAAATGAATGCTAATATCTGAATTTTGAAAATTTAGAAGTTATCATTTATAAAAATTTGTGGAATTAATGGAATTTCCAAAAATTTTAAAATTTTAAATCGACTCGACAAATTTTAAATTTCTTTATTAAATCAGATGTACATAAAACATAAGTATATAGAAATCTTTACTAATCTTTTAATTTAGAGTTTTAATAAGAGGTGAGGTGACTAAACAAAATTTAACGAAACTTCGTTAAGTAAAATTTGGCATATCGATTACCAAACGACTGCTTATCAAATAAGACGTAAATATTACATTTAAATATTTCAACATTTCTGGCAAATAAGAAATTTAACAAAATTAAACGAAATTATTTTAATCGTCAATGGAGATGAGTCCGCTCAATGAGTTCACTTTAGCGACACTTTCACCATAAGCCTGTAAATTTTCGGCACTTATATCGAAGTAAAAACAAATTCAAAGGACAGTCTTTAATAAACAATTACGAAATTGGAATTCTGAAAATTTTATGAATTTTAAATCTTCAATACCACTAGTAAAAATTAAGTTTTCTTTCAAATATGTATCACTTTCGTTAAAAATATTTAATTCCACTAGTAAAAATTTGACTTAAGTTTGGAGGAAAGCCTAATTTGAAATTCCCAAAAACTGAGAATATAAATTTCGTCAATTCTGCACCTTAGAGAAATAATAATAATAAATTCTTCCCATTCAAGCCCAAATTGTTTGAATAAGTTTTATTTTTAAAATTTCTTCAGAGTTCGAAGTTGTGTGCATCTTACTAAATACTGGAATGTCTAAATCTAATATTTGGCATTTGAAAATAAATATAACTGTTAATACTTCCGAATTTCATAAACTGTAGACTTGCATTTAAATATTAAAATTCCGTTGAACATAAATACATTGAAAGTTGATAAATCTGTAAAACGAACTGTAAAACTTATCCACCACCATACATGTATGTAGGTATGTGCTAGGTATAGATTTTTGAGAAATTCAATTTTTGAAATTATATCATTTAAAACACAATTAAATAAAAAAACTGTTCTTATGAAAATTCGCACTATTATTACGGATTAACACGATCTTTAGTGAATGTCAAATTACGAGAATTTATTATTTCAACTTCATCAGGATTCTCTGAAATTATAAAAATTTGTTCAGACTAGTGCAAGTTATATAGAAATTCATCAACAAGAACTAGCAGGTTCCTTCTTAGTAGCAAATTCAAAAGAAATTAAGTGAATAATTTAACCCGATGATAAAGCGATACAGCAAAAAAACTTGGGCTACAGAACAAAATTTGACGAAAGCTTCGTTAAGTAAATTTTTCAATTCGCCTGCTATTTTGACATTTACTTCTGAATGAAAATATTCACTTAACAAAATTGCTTGTATTTGAAAAAAAAATAATTAACGAAAGTGAACGAAACTCGTTTAAATATAATTAGTCAGTGTCATTTCCGATGCATTCTTCATTCCATGTGGGTTTCAAATTTGTTTCCCACCCTTAGATGAAATAGTTCGAGTTCACTTTTGCGACACTAGCGCTACAAACTTAGATCAAGCTAAAAGCGATTTTATGAGCCAGCCTGTTAATATAAAATATCACATAGAAATTTCAATTTTTTTTTGTTTTTAATTTGATTTAAATCACCCCGTCGGCACTCTATTATATTATTATGGAATTTTTATTTTTATTTTTTGGGTGTTTGTTACTGGCATAAACGGAAGAGACGTTTGTGTCTGTATTAACGTATCTCGGTTTATCCAGTATACAGTAAAACCTACGATATTTAGAACGCCTAAAGGTAGATAGAAATTTTTGAAATTTATTCATATCGAATTTGTGTTTCGAGTTAATTGTGTTCAAAGTTGGGCGCTTTTCGAAATGCTGATATGTGGAATGAGGATATTAGAAAGAAATAAACTAATTTGTCTCGATATCTGTGTGTGTATAAGGATATGATTTTGTTGTTTATTTAAAGGGATTGTTATCTTTTACTATACGTTCATACATTTATATTAAATTTAATGGGAAAACAAATATGCATACGGGATAAAATTTAAATATATCCTGGCTATATGTGGAAAGAGTATCGGATGGGATACACATATAAAACAATGGTGGATGACCAAAATAGCGGAAGATATATTCATTTTTTGTGTTTGTTTTTTAACAACAAAAACGAAAAAGGAAGTTTATATTCCCAAATTGAGTTTGGATGCCAGGAAATAGGATCTGGATTATAAATTATATTTGTTTTTTGTATTATTTATGTATATGGATGGCAGAATGAGATGCTTTTCACATCACAATCACAACCAATTAGCCCGCCCATTGTATATATACACGAAATACATAGATATAAATAAAACAGACACCAAAATTTAAATAATTGCATTACAAACCGCAATAAACACATAATTCAGCTGCGAGGATACGGTGGTGACTATATACACTTCGCGTAATTGTTTTATACATTGTAACAGCGCGCATTGGAATAAGTACTTTTTTATAAGACGATCTACTTAATTTTTTTTTTTTGGTAAATTTTATGTCAATTAAATTAACCTTGAGAAACGTATAATATTAATCATAATACGTATACATTTTTCAAGGGATGCTTTTTGAAGGGATGACATTCGCATTATTATTTTAATAAAAATTAATTTACAAAATATTTAAAAGGGAGCATCGAAATGAGGGTCGAGAGCCAGATCAAATATATAAAATTTTTTGTATGTTTAGGGATGGATTTAATCCATATTTTTGTTTAAATTGGGTCAAGATTTCTTCCCATACCTGTTTGTGTACGTGTGTGTGTGTGTTTGTGTATGTATGTGGGTGTGTGTATGTGAAGAAAATAATCGGTCCATTTATGTAAAAAAAAACTATTAAATTTTATTTTATAGCATTTAAATCACCGACCCCACAAAAATGTATAATAAAATTGAACAAATCACCCTCAAATTTATTTGATAGTTTTTCCATCGACAATAATTCAATTGTTTGCGTATATTTGTCTCTAGGATTCGCCTTGTTCGACGGTGAATATGCGAGCTCTTCTCGGATCGTATAAATTCTAAAAAAATTGTTCAAGAGCAGATGTTGTTGTAGTAGTTTTAAGTGGATTTTTTGTCGATTGCTTGTTATTTTTTGCATTTTTTTTTGTATATTATATTGATTGGTTGTCAATTTGATTGTGATACGTTTAATATTTGGCAATGGGGCGAATAAAAACCTATTGTTGGGGGGAAAGAATATATATATAGATACAAATTTGATGGATTTGGTTCGATTATTTTGATAATGCTTCCTTGAATTGGGAGAAAATTATTTTGTAAGCGCACGCAATTTGTTTGTGTGACGATTTCACATTTTTCACATGGGAGATCAAATCTAAATTTGTTTCTTCAAAAAAAATTTTTGTTTTACTTAATCTAAATCCAAAATTCGAACGAAAAAAATGTAAAACCTCACAATTTTCAAGCAGCTAAAGCAGCCTGCGGATTTCGAAATATGTTTTTTCAATTTTTATAAAGAATGGTTTTGGTATATTTAGTAGGTTCCAATATAATTTTGAGTTACTTTTCACAAAAAATTTAAAAACACAAAACTGCCTGAACATATATCGACTCTTTCAAGCTTCATCTGCTGACCTAAAAAGCCGATAATATTCAATATGCCGCTCGTTTATAACTGCTCATATCTTGAAAGCTTTCTCTAGCTTGTACAGAGTTATTTAAAAGTATTCCGATCTTTTGGAAGAATTGCAATTGTTAACAAACCAAACCGCAATAAAATGTTAACCAAATGTATTTGCATATATCTGAATAAAACCGATGAAAAATACAACTCTTGAAATTTAGAATTTATTTTCAAAATCTTGTAAATGCTTATTTAGAACAGTTTTCGCAAGATTATTCTTATTTCTTACATTCAAATTTCATCTAATATCATTTCAAACGATAGCTTAGGAAATTTGGACAATTTGCTTGTTAAATTTGACAAATATTAGGATATTGTTTTTTTTTTTTAAGAATATCATTAATTTCTACAACAGATCTTTAATTGACCATATGTTCGGAAACTTATTGTGTCACACGTTGCTTCACTTGCGCGAAGAAAATTAGTATGGTAGAGTACTGGGCAGCAGATGATTTTTATGAAAAAATAATTAATTAAAAATAATTTAAATCGTAAAAATTATCAGCGGGCAAAGTAACAAAAGTATACTTTGTTGTACGTTGCTAAGGTAAATGTGTGACAAAGTAATTTGTTTATCAACTTTTAAAAACATCATCAGAGGCATATCGCCGGCGATATGACAATACCTGCTTTATATCTACAATTTAAGCAACTTAACCGAAAAGCAGTCGATATTCATAAAACTTCAGCTGGTTTTTATACGACCGATAGTTTGTCGTACCTGTACCTAATAAGTAAAAACATTAATAATGGAAAATTGTTTAAAAACCATTACGAGTAGCGAAGTGACGATAATTAAAATAATTTTCTTTTTATGACGATACAGAAGACTATGTTACGAATTTATATGAGCGAACCCATTTCGGATTCTTAAACTTATTTAATCATATCCCCCTAGAATTATAGGTTTTAATCTCGCGCCCCTAATTAATATATTGAAATTTATTCATATTCACTGTAGGTCAAGAATTTGTTTATTTGAATTTCATTCTTAAATTCTTGAATTCTTCATTCAAAAACATACGGTATTCAACCGTACCTAGATTGGTGTTTAAAGATAATCTTACATTAGGCTATTGAGTCATGTTTGAATTTTATATGTTTTGGATGTGTGGCACTGAGTAAAACAAACAATTTATGGAATATGATTTTTGTTGTTGTTTTTTAAGATACAGGGTGTCAAATATTTAAAAATTGCATGCACTTGGTGTTGTACTTATTGCTATAGACTAAAAACTAATTATCCGAAAATTTTAAAATTGGGCTCATATTAAAGGTAGATGAATAGGGATTATAAAATAATTATAAAAAATCGTTTAGTTCTTCCTTTTCAAAACAGCCGTCGCAGCTTTAATTTTGGATTTTTTCCATGTGTTTTTTATTGCCATTTAGTTATATTATTATGTGTTATAGAATTAAATAGCGAACAAAAAAAAATCAAAAAAAAAAAAAATCGGTGTTCCAGAAAATCGAGAAAAATCAGTTTGGCGGTCATTTTGAAAGTGAAAAACTTAAAGATGGTACTATTTTTAAAATATTTTCTTAATCATTATTCTCTCACCTTCAAAATACAATATATTTTTCGGATAAATACTCTTTTTCATATTTGCATAAATGCACTACCATTTTCAACAAATTAACAAATTTTAACCAACTGTATCTTTTGCAGTAACAACAAACAAAAAAGTCGAGTTCTAAAATTTTTTTTTTACCCAGTACTACAAATTCATAACATAAAAATCACAAAATTAAAACATGATTTCCATAAATTTTTGATTTCACGTATTTTCACCTTATATTTAAAACTATACTAAAGACTTTCAAGAATTCTAAAAAGGGTTCCTATCGAAATCCTGGTTTTATAGAAATACTGATTTTTTAAAAACTATTTAAGTTATCTAGAAAATTCTACTTTCGAAAAGCGGCACACTGCACAACGGTATTTTCGAAGCCACATCTGTGTACCAGGTGCAGTTACGCCAGTGACATTTATCCTTCTAGATTTCAGAGATAATATTAGCAAGCTTGATTTCAAAACAGAAATCGATCTTACGCGTTAAATAAAATAAAAATTAAAATTATTAAGAGTTTAATATGTGTTGCGTATAATTCGCTAATACTTTACTACATGGTTGCTTTCTATATATAGAATGTAATCAAAAGTGTAATTAGCAATTCAGTCGCTATAGCCTGATGAGATTGACTGGAAAAAAACTTAAATTTTTCGTAATTCTCATTCAGATCGAAACTGAACTTGCAAAATTCTTGATAAATTCGCTCTTCGTGAAAAATCCTATACATTTTATAAACTCGTTCAAATCTATAAATGTAAATTCAATAAATTCGATAAAATCTACAAATTATATGAACTATAAATTTTTAATTTCCATAAATTCAATAAATTCTGTAAGTTCTAATTGAATATATATTATAAATAGGCACTAGAAATTTCTTGAATTTTATCAATTCGCCAAATTTTAAAATTTTACTTATTGTTCTTTGAAATTCGATAAGTTTCACAAATTTTATAAATTCTATAAATTTTTAATTTCTGTAAATGCTGTAAATTCAATAAATTCTATAAATCAGCTAAATTCTTTGAATCATACAAACTGCAAATTTTATATACCCTATAATTTTTTTAAAATTGATAAATTCTATAAATATTAAAATTTCTGATAAATCTATATTTTATAAATTCTATAGATTTTTTAAATTTTGTAAATTCTACTAATTCCATAAATTTTATGAATTTTATAAATTTTTTAAATTTTGCGGATTCTATGAGTTTCTAAAAATTGTTTTAACTTTGCCTATACATCCTACAATCTCAAATTTGACTTATTGTAAAAACTTCATGATAAATTTTATAAATTTCACGAATTCATTATAAATTCTATAAGGTATACAAATTCAGTAAGTTCTTTAAATTCTATAAATCACATGAATTCAGTAAATTCGATAATTTCTGTAAATTTTCTAAATTATTTAAATTCAACAAATTCTAAAAATTTAAAATAAATTCTATGAATTTTATAAATTCTTAAAATTTTTTAGATTCTATAAATTGTTTTAACTCTGTCAGTTTCATGAAACCGTTGAATTCTATAAATTTTCAATAAATTCTATAGATTCCATAATTTATACAAATTTATAAATTCTTTAAATTTCATAAATCCTATAAATTCTTCAAATTCTGTAAAATCTCAAAATTCAGTAAGTTATGAATTTTATAAATTCTTTACATTTTGTGGATACTATGAGTTTTATAAATTGTTTCAACTGTCAGTTCTATAAATTTTACAAACTCAAATTTTACATATTCTAAAAATGTCAAAATTTCTATTAATTTTATAACAAATTTGCAAATACATACTATGAATACCACTTTTCAAAACGATCATGATAGATTTTCGTTGTGGTGTAGTGACTATTAATTTTGATTTAATCCTTAACTTTTTGATTTAAGTCATATGCCTTGGGTCAGAAAACCCACTTAGCTTCCTATTTAAAGAATTCGACTTCACTTTTTTTGCAGATGCTACCGCTCAATAAGGGTCAAGCGTAACTGGCGTTAAACTGAGCTGTTTGACATTGGTTTTCACCGGGCAGATTATAGCAGGTTCGAACTCATCACACGTATACTTCGTGTGTTTAATGCCAACGTTGATAAATTTAGTACACTTGATAATCTTTAGTTTCAGATGTCTTTTGTCCACTTTTTTTTAATCTAACCGTTTACTCATTAGCCATTGTTCTTCGCTTCTTTTTGTGAGGGCTATGTGTGTAATTTATTTTTGATGGTATGCTAAAAGTAATAATAGCACAGAATGGTGACTCCGGAGAAGTAAATGGTTTCGAGAGACATATTATAAATAAAAACTTCAAATGCCAGCCTGATTATTACAACCGGTGACAATCGAAATATTGGGAGCTTTCAAATTTACAAATGCAGTCGTAAAACAGCTTTTGGAGACTTTTTATATACCACCAGCGATGATGCAATATTTGCGCAGGTGCTGAATTCTTAAAAGTCAAAACAATGCCTGTGTCTTGTAATGGGTTAAATACTGCCATCTGTTGACAAACAATTGTGAAATGCAAAGAATACAATTTAAACTTTCCGTTTCTTTGGAAAACGAAAATCTAAATTGGTGAGTAGAGATTAATTATTAATAGGCCGTTTTTTTTATTCAAGATTCATTCAACAAGTATCGAGTGCCACCCTATAAAAGTTGACCGCAATAGAAATATGTAGCTCCATATAAATAGGTATAGGAGCTAGCTGTTTTTTATAACGAAGTTTTCGAGGAGAATTCAATTAAAATCCTTAGTTTGATGTTACATTTTTTGGTTATTAAAAAATCCACTATTAAACGTGAAACACACCAAGCACCGATAGCGAGCGACTTTTTTTTCTTAGCACGGCAGCCCAGTTGTACAAAGACTGAGAGCAGAATGAAACAGCAAAAATACATACTATGAGCAAAAGTGAGAAAAAACATATTTTACTTCGGTTTTCATTTTACATTAAGCGCACCAATTGGGGAATAGCGTAACTATGTACATGCATTTTGTCAAATTGCATTCCAATTAGATTTTGGTTATTGTATTATTTCATTCATCACAAATGATTTATTTTGAAATTCCTTTTAAATTTTAAATACTTTGGTGATATACGATTTTATATAAATATAATATTATTATAATTGTATATTTTTAATAATTAAATAGAATTTGTGAAGGAGAGTTTTGTGATTTTTTGCAATTTTGGTGTTTGTACTTCAACTCGTTAATAATTAAGTGTGTAATACACACATGGTCAAAAGTGTTATAAATTATGTGCGAGTTTTTAAACAGAATTTATTTTTATAAATACAGCTGTGATTTTTGAATTACATATTTACATTTTATAGCTGTTGATTAAAGTGTAAATCTTTATTTATAATATCTGTACCTCGGAAGCATAGGACACCATGTCACAAATACAAAATTCGTTGTATTAACTAAAACAAGATTTTTTGAACCATTTTTTTTTTTTACATTAACGTTATTTTACTAGTTTTTTTTAACTATAATATAAAACTTTGGGTACCGTATAGGTGCATGCTTAAAATTCCAATAGTTTTATATGAAACTAATTGCAAAGGTATATGAACTTATGTCCATATAGTGTCTTTGCCCTAACGGAATCAACACATGGTGTTAATTAAAACATTTGTATCTTCGTAATGGCTTTAAGCTTTTCATAGTGTTATATTGCATTAGAAAGAGAATTAAACCTAGTTAAATATCAGATGTAGAGTTCATTTTCGGAAAAAATTGGACATGGTGTCGTATTCTTCCGAGGTACAGATATTTGTTTTACCATTTCTCAAAAATTAAAATACTTAAAAATGTTATAATAAAATTTGTATTTCAGATGACTTGAAAACAACAATCGAATAATGTTATTTTGTCCACGACTAACGTAAAATATGGTCATTATACGTTTGTTTCATCACTTATAATGATATCCATTATTCACTGCTAGTTTATCTAGAAGTCTCTTCTTTCATTATTCAATACTTCCAAGTAAATTATTTGATTTTTGAAATTTTATCTAGTAGTCTCTTGCCATTTTCATTATTATTAGACTGTGACGTCAAAATATCGACGAAAATTATTTGAAGAGTATTTAAAGGATTTGATTTGATTATAAAACATAATGGTATTTGTCGGTCGTGGACAAAGTATCGTATTCTACTCGCATATAATGGCTGTTATTCACTCAGATGATTTACGACACTCGCCTATCGGCTCGTGTCGGCAAACTTCATCTTCGTGAATAACAGCTATCATTATATGCTCGTTGAATAATATACTATTTTCCACATGGAACTATCAAAATAAAAAAATAAATTAAGAAAATAAAATAATTATTAATTATAAAATGCAAAGATTATTTTTATTTATTATTGGTGTCATCTACAATCAAACATCTAAGCAATATTAAATGAATAAATGAACACCTATCGGTCAGTAGGAAAGAAATTGATTGTTGTGTCGTTTAAAACCGAATAATAAGTCCGAAAAAAGTGGCATTAGGTGCATCAATTTGAACACAAAATTGAGCGCTCAAATTGATTGGTGTTTGTGTTCTACATTGTACAACTGGGAGTATTAAAGTCTCGTACGACACAAAAAACAATTTTGACAAACGTCAAAAAAAAATCTGCTGCGTTACTCTATAGTGTGCATTGTTTGGACATGTGGCGCGCTCTTGGTGTGTTTCATCCTTTAGTTAGCTAACATGATGAACATACGTCTGAATAGTTACAAGAAATAATATCAGTATTTATTGTAACCATCCTAACCTTTAAAAAGAATTAAAATTGAGTATTTGATTTGTTAAGTGAATTAACAGCAATTACTACAACATATACATACATATTATGGCGGAAATATACTTAGCTATTCAATTAATTGACATACTAATTTGATGTCGAAACGCAAAATAAAATAGTAATTATCTTTAATGATTGACACTTAATGTCTTAAGTGATAAATATACCGGCTTTGTGGAAGCAATTTAAAATTCATAACAATAAATTCCTGTATGTAATAATGTAAACCGGACTAAAATCTGCCAAATCATTCATTCTAATCGGCCACACAACCACTAAAATAAACAAATATATATTACACCACCCCACATATAAATTATTCCAATCAATATTATCTTTAAGTAAATAATACACAAAAAAAATTCCATTCATAAAAATGTACTTACTTCCTCATTCCACGAACAGTAAAAACAACGCAACGAAAATATTATACGATACGTCCTTTTATACCCGCCACAATGATAAATTAGAATTTCTAATATTAAAAACCAGATATCCGCCCATCCATTATTCACACACACAGCAGTTCACAGCAAATGTTCTTTAATACCCGCAAAACGAAGAAATATAAAAAATATTCTAATCTTGATTCAATATTTATTCTATTTACAGTTGCAATTAATAATAAAAAAATAAAATAAAAATTCATAAAAATTTTGGCCATATAGTTTTACCCCACCCTCCGCCCTCACTATCTATACTCGTAGTAATAATATTTCATTCTGCAAATATTACGTTTTTTTTTTTTTTTTGTAAAATAAATATTTAATTTGTATTATGGAAACAGGGTAATCAAAAAGAGAATAAACTACTTACCTAAGTAGATTTAACCTACATCATTTCGGAATACATATTTCGTTTTGTTATTGATCACCCTATATTCGAAACACAACAAAAAAACACCAAATACACACATACTGCGATACGTCCGTCACACATCGACAATGACAATCGTAATAATAATAATAACTACGTGTAAACAAAATAAAAATCTACAGCTTCGTTGGTATATGTATTCCCGCACAGCACAGTATTCTATGTGTTCTTACGGACGGTGTATTAAAATTATAAAACACACTAAAGTGGTTTTGTTGTTGTCAATGTCAATTCAGTATACAATAGGCTAGACACACATTTCGTTGTGAACGTTGCTGTATCAGCTATCAGTATTAACAAAAAATTCGTCTATATGTAAATTTCACTATCTACTACAAACGAACTAGACAACAAAAAAAAATTATTTTTAGAAATTTTTGGTTGATAAGTCAATGCGGATAAGATTTTTTTAGTTATCTTCCAAGTTTTTGTACGGCGAAGTAGAAGCGCGCAACCGACGGTAGTTTTTTTTTTTTATTTCTTACTAATAATATTGTACCTATATAGTTTCAAGATAGTTTAAAATTTATAGTGTAAGTAAAATATTTTGTGAATAAGTTTAAGAGGCACGTGTCGTGCATGTGAATTTTGTGATTTAAAAGTAAAATGACACGTGACTTAGCTATGTGTGTGTGTGTGTATGAGAGAATGCCTGCGTATATAAGTACTCGCATATAAGAAAAGTTGTGCTAAGCGTATTGGAAAAAATACACAAATACTATGTAACACATTTTTCTATCCCTTATCTAACTTTATTAATCAGTTAAATTTCTTACAGTTTTAAAAAAAATATGTTCAATATACCGTCGGTAGAAATAAGAAAATAAAAATCTTAAATATATTAAGAGTATATAAAGAATCTTTTTAAAAGGAAAAATTTCAATTTTAGAATTTTTTATCAGTGTGATTGTTTGACATTTTTAATAAAAATACAACTAGGGAAATTTATTGATATCGCTAAATCTTCTATAATTCCAGAAAAGTTCAGCGAAATTTCAGTCACTCTAGATTAAGCTGTAAATTGTTCGCTATTAGTAAGCTATGCTTACTTAAAAAGTAATAGTCTTAATTTGAAACTAGAAGCTGCGCCCCTGGATGCAACTGCTCCAGAGCCAGCATTTTTACTGCTAGTATAGCTTATATTGTAAAAATACTTATAACTAAAATTAATATTTGCCGGGCTCTACATCTGTGGAAGCAATTTTACAGGACGATCTTTCGAAAAACCGAAATAAATGTTGCGCGGAATCTACCTGCGCACATAACGGAGTGGACCATGAGTCCGGACCCCCTCTCTCCCCCCCGCCCTCCACAATAAACCCACACACCATAAGAAAGACTGAAAGACTAGTCTGTACTGAATGTCTATTTAAAATAATCAAAATATTTAGTTCTAAAACTCAAAAAACCTTAAACTTATTTTCGTAGGAAAGTTCAACAAGTTATTGTTAATTCCAATGCACATACCCGGAGGAAAAAATGGGATGTTTGACGTTTACGAAGTGAAGTCTGGGCTTATAATTTCATAAAAATGTTTTCCCCTAAGACTTCTGCCCACCGAATTGGTTCATCAATTATTTTCTATTCATTCCCTCATATCGCTTGTTTCAAAAACAGTCAAAAATGTTGGGTTGACATTTCGCGTGACCACCCCCTCCACCCCCCCTCCCCCCACTATTTCGATGGGTTGAAGCAGCTCATAATACAATATATCCAGCTAATCTCACCAAATACATACATAAAGATGAATCTTGGCGCCAAGAATGTTTGACTTTGCCGTCGATATTGATGGTTCGCCAGGCCAGCACCATGATTTTTAGGGCTTCGAATTATAGCAGCGTATCAATTTTTCATCATCCGTCAGGATACGGTGCAAACATTTTTTTTCTGTAGGCTTCAATTCGTACGGAACGCAATTTCCTTGCTTGTGTATCATTCCAATGATTAGTAATGATTCTGCAAGTTCTTCTTCCGTTTAACTCGGGTAAGCTTCCACTTAATAATCTTCAAACTTTTTCCGCTGGCCTGGACGTTCCTTATCTTCCATATGAAAATCACCTCTTTTAAAGTGCCGACACCAGTACTCAGCATTCGTTGACTTTTAGTACACTTTTCTTCAAATCAAAGTAAAAAGCAAAGCGTCCCGCAAATTGCGTTTATTTAGCAAAAAATTCTACCTATTCAACGCTTAAAAAAGTATGTATTTCATACTTCGGCAAAATAGCACATTCTGAAAACTGAAGCTATGTCTTGATGCTTTGACATGAAGTTAGCCACGATATTACCCGATGCGATCGATATCTGTATAGTATGTAGTACTAATTACGCCATCTCTTGAAAATCTCTAAAAATTCAAGGAGTGTGCACCTAAAATCATAAGACACCTATTTTTAATTAAAAATTTGATCCTTTATCCAACATTTCTGCACCAGATGACCCCTTGAAGATAAAATGTTTGTTAAATTATGCGCCCTTCCTAACAAAACAAAAACCTACTTTACATAATTTTTGATTGTGTTTGCCAACTTAAATGGCCCACGCAGATAATTCTTCATACACGTGCCTAAAGACCAAAAATTTTATGTAAGTACCAAAAAAATCAAATTTTTTGACAGAAAGTGTGCGCAACAGAAGTGAAACTTCAGTGGTAGTGGTAGTGTACCTTCCTCATAATCGGTCAAGAAATAGCCAAGTTCCATCCTAATTGGCCTTATTCTAGAACTTCATCCACGAATCATTTTAGTTCCTATTTCCGTCGGAGTTATCGAATAGTATGTTATTAGTTAAAAAATAATCAAGTTTATCCACTTGGCCAAATTCCAGAATTTGATCAAAAAATCATTAAAGAATTTCATTCGTATTGTACATATCGAATTACATCAAAATCGTTTTCCTACAAATCCGTATTCCAGAACTTCATCTTAATTTCCAATTTTACCGTATCGGTTAAGAAATAGCCAAGTTCCATCCTACTTGGCCATATTCGTATTGTACATATCGAATTACATCAAAATCGTATTCCTACAAAGCCGTATTCCAGAACTTCATCTTAATTTCCAATTTTACCGTATTGGTTAAGAAATAGCCAAGTTCCATCCTACTTGGCCATATTACCGAAATGCATCTAAAAATCGTTTTAGAAACCCGATTCGATCGCATATCGAATTTTATGGAAACTGGTTAAGAAGTAGCTAAGTTCATCCTAATTGGCCCACATTCCAGAATTTTATTTAAAAATAATTTTAGGATTGTATTTCCATCATACATATTGGATTATGATCGGTTAAGTTACAACTTACTTGGCCATATTCCAGAACTGCATCTAAAAACCATTTTAGATCCTATTTCCATCGCACTTATCGAATTTTATCAAAATCGGTTAAGAAAACGCCAAGTTCCATGCTACTTGGCTATATTCCGTCGCACATATCGAATTTCATAAAAATCGATTAAGAAATAGCCTAATTCCATCCTATTTGGCCATATTCCAGAACTTCGTCTAATAATCATTTTAAAATCCTGGTTCCATCGCACATATCGAGTTTTAACGAAATCGGTTAAGAAAGAGCCAAGTTCAACCTACTTGGCCATATTCAATCCCATTATCATCGCACGTTTCGGATTTTATCATAAGCGTTTAAGAAATAGCTAATCCGCTAATTATTAGTTTTGTGTCTTGCTTTTTTGTGACGATTTTTATGTATCGTGAGAAACATATAGAAACCTTAGTAGGTATCAGAAATAAAATTGTTCTATTTATTGTATTAATAAACACCCCTATTCCCTTAGTCGTGACATTTGTTAATTGTACCGACAATCATATTTTGGTGTTGTCTTAGTCGATCGATGCGACAATCGTCGTTTGAAGTGACAAACATCCGTTTACGTCGCATTCTCTTATATCATCACTTTGATCGACCAAGAGAATACCAATTTAAAGTTGGAGTGACACGACAATTGTCACGTCGAATGAAATGACGCGACCAAGAGAATAAGGGTAAAAATTGCTACATAGTTCAATATATTTGTGTGGTGAGTAATATTTAAATTCTTGTGGCCTCTTTAGATCAAGATCTTTTCAACGAAACCCACTTCAATCTTGGCGACACCTGCACGCACATAATAAAAATACATTTCGCCCGACAGTGCCTTAACGTAGATTTTAACAATCTTGGTGTCAGAAGTATAATTATTGCTTACTAAAAACGTTTACAATGGTACACTGCATGATATTTGAGAGGCAAAACTTGTTTTTCAGCGCATAATGGTGAATGTTTATGTGTGGTGAATAATGTTAGACATTTCCTGATGGTTTCAGCCCAAGACCTTTCTAACGGTACCTTCCGCAACACCGTGCGACATCTGGCAAGTGACGAAACATTAACCTCTAATAGGTGGTCGGGACATAACTTATTGCTTACAGCTTTATAAAAGTATACCAGAGTGTATTTTTAAGCTTAAATTCAGACTTTATGGCATAAAATTCAAAAATTATTTGGAGACAAACCCTTTAAATTAGGCTTAGTTCAACCAATTAAAACCTAGACTAATTATAGTCAACACAAGCAACAAATATTGAGTATCAACAGACTGTTCGAAATAAGTCCACAATATGTTAACGGAGTCCTGCCATTAAACAAAGTGACAGCTCTCGTTCAATATAATGCTTATGTTTAGCAAGCACATACTATTAGTGCGATTTAGTGGAATCAAACATTATCGGTATTTTTTATTGGTCTACTAACACTACATTTTGAAATCGAATTACATATCACAAATTTAAGGAATAGTTCAAAAACGTCATAAGCACATATTATGTATAAAATTAATTTTAGAACAAATCTTAAGCCATTTTAGTAAGGAGGCTTAAAAGGGGTTATTCCTTTAAAGTTAAGCTATAAAGCCTTCGTGTCAAATCCGTTAATTTTTTTTATATTTTAAGAGCATTACTTAAGCAACCACAATTTAAAATTCCTTAACTCGCGTAAGTTCAAGTTAAGTCAAAAAATTGAATCATGTTATAATTCAAATTATAATAAAAAGAATAATTCAAGCTTGTTAATTTAAGCTTAGCTTAAGTAATGATAAGCACTTCGAAATGACTTAAGAAATTCAAAATGTTTTATACATAATGTTTTTACTTAATATTTAAGCTATATAAGCAATTAATTAGGTTTAAGACATATTATATATTTAAATTGGAGTTTTTTTGTAGATTAATTAAAACCTAGGATTACATCCAAACTTCAGCCACGCCTTCGACAAAAATAAGTCTTATTTGGCTTAAATCGAATAATTAGGTTTCCTGATATTTTGAAACTAGATCCACCATAAACAATTCAGAAGACCTTCACAAATTACGTGTAACGCAAAAAGGGAGAAGTGTTGTAATTATTTAAGTCGTATATGTACTTGTTTAACCCATTCAAACCCGAACTATGTTCCAGTTGCACAATATTTCTCAAATTCACAGGCCAGTTATATTTATGGTTAAAAAACATAATTTTGAAGAAAACAAATTAAAATGCCTTGACAAAGAACCCCAGGGGTCGGTTTGATATGTTATACATTGAGAAGAAACAACAACAAACCATGTATAGTGGGAAAAGTAAAATTGTATTGAACAAAATCTCACTTATTTATATAATTCATAATTCAATAAAAAAATGTTATTTTTAATCACAAATTTGGTTTAAGTTGTCAAAACCAATTCTATGTAATGTTGCACATTTTGAAACGAACAATGGCGTTTATCCCAATAGCTTTTCTATTGGATGGAAAAATATTATCTGAAGCCCTAATTCTTCAGACAATGTTCCAATACTTTACGCATTGCTTGCCCCATTTTATTCTAAAGATGATATATCATACGCAAACTAGTCATGTTTAATTTACGTGCCTTATGTCCGTTATTCAATATTTTTTGTCGGCATTGACCTTAAGCCATTAATAATACTCCAAACTAACTCGAAAATATAAAAACATAACGGAAAATGTTGATCTATTTTCCTGTTGGCCGTGCCAATAGACACACTTAAAAAATCGATGATGGAAAGCAAAAGTTTTTCTTATAAATAACGGTTTTAAAATATGTTTATATTTTGGATAATGGATGTTTTGCAACCTAAACATGCTTACTAATTTAAATAGTAAGAAAAAAAATTATTATCAAAAGCGTATTGGAATTGCAGCGTTGAGTATGCGGTGGTATGATATATCATACATCGGGAATTAATGGGTTAATCCAAGCTCACGCATAGACAAATTTTACTCTAAATCTATCTTCTACAATAAGTTGGCTGACTTTTAAGTTTAACTATTAAACCATTCGGTCCTGAACAAGCATAACTCGTTTAACGCCCGATCGGACTAGTACTCCAGTAACTATACCAGGACTTAACCAACCTTTCTGGTAATTTGCTCTTAAAAATTTAGAAAAAATTGCTAGGAGATTAATAGCCTGACTGGCGTCGAAAGATCTGCTAGAACATTGGCTAAAATAACGGTACTTCTCAACTTGCTGCTCTATACATATCTTCCTGACGACAGACTAACGTCTTCCAAAAGAAAAGGTGGGGATGAGTATTGAGTATTTCGGAATATTTAAAAGGGCATTTATAATTCCATCGGTTTTAAAGATACGTCCAACTGCCCGAAAAGTAAAGCATCCCCAAATTATTACTGATGCATCGGGAACGGTCTGAGGAATATGGTGGCCATGACAAAAGGTCTACGTTTTGATTTTGGATCCAGGTTTTAATAATGTGTGCTTTGTGGATCGGGGCATTATCGTGCTGATAAACCCATCGAATCGGTCCAAAAATATATTGGCATTGTGAGAAAGCCCTTTCCAGAATATTATTTTATAATTTTGAGATCATTTTGGATGTTTCAAAAGTTAATTCGAGAGTTCCATAATAGGAGACTGCTCCTCAGACCATTATACCACCGTCTCTACCGTGATATCTATGCAGAAGTTTTTCGTCTTTCCTTAAGTCATGAAAATAGTAATTAAAACCATCCGGACCATCAAAATTAAATTGTTTTTCATCAGAGATCACAACCTTCGTCCACTCGTTAGTCCACGATATTGTAGTTTTAGCAAATTCTTGCCGTTTTGCGTTTCTCTGTAGATTAAGTGGTGTTTTTTTTTAATTTTCTTTGTTTATGATACCCGGATGACTTATTGACACGTCGTATTGGTGACAGACTAGTTGTAAGCCCGATTTCAGCTTTGATTTTAGCCGGAGATTTACTTGAATTGGAAGCCGTTCGCAATATTGAACGCACATCTTGTGCTGAGGTAGCTCGATAAGTGCCGCCTTTCATATTGATGCCATAGCCTTCAATATCTTTCAAAAAATTGTTCAACAATGACTTACTCCTTCCAATTTTTGCGGCTATAATACGACTGATATGTCCTTCCGACTTGTACGCCTCGATTTTTGTTTTTTCAGCTACAGATAAAAGTTTCCCTCCGCCCAAATTTATTATTAAATTTAAATAAACTATTTTTTTCAAATTTAATTTACAAAATTACTAAAACTCTGCGATAACCTGCCACTGTAACGCAATAACTACAACTGGCCCAATTCCGATGGAACAATTAAAAATGTATTTTTCTTGCGTTACTGAAAACAAAGGAAAATAAAAACAACAGTAATTTCTGAAATTCATTTTTTTTTTTTTTGTATCACTCGTATTGTTACATTTTGAGAGAAAAAAATCTCAATTACAACAATCAAGCGACTATAAACCAAAATAAAATAAAAAAATACCTGGCCCTATTCAGATGACGCGCAGTGTAGGCCTGCTATACCTTTTTCATCCCTTTTACATGATTCACATCGTCTTTTATCTTTTATGTTGGTTCGAATCGGAGGAAAATTCGTATTTGTTGAAATTTCATATCCAATCAATTTCATATCGGTTTTTACAGAATTTTGTAGATTATGCTTTTGCATTCTTGTTTTAATATGGTTGGCCGCAAGTGATAATGCAAGTGATTTCAAAAAGATCTTTCTTTTCTCGGATTTCTTTGGTAGAGTACGACATTGGGTTACTCAGGCGGTACATTCTATAAGCACCGACGGTTGCAATGCCCAGGCGGTTATAAAATAACGTAATAGAGTACCGATTTGTTTTCCGTTTGCAGCTATAAACTCGATTCATCTGGTTAAAAGCGTCTACTTCGCCCTTAGTTTTATTATAATCTAATATTAATCGTTTTTTTTTGTTGTTTCATCCACTTCTTCATCGTGGCGCGCAGTTGATAATAAAAGCACGTTTCATCTGGTGTAACTGGCATAAATGACCAATTGCATAGCCCGCGAGAAACAAAATAATGAGCTGTATGGTTGTCGATTTAGTTTTTTAAATTCTTCCCTGGCAGTGTGAACGGCATTGGTAGTTCTGGTTTAACGGCTTCTAGTATGCTTATTAGAGTAGTGTTCAATCTTTTTAATTCTAAAGCCAATGGCACACAAGTAAAAAAGTTGTCCATCGTAATATTGAAGATATTATCCAGATATTTTTCTGATAACCAAATCACAAGGTAATGTGATACTAAACGGGATTGATTCTTACCTGGTTGCTGGCCTATCTTGATTCCATATTAACCGGGTATACTCGGAATAAACTGATGGAATGAACATCTGCCTATATTCGTTACTAATTGCTCATCGATAGTCGCTCTAGTGATAGTTGGTAAATTTCAATTAGGGTTTGTTGAAATGCATTCCAAATATGTCTGAATGCAGCCATTTTATCTATTTTAAGGCGGAGTGGTCTCGTATGAGAATCGTCAACACTAACGACATAATGGAATGGTAGAAAGGCATATGAGTTACATGGAACAAGTCATTCTCTTCGACTTTGCAAGATTTTTCTGCACCAGCATATAACAATACAGCTATGTATGCGTATATTACGTACGTCGTCCCCTGTGACATACATACCATCGACGTAATTGTTTTGGAATTTCAGATAATCGATTATTCTCATAATACCTTTTCGCTTTTCTGTTAGTTTCGAGTACAATTCCTTGAACAAGGCTGAAGGAAACAAACATTTGAATGCATCATTTTTGTTCGCAAATGTTACCAAATAAGCCGCATCGTATTTCAATCGCTCAGTGGGCTCGCTAATTACTCTCTACTTTTCAATTACATCGAGCAGTGACCACCAAATATCTGAATGCTTGCTCTTTCTTGCAGTGTACCGCATCCCACGGTTTGGTTCATTAGGTTCCTCCTATTTCCCGTTGCCGTTGCTCTCCACTAGATTGTTGATTTTATACGTCTCATTCTCGTGCAATATCATCACCTATTTATTCGATGCGTAAGTCATGCATGACTGGTATAAAATCAGGAGAGTAATCGACGTCTAATAGTTCACCAGCACCAGCTACACTATCATCATCGTCTGAATCATCATCATCAATAACTCGTAGACGAACCTGTAGAATGGGTCTACCAGATGCACCACCAATATCTATGAGTGTATCATCAACGTGGTTCATATAATTGTCAAAATATTCATCAATAAACTCCTGTTCACTGTCAATTGTCGAACAAAGCTTTGGTTCAATAAATCCAAAATACGGTTCTGTATATCCTCATTCACATTTCTGTAAATCTAAAACCAAAAGAATAATTATCTACAAAATTAAGCCAAAACCATAAATAACAAATAATTATCAAAATAATTTCTTCCACTTACCGTTTTTTACACACTTTATACCAATACACTTCAATAAAATTTTCAAGAATAAAACTGCTTAATAAATCAAGCGTAATGTCATTTGGGGCACTCGTACACGGTAGAATGCTAGAAACATCAAACTCTCGGCAGCCATTAAAATACCCTAACACTGGTAAATATTTCATACTTCTGTGTTCAATGTGAGAATATCTTTCTGAAAAAAATGCAATTAAAATAAAACCTGGAAATTACGGTAGTTGGAGTTGAAAATCGCTTGGGGCTCTCAGCACCAAGTACACGGATCTATGGTTAAAAGGCCCTATTGCAAATGTATTATTTAGGCTTAACTCAGCTGCAAGCTCACATCCAATCATAAATCAAAGCTTCGCTTCGTCAACAGATCGAATATAATAAATCTAGAAAAAGTTACACAAATGGTCCTCAATAAGAATATTTAGAGCAATTATATCCCATTCATAATAAATAATCTCCGCCAGACCGATTGGAACATGTATTCTTCTATTTTTAAAAAGTTTCAAAATTCTCAAGGTCACAGCAATAGTATGCTGCGGGCGTAGTAAGTTCCAACCAATACCTTCAAAAGTACATGCTGACATAATACAAGCGTTTTATTTAATAGAGTATAAAAACTTGTTCTGTTAAATCGCAATGTTTCGATAACAAACAGGTTTAAAACTGGATAATCGGCATCGTCCTTTTCCTAATTTTCTTTTTACGACAAAAATTACTCTGCAAGTACCCTCATTTTATTTTATCATGCTTTTTTCTTAGATTTAACAAATTTGTTTATTATCATATCATCTACATCTACGTCCATTAAGCGAATTAAATAACCCAAAGCTACCATTTAATCATAGTCGTACACCATCGAAATAAATCCCTTGTTACTCCTTAAATATGCCATAAAAATAATTTCGTCTATTTCCGTTTTATGATAAGGATAACATTTAAGTACTATATTTACATATTATGATTTCCGTTTTCATGTCGCCCAAATAAATGTAAAAATCCTGTTGCCTACACAAATATTCAAGCACACAAATACTATCATAGCAAAGAATGTATAGGTACGTATTTAAAAAACTATTTATAAATTAAATTTAAATAGAAGAATCTAAAAATAAAACTTTAACCGAGCAAACATAATCCGAGTATATATACCCATACATAGATAGGTTAAATTTCCAATATATTTGATTTAAATGTAAACTCATCATTAATTTCACATTAAAATCTAATTATCACAATGGGTATGGAATTTTCCTTCGCAAGCATAACGCAACACAAAGAGACGATCACAAATTATAAAAAGAAAAAACTGCTCATGTCCAAAACAACATAAAACTTCCCTCCCCTCTTTCTTCTCTAATGCACACATGCACACACTTGCATTATCTATGCATATGCAACTATGCCAGTAATGTGATGTTTCAGAAAACTGTAAAAATGCATTATCATTGCTATTTTTGTAAAAATTAATATTTTTAATTACAGTAATAAAAAAAAATTAAAAATAACAACCATAAATAATCAAACGAAGACAGATATAATACAAAACAACAAAAAAATATAATTATCTCGTTTTCTTTGTCTTTTGTTTAGTTTTTTATTGCATAGCGAATGCATTTTGCTTGTTTAAGACGTAACACGAGACGGTACTCTATACAAAAATAAAAAATATAAATAAAGTAAAATACAACAATAACAACGGAAAGAAAGAAAACGAAAAGCAAAATCGGCAAAAGAGATCAAAAACCTTACTGTAATATATGATACTAAAAAAAAATAATGGAAAACAAAAATCAGGCCAGAGTATTATACTATATGTTAAAATGGGAGAGCAATATATTTGTAGTGATGTTGTACTGTTTTTCAACACGGTTTTGTATTGGAAGTACTTGATAAACATGGTTATGTATACTTGTATATCATCGTTGGCATTTTGGTAATGTATTTTAGCTTTCTGTTTTAGAAATAAAGCACGAAAGCTTCAGAAGCACCAAAGATAACAAACAAACATAGATGAAAAATAAACTGTTAAAATATCAAAAATTACAACATTGTAAAAACAGGTTCAAAACACAGTTGACACAATAATAAAAAAAATGCACCAACCAATTAAACCGAGGGATAAATACTATAAAAATATTTCTATTCTTACATATTAATGTTTAAAATTCAACGTCAATGTACGTACTATTGTGTATTCAGTGCGCATCATTTCGAAATAGATCTTCTTATCTCTTTTCTTCATACACCGCTCGTATACAAACGTAAACGAGACAGATGCATGCCTACAAAATAAAAACCTAAACAAACGAACGAATAGCGAACTCCCCTTGTAAATTGTGTATATGTATACATTTTAGAAAATAAAATGGAATATTCCATTTTTAGGGCCACCGGGTTTCTTTTATTTCTTTTTGTTTTTTATTTTTTTTGCTGTTCAATTCAATGTTGTTGTTTGGATTTGAAATTGTATTAACGTTACACATGCGCGATATTAGTTTGCGTGTGAAAAATTTAAAAAATCATCAGACTTGCGTATATTGCACCGACAACTATAAACTAATCAAGTATTTTCTACTTGTCGGCGAAATTTAATTGTTTGCGGTTAAGACGCATGTTCAACGCTACATCGAATCAATTTAGGTTTAGTTGTAACTTCCTCTATTAATAAAAAGGTGTTTGTATGTATATATGTAAAATGTAAGAAAACGAATAGATTTTACTTACGCGTAATATTACAACATTCAGTTGTTTAAAGCTGCATACGCGTAATCTATAAACCAAAAATCACGTTTTTATAACGATCGATATCGAGCCTGTTTGTGTTTTATAGTTTTATTAATTTACAAAAACAAAATGCACTGCACTGTTTTTTTTTTAACTAAACCCTCTAAATACGGTACACAAAGAAAAAACAAAAACAACAAAACAAACAGCTCGAACGAAAAAAAAAATACCGCGGGGACCGACGGGTAACTATACAAAAGAATGTAATGTGACTGGCTTACGACGTATTTTTTTTTGTTGCTGCTTCGAAACAAAAAACCAAAGCACACACACAAGACACAACTATATGAGAGAAGAAAAAGAAACCCGATAGATAATGAAAGAAGAAGACATAAAGTAAATTGAAAACGTCTTACAATCCCACAATTATTGTTTTCGTTGTGTTCTTTATTTCCCCCCATATAAACCACCGATTGGCCTAAATTTATCAACCAATCCGAAGATCGTGTCGAGTCTCATTCCCTCATTTAATTTTTTTTTTGTTTTTTTCTATTTTGATACTATTGTGTGTTTAGACGAGGGGGAATGAAAATAATACATATTTTGTTTTTATACAGGGGAATATAATATTTACAGTAAGAGTAGGAAAATTCTCCTGACCTATAAAGTAGAGAAAGACAGTACTATATAAGTCGTATAGTTATTTCATAATTTAATTGGATAAACACAACTGGATAAACACAGTCGTAACCAAAAAGGTGAGATAATGATTTGTTCATTTGTTTATTTAAGCAACTGTGTGTGTGGTAATGATATTTTCCGGCATTTTTTATTTCGTTTCTTTGTTTGCGGTTATTATTTTCTATCTCGCTCTTATTTATTTTTTTTAATACAGAATTAAATGTGCAAATCAATTGTTTTTTCTTTACTTCGTTCCAATCAAGTCAAAGACACTGTGCGATATTGTAAAATGTAAGTTTTGTGAAATGATAATGGGGTCGATTGGGTTGGGAAATGTTTAATGTTGAATAACGTAATATTCTTATCAAAATTATAGAATTGAGAGATTGTGATTGTACTTGTTTAATGGATTGGTGGATAGACTGATAGGGTATATTCCTTTATTCTGGCGTTAATGTTTCTTAGGTCAACAGTTTACCAATGATTAAACCTAAGTATTATATAAGGAGATACACATACGTGTAGGGTAAGTTTTGATTGAAAGGCTCCTTGAAAATGCGATTAGGTTCCTTTCAACGTCTCTATTATTCCGGTTCATAAGAAAGAAAAATTCTTTTAAGTTCTGACAGACATTAGAAAAAAAAAATTGGCTAAACTCGTTTGAAATCAAAAAAATAGAAAGGGGCATCAAACGATAATGATCTTATAGGGTCTACTTAGGCTAACCTAAACTTTATTTTTACTTCTTATTATTGAAGTGCTGTCGGCTGCAAATAACTTGTTATGCAACCACCCAATTTCCATATACATATTCATATTTATTCTGCTTTGCCGCTAAATAGCTTCCAATGTATCACAAAAAAGACATTTCTTCCTATAAAATTACCTAACACCGAATGAAAACAATTTCTTGTTTCCTTCATCAGAAGCGTCTTCGTCTTTGCCTTGATAAATCGAATCAATGGAAAATTGAGATCTTTAGGCGCTTGAAAATTGTTTCGGGTTGGGGGAACTCTCAAAAATTACTAAATTAATTTTAACGAAAGTGATACTGAATAATAGAAAGAAATAAGTTTGTTAATTAAAAAACGGCATAAAGCAAATTTTTGTGTTAAAAGCTTGGCTTATTACCAGGTCAAAAAGAATTAGAAATTTTTAGGAGACCAAGAAATGATGCGGGGAGCCCGAAATTTGTAAAATTACGCCACTGAAAATTAGCCGCAAAGTTTACAGAGCTATACATAGTTAGAGTTTGCCGAACTAATAAATAATTAAGAAACATAATTATATATTGTATTCGTTTTATGAACATTTTGGGATTAAAATAAAATCACGTACAGAAGTATTGATATACGTGTATTGTATTGTATATTATTAGGAAGTGCGTGTACTTCAAACTAAATTTGACTAAGTATGTATATCAATATAGAAATATATTTCGTCCAAGATATATTTAAGAACCTACGAAATAACTATACACGGTATAAAAATTCGATACAAAAAGAGCAAACCAGAAAACTAATTATTATAGCAAGAGCAGTAATACCTATTTCTTCGTCCTCGATTAAATTTTCATCAATTTTTAATATTTTTGTTGAGATAGATACAGAGTAAAGCCGGTATTCTATTATGAAAAAATATTTATCAGCAAAAATATATTGAGATAAAAATATAAAATCGGTGGTTGTGTGAATGAGACACCCAACTTCGTCAGTAAACATTTTTATTACAAAAAAGTTGTGGCTGTGTTAGTGTGATGCCATAATTATTGACAAAAAGTATCAAATGGAGTACTTTTTATTGCAACCCTCTAACATATCTACATAAATTTCGTGTACGATTATAACATATTTCTCGCACACACTATTAATTTTCATAGTACGTCATTTTTATGGTAAAGATATTTTTTATTTTGTGACGGAAAATAAATGAAAAAAAAAAAAAATCTGATATGGGAGATAATAATATTTAATTTTTTAGATAATTTTGAGAGGTGAAAATATACAAATTAAGAATAACGCATAATTTTGTTCATATTTGTTGGTTATGTTTCAGTTTGCTGTCAAAATGTATCCATACAATTTTGCTATAAAATAAAAAATAAAAAAAATGTTTTTTCTTTGTCATTCTAATGTAATATTTTTTTTTGTCTTCTTTCATTTTGTCCAGCAGTCAGTAAATTTTTCGTAATGGAATACAGGCATAATCAAATTAAACACAAAAATATATAAAACGGGTTGACAGTAAATTGTTTTTATTCAACGTCAAAAAATAAGAACAAATACGGATATAAGGGAAGCACACAACCATACAAAAAATAATTTCCCTTTTCTAAAATAGCAACGAAGTTTTCGGTCGAAACGTACACTTAAATGAATTTTTCATGTTTAAGCCTCAATTCCATTGTGAGAAATTGACTGAGCTGACTTGAAGTTGGAAAAAGACAAAAAAAAAATCCATAACAGTGACAAAGAAAAAGTATTTTGTTATTATTTTTTTATAGCAAAATTTGATGGACACATTTTGACAGCAAACAAAAACATAACCAAAAAATATTAAACAAATTCGATTATTTTCACGTTTCAATATAATCTAAAAAATTAATTATGTATTATTAATGCCACACTATTGTTTATTAGTGTTTTGACAGCAAACAAAAACATAACCTAGAATTAATTAACAAATCAAGTAGTATGTGTTAATTCAATTAATTCAAGTCTCAAAATTATCTATAAAATTAATTATTATTATTACTCATCTCAGAATTTTTTTTTTGGAATATTTTCTGTCTTAAAATGCAAAAATAAAAAAATCTTTCCCATAAAAGTGCCATAGTATTAAAATTAATAATGTGTGCGAGAAATATTTTTTAATAAAATGCAAAACCAACACTAATGTACAACAAGCCTAATTCCGTGATGAGGTACACAGATACCTTCTTACGTTAAATCGCTTATACTTGGAAGTATTGGTGCGAAAATCCATATGTTTTGTTTTGTCTACAATTTATACAGTGTATCCGATCACCAATACTTTCATGTATAAGCGAAAAATAAATATTAACAGTCAGCAAAACCTTCTACAATTCTCTCTTGAGAAAGCCTGACTGCGTTGTATAGCTCTCTTACACATATTTAAAAATATATCATGGTTAGTGTATTGGTCGCTACGAAAAACCATATAAAAAAAATACAAATTACCACTACTAATTCCAATGGATATCACACACTACTTAATATCAATACCATAACCATATATACATATATACGATATTATTTCACAAATACATTCACCATGATATATATTTTTATAGCATTAGTATACATTCCGTTGGGCTTTCTCAAGAGAGAATTTTAGCAGGTTTTGACAGTCAGTCATAAAATGTTCTCGATTTGAACTTTTTTTAATTTTGATATCAGTCCACTAACACAGACACACCTTTTTTGAAAGTAAAATTTTGACTGACTCCGTTGGGCATCTCGTTCACACAACCACCGATTTTATATTTTTATCTCAAGATATTTTGACTGACAAACTTTGTTTCACAATGGAATTGAGGCATTAGTCATAGTAGTGGCTTTCCAATCGACCACCGCAAGTACTTATAAGTGCGAAAAATATGTCTCGGCTAAATGTTCGATTGGAATACCCTCAAAATTTTTAATTCGCATAATATAAAAAAATAATGCGATTGTGGTTTAATTTTTTAAATGTCTGGTAATAAAATATTCAAATAAAATGACGTAACTGCTTGTAGCTGCTCATGGAAAAGTAGGTAGAACACTTGCGAGCAGTTAATTTATTGTAGCAAAGACATGAACCATAAGTGCTTATAAGTACTTGCGGTGGTCGATTGGAAAACCATTAGTAATTCAACATTGCTTACAGCACGAGTGATTTAATTGAACTTTAAGTGAGGATTTCCGCCACACCAAAATATTTACGCTGGAAAAGGATAACACTACATATTTGGTTTATAAAAATTAATCTGTTAACTAATTATGTATTTCTAAACCTGTTTCTATAGAAATAAAATCGAATATAAAAATCGTATTATTCTCGTAAAGCAAATGCAACAGATTGTGTTCAAACCGAAACGGATTTTCCATTAAGTTTTAGGTTTTCTTTTAATTTTAGGGAAAGCAGCTTTAAAAAATTTGGCTTCTACACAAAATAATCCATAATATCTACTTAGTTTCATTCAAATCACAAAAAATTTATCGACAAGCTCGATTCATATAATGCCGCGGGCTGGCAATCTCGCCTATTCCGCTAGAATCTTACATCAAATCTTTTTTTATCCAAGCAGCAGCAATTCAAACCAACAACATTACAATCTACATTCATCTCAGTCTAGCATCTCTATTTCGAAAACTATTTATCTCATCTTCCATCTCCATTTTAATCGCTCGAAACCACCATATTCCCCTAAGCTAAACAAAATTTCTAAATCGATTTCCCCTTCTAATAAAAAAACAAGAAAAACAAAACAAAAAATCGAAAACCACCTCCTCACTTTTATGAATGCGACATTTTTTTGTGAGCTCAACTTTCATCCAATAACAATACTAAAAATGGAGGGGATTATCTTATTAACAAAAAAATTGTGTACATGCGCAATGGAAAGCAGCAATTTTTTTTTACACAATCGCACAAAAAAACAAACAACTCTAAATATAGCTTGTAGCGTAGGCATGCGGGAGGGAGAGGTGCACGAAACAAACATGTACATGATTTTTGCGCAATCTCAAATTTTTTTTTGTTGGAAATATGAGTTTGGCCAATAATAAAAATTCACCAAATAATTTAAATGTCAATATAGGCAACAACAAAACCGTGTCGAGCAATCATAATAAATATAAAACGAGATAAAAACTGTAAATACAGTTAGGTTTAAAAAAAGATGGCCATATATACATATTGTGATAAAATTTTATTTCATTTTTATTTTTTTTGTTATATGGTATATTTTGTATATACATATGTTGACAATGGAATATGGATTGAGATTGCGTTTGCGTAGCGCAATGTAAATAAAAACGATCAAATTAATTCGAGCGGTTTTTTTTGTTTCGCTGTTTAGTTTTTTTTTTTTGTTATCGTGTCGGCGAATTAAAAAAAAAATTTGTTTCATTTTTTTACGATTGGTTTCTCACTTTAATCGATTCGCTTTATTCTTTGTCTTATACACATATACAAATACAATACTCGTTTTTTATTTATATAAAAATAAAAAAAAATCTACTTACTTGGTATCTTTATGTAATTCGATTTGATTAATCGATTTCTATATAAGGCTAAGCAATTTAATAACCGGTTTTTATATTTCACTTGTATTTAACACTTGATTTATCGTCTTTTAAAGATTTTCTTTTGCTTCACGCGACGTTGTATACCTAAATAATATACAAGCCTGATTGGAATGTTGCTTTTATACCAAATAAAAATATTTATAATAAAAGTCAAGTCAATGGGGAAATATGGCATCAAAAAGAATTACCTGATGCAATTTTATTTCATGTGATGTTGGCAGTGGAGAAATTTACTTTTCATGCAGCTTTTATTTTCGAGGAATTTCTGGTGGGATGGGTTGTTTTATGATGATTATGAATCAGCTTAAAGAACAATGTGCACGAAAATTCAAAATAAAATCAACGAAATTTTCTCAAGGAAAACGTTTTTAAAATTAAGAGTTACTCAAAATCGTATGAGTTTTTTTGAATTCTTGCTTTTTTAAATGATTTTTACGGTTGTCTGTAGGTGCTGGATTATTACGAAAAATTGATATATGTAATATGAATTCGAATATGGAGATTTCAAATTTGAAATAAAACGTAATATGGAATAACTCGAGTTATTACGTTTTGCCTTGTTACCACAGAATTATAATTGTATTAATCCTCAAAACTTATACATAAATACATATTAGTCCAGTCATCGACGGTAAAAATAGATCATTACTTCAGAATTCTTACGGACAATACCGATTTTCGTGAAATTTGAACAGTAAGTACTTAAGTAGAGAATAGCTCCAGGAACAATAGTTATATAGTGCCGATGTGTACTTTTACCCTGGAGGTGGATACCACTCCTTGTAGGGGGTGAAAATGAGTACACTCAAAATAACCACAGAAATCGATACAGGGATGAATTGTAAGCAAAAAATATCGTATGAAATTTTTTCGATAAATCAATATTTTTCGAGTTATTCGCGATAGAAAATGTTGATATTTTATCTAAAAAATGCATTTTTTAAAGCAGTTTTTCACGAATAACTCGAAAACCTTGCGTTTCATCAAAAATCTTTAAAAAATCTTTAATTTTTATTTCTTTAGATGCAATACGAACCGAGTTGCGGCTCGTTGAAAGTGACTATTTGTTCGTCAAAAACAGAATTCTAACCTTTCAACATTAAATAACGGAAAAACGACCATATTTTGATAAAAAAAAAAACATGTTAGATGTTTTTCCAAGTACATACTTGAAAAGACCATTAAAATTAGCTTTAATAAAAGTCGTTGGCATAAAAACTTACAGAGTTATAATAAAAATAAAATGGGGATCTCGTTTTTTCGGAGAAAAAAATCAGCAATGCGAAACAAATGGCTTAACCGCAAGAATTGAAATTAACCGTAATCCATTTACAATGTACTTAATGAATTGAAATTAACCGTAATCAATTTACAATGTATTTAATTTAGGTACTAACAATAGGTTCTAGAATCTAGAAGTTTGAATGGTTTAGAATGTATAAATTTGAAAAAAAGTTTGATTCAATTTTGAAATGATTTTTTCAAATTTTTGAAAAAAAAATCTTTTTTCACAATAACTCAAAAAATAAAGAAGATACGTACAAAATGCGAAAGTATAAAAATTAAGATTTTTCTTGCAGAAAATTTTATTATTTTTTTATTTCTCTAGGATGAAACCTAATTGAGATATCATCATTTTAAGTTCGCATTTCTCTGCGAGGACCACCTTCCTCGAACCCTTAAAACTCAAAAATCTCAAAAACTAAGGGTTCAAGGAAGTTCTGTCCTACAAAATGGTTTTTAGAACATTTAGATATCTTTAAAATTAAGGAAGTTATCGTTAAAAAAAAAATCACGTGTCGAGAATAAAACAATTTACGTGTTCTGCAAATTTCACGGAAAAATGCGATTGTTTTTTTAACGATAATTTCCTTAATTTTAAAGATATCTAAACATTCTAAAAACCATTTTTTTAGGAATTTCAAGTGCTACAAGCTCTGTAAAGTTGAACTTCATTGAACCCTTAGTTCGCAAATGCGAACTTTAAACGATGATGTCTCAATTAATTTTCATCCTATAGAAAAATATAAGGATAACAAAATTTTCTGCAAGAAAAATCTTAATTTTTGTACTTTCGCATTTTGTACGCATCTTCTTTAGTTTTTGAGTTATGGTGAAAAAAGCAAATTTTTTTCCATAATTTGAAAAATAATTTCAAAATTGAATCAAACTTTTTTTCAAATCTAGACATTTTAAACAATTGAAACTTCTAGAACCTATTGTTAGTATACTTAATTAAAGTACTTTGTAAATGGATTACGGTTAATTTCAATTCTTGCGGTTAAGCCATTTGTTTCATTGCTGATTTTTTCTCCGAAAAAACGAGATCCCCGTTTTATTTTTATTATAACTCTGTAAGTAAAGCTAATGACTTTTACTAAAGATAATTTTAAAGGTATTTTCAAGTACTTCAAAAAACATTTAACAAGTTTATTTTTCAAAAATTCGTCGTTTTCCCGTTATTTAATGTTGAAAGGTTTGAATTTAGTTTTCGACGAACAAACAGTCACTTTCAATGAGCCACAACTCGGTTCGTATTGCATCTAAAGAAATAAAAATAAACAAATCAATTTATTAATTTATAAGCTTTATTTTGGTCCTGAAAGATTTTTGATGAAACGCAAAATTTTCGAGTTTTTCGTGAAAAATCGCTTTAAAAAATGCATTTTTTAGATAAAAAATCGACATTTTCTATCGCGAATAACTCGAAAAATATTGATTTATCGAAAAAACTTCATACGATATTTTTTGCTTAGAATTCATCCCTGTATCGATTTCTGTGGTTATTTTAAGTGTACTAATTTTCACCCCCTAGAAGAAGTGGTATCCAGGGTAAAAGCACACATCGGCATTATATAACTTTTGTTCCTTGAGCTATTCTCTCTGTCCAAATTTCACGTAAATCGATATTGTCCGTAAGAATTCAGAGCTTAAGACCGTCACTGACTGGACTATATATTACAAACGAAATACGGACACAACCGTAAAAATAAATAAATTTCTCTTTGTAAAATTTACAACGAAATGTTCGGTCGAAACTAGGAGTTACTGTGGGTTTCCACTTGGGATGCCTTTGCGAATAATCGCAATCTGATTTAAATTTTTTCACACGGATAGTATACATTGAAAAAAATACATATCGGTATATAAATTTGTCTACGCAACCATAGACAAATTTACAATACGATTCACAATCAAAAGTAGTCATGCCTACATCTTTTTCCATGGGGCATGCAAAATGGGTTTGTTTTTGTTTCCGCACATCAGATGTCATTACCGTCGTGATAAAGGTTACAATAATGTTTAACGTTTAATTTTATGGCTACGAAGTTCGAACGCGTCGCTAAACGACGTATAGACATTTTAAAATATAAAAATTATTTTGTGTTATTAAATTCACAATACAGTTTCGATACAAAACACTAATACCATTTGACATTCTAACCTTTACCGAGGGTGCTGCATTTAAAAACAGCGGCGAATATTGTTACTATAAGCATGCCCCATTGCAAATTTTGCTTTTACAAAACAAATAAAATTTCCCTTACTTTGTTTAGGAACATTTTCAATCCTCCGATAAACAAAGCAAGCTGAAATACTTTTGCTATGTGAATATTTCATTGTTTTTATTATGATTTTTTATTGACGTCTAGAAATGTCTAAAATTTTTCTAACACAGTGACATGAAACAAAAAATTTGCCTTTGCGAATATTCGCAAAGCATCCAAGTGGAAACCATAGGTTAGAAAACAAATCTAGTATGATTTGTTTACATTTTCATTTTTTCAGGACAATTTTTTGTGTTTGTTGACTGAAAATAAACGTTTGCTGACAATTGCCAACATGGAAGATACAAATTAATTCTTTTGTGACAAAATACGGTAAAATGTATTAAGAAAAATTGTATATTAAAATTAAATACATGTAAAATAAACATCAAAAAATTCGCAGTTTAAGCGGCACATGTGTTTTGGGTGCGGAAAAGCGCGCGTTACTACAGGCAAAATCTTTTTCCAGAATAACAAGTACATTTTTTTATCTTGTAAACTAAGCACTCTATGATAAAATTTTAAGTCACTTTAAATTTTACGTTATTTTATGGAAAACAATAATTTTTTTTATCGCATGGTTATTTGGAGAGTTAAGCGACACTGTGATAATAATGGGTCCCGGTCGATTCGGCATATTTCGTTACGGAATATGAAAAAAACGGCATATTTCAAAACGGCATATTTCAAAATGGCATATGGTACACTACGGCATATGATACACTATGGCATATTTCAAAATGGTATATGCCAAAACGGCATATGGTACACTATGGTATATTTAAAAACGACATATTTTAAAACGACATATGATGCGTAACGGCATAGGGTTGGCCACGTATTACTGTTTTTCAAAAGACTGTTTACAAAAGACTGTTTCTAAAATCTTTTCTCCAAAATCTTGTTTTACAAAATCTTGTCATCAAAAACTTGTTTACTTTTATGTTTACTTTTATATATGGATAATAGTTATTTATGGTACTAGTGAGCATAACGAGATATTATCCACAAGGGATAAGTTTGTCCCACGAGGCGATAGCCGAGTAAAAATTCATATTATAAAATTGCATATTGGACTTTATAAGCTAATAGATGAATTAGGCAAAGAACAAATATTTATTAAAAAACCGAATCGACAAAATGAGATCTGGTGAACAATTATTTCCAAATAAAATATCTAGAAAAAAAAACCTGAAATATATCATGATAAATCGAAGGCCCAAAGAGGAAACGTCTTCCCTTAAAGGCATCGCAAATAATATAGCTCTTTATTGATTTGTAGCGCTAATCCATTAAATTACATTTTATTTTTATTATATTTTTTCAAACACATCTCAAGAAGAGAAACTAACATGTGAAATTATAATTTTAAATAAAATGTGTGTATGCAAATGAATTATTAAAATTTGTTTTTTATTAATTGAATCTGAACCATCTTAATGTACATAAATGCCTGCTCATGTGAAAAATTAACCTAAAATAAGGGACATAGAAAAACTGGGTTGGATATGTAATCTTGCATTACAAAATATTGCAAAACAAAATCTTGCATAACAACTTCCTGTACATTTTTTTCTCTACTCTGAGGAAAATAAATTGAAGAAAAATGACATCGACTAATTTAACTTAGAATTGAAGAGGCTAACGGCTTCGGTAACCCTCACGGGCACATGGGTGGTCGCTGCGCTCCTCCCCGCTTAGTACTCCAAGGGGCTTTAGATTTGAACTTCGGGGGACGTAGGAGCCGGGATCAGCAAACATGTCGCACTGCGTGCCGCAAGTACCAGCGGATTATATAGAATCTATTAATGACACCTACTAAAAAGCAAAATAATTGCACTATTTTGTTATGCAAGATTTTGTAATTGCAAGGTTTTGTAGTTGCAAAATTTTGTTAATGCAGCATTTTGAAATGCAATATTTTATATCGATCCCAGAAAAACTATTTCACTAAATATTCATTATTTCACTACAAAATAAGCAAAATACAGTGAAACCTCTATATCGATGGCTTATTGCGAATAGGGCGTAACATCAAATTTTCAAAATTTGTGTTCTTCGATTAAAACGACAGATAGAGTTGGTTTACATAGTATAATATAAGACAAACATTAGTTTTTTTTTAAAAAGAGACAATTTTTTATTAAAAACGTCATCATTCATCATGATTTAAATCGTATTTTACGTTAAATATAAAGTTTTGTAACTCTAGTTTAAAATTTTCAAAATGCGACTTACGCCCTATTCGCAATAAGCCATCGATATATTGGACAGCGAAGGGGCTGTCCAATTTATGGAGGTGTCCAATATAAGGAAAATTTCTTCTTTTTTTAATAAAAAATTAATGACGTGCACATCAACATTTTTATTTTAAATTCAGATTAATTCCATAGTTAATTCAACATTTTCGCTGTCTGATTACTTTTGTTGTCCAATTTTCAATGTATAAAGGTTGCCCAATATATAGAGTTAAAGGAGCATTTTTCAAGGGACTGAATGAAAGTGTCCAAAATAGAGGAGTTTCCAAAATAGAGATGTGTCCAAATTAGGAGGTTTTGCTGTAATTATTTCGGAAAACAAAATTTTAAAAAACTAGATTTTGTCCAACAAAATTTTGGTAAACTATTTTTTATACGGTAAGAATTCAAAAAACAAGATTTAACGGTAAAACAAGATTTTGTCTTGCAGATACCCCGATCCCAATGGTATGGTACATTAGGGTATAAGGTACACTACTGCATGTATGATTTGATAAATTTTAAATTTAAAACGTTTAATATTTTTAAAATTTCTAAACCTGTATTTATCAAAATGTATCCATTTCAATTAGAACGAACGCGCGCACGTAAAATGCAGAAGATCAATTCGCTTTCGACAATGCACCTAATTACGTTATAAATGCGTTCTTTGAAAAGTATACCTACAAAAAACGTTTAGCACTTGTTACATTTTGTTTTGTGAATGATATAAACTGCGAAGGCTTGCGAGTAAAATTCACAGGCTCTGGTCGGATTGTTTTCGCGAACCGTACAAACTAAATTGGCTTGCCTATAACGTTGGCGCCCAACGTTACTATAGATGAGTTTTTTTATTTAAATTACAAAAAATAAATGTGATTTTTTAAAATTTTATTAACCACTTAAGGACCAAGCCCGAGATATCTCGGGACATACTATATGGTCCAAAAAGACCGTACCCGAGATTATTATTATTATTATTATTAGTTGAGGGCCATGTGGGCGTTCAAGCCACCCCGCACTGCGACCTAAAAGATCTTTTGTGCATGGACCCTACTTAATGAGCCGTCCAGTCAATATTCAGGCTCTTAATGAACCTGACAATACTGCCGGCCGGTATATGATGCATACCATCCGGGCTCATTACTCTCCCTCCTAGATGTTGTAACCTTTTGCAGAAAATGGCTGGGCAATGGCACAGAACATGTTCCGCTGATTCCGCTTCCATGTCACAGAAGCGACATCTATCCGTCGAACTTAGGCCCATTTTCTTTAGGTGATACCTTAATGGGATGTGACCTGTGAGGAAGCCGGTAAGCAGCCTCAACTCAGGTTTCCTAAGTACAAGACATTCCTTGGCCCTGGCCGACGAAGGTGAAATAAATTCCTTCGCCTGTCGCAAACCTGGAATTCCGAGATAACTCGGGCGGTCACATATTGTACGTTCCATTATGTATTTGCCCTTAATAACTTGTGAAAATAATATGTATCATTTTTACATTTATTTGAATTAAAAAACAACAAATTTATTTATAAAAATAAAATTTATTTTTTAACAGACTTTTTTGTTTGTTCCTAATATGTCAAAATATTAGTTCTAATTAAAAAAAAAAATTGATTTTTTTTGGTGCAATTATTTGAAAAAAATTCGGTCCTTAAGGGGTTAAGAATGGTTTTTATTTCATTTCTATTGTTTTTTTACGTTTACTAAATTATTATGGCTCAAATATCTCTATTTAATTTAATATTTAAGTAATTTTACAATTGAATAAAAATCAGAATCAAACTTCATTATTTTTTATAAATTTATAAGATTTCCCTTAAGAGTTGTTATGAGGGGAAATTCCATAAAGCGACAAAAAAATTTTATATTTGAAGAAAAATTTTAATTAAAATTTCATTTCCATCGCATTTGTCGAATTTCATAATAATCGGTTAAAAATAGCCAAGCTTCAACCTGATTGGCAACATTCTAGAGTTTAATCACAGAGAATTAAGAAGAAAATTCTCTGTGGTTTTATCTAAAAAGCATTTTAGAACCCTATTTTCATCTTATAAACGAGTTCATACGTGATTCAAAAAAAGTCATTACTAAAATAATAAAAAATCCTTGAATAAATGAGCTATTATCCAATTACGTTGCTAAATTTTGATGTTAGTATACAATTAGTTCCTTCTTTAAAAATAATTTTAATGAATAAGAATAAACCGGAAGGGCCAATATAACATACATATTTTTACTTTTAAAATTAGATTTAAATAAAAATGAAAATTATAGATATTAATTAGCACTTCCAGATTATATCTTTATTACCAACATTTTTATTTCCAAATGAAGAATAAATTTAATTGCATTAAGTGAAGGAAAATTATATTAAGCGAAAAAAAATTCCAATAGGTAAAGGGCAATTTTAGAAAGTATAGGGTTACTTTATAAGTTGATGATTAAGTAGAATCCCATTTCCATCGCACTGTTGAGTTTCATCATAATCGTTTATTCCAAAACTTTATCTAAAACTCATTTTAGAATCCTATTTTCATCATATTTGTCGAATTTCATCATAATCAGTTACGAAATAGCCAAGTTGCATAAAAATTGACATATCTCAGAACTTTATCTAGGAACCATTTAACAGTCCCATTTCCATCACTCCTTCCAAATTTCATCATAATCGGCCAATAAATAGACAAATTCTATCAAAATTAACCATATTCCAGAACTTCTATTAAAACTCATTTTAGGATCCCATTTCCATCACACTTGTCGAATTTCATCATCATAATCGTTTAAGAAATACCCAAGTTCCATCATGATTGTATATGTTGAATTTCATCATAGTCGGTTAATTAATAGGTCCACCCTAATTGGCCATATTACAGAACTTCGCCAAAAATCCTGGTTTAATATTCCATTTTCATTGCACTTGACAAATTTCATCATACTCGGCTAAGAAATACCAAATTTAAGAAAATGCCATATTATACCATATGCCATATGGAAATATGCCGTCGTGTACCTTATGCCATAGTGTTCCATATGCCGTTTTAAAATATGCCGTTTTGAAACATGCTATAGTGTACCATATGCCATAGCATACCATATGCCGTTTTTGAATATGCTGTTTTGAGATATGCCATAGTGTACCATATGCCGTAGCGTACCATATGCCGGTTTGAAATATGCCGTTGTGAAATATGCCGTAGTGTACCTTATGCCGTAGTGTACCATATGTTATATTTTCATATTCCATTTTGAAATATTCCGTTTTGAAATATGCCAAGTTGAACGGATTCGGATATTAATGTATCTGTTGTGAGCCGGATTTGGCTCAGAAACAATCAGTGTGAATCGGCGTGAAGGATCCGGTGAAGGAGAACGATTAAATATCCTAACTACGTTATGCCAGTCGTAGCATTTCATGGTTGTTCGTTGATTATTTGTGAGCAGGTATTTCGTGGAATTACAAGAGTGTTTTGGTTATAATCTTTGCAACAGCACCGCATTAATTTAATAAACTATGGGAAGTCCAGATTTAAACCCTATATATCTCAAACAAATCACCATGCAACAAATACACAATGTTTTAAATATGCCACGGCGTATTTATGAAATAATGCTGACTAGAGGAGGTAACACGAGATATTGTAAATTCCAGTTTGTTTATAGATTTTAGTTTTATTACGTTTGAATAAAGTTTAAAAGTACCTTATGAAATAAATCATATTTTTTACTGTAAAAACATATTTTCTCCTGGATCACCAAAATTACGCCTGATATGCGTGTCTTATTTCTTGGTTACGTTTCTCGCTAAAACTTCAATAAATCGATTAATTAATTAAATTATTGTTTTTTTATAAAATAACGTAAAATTTAAAGTGACTTAAAATTTTATCGTAGAGTGTTAAGATTAAGATAAAAAAATGTATTTGTTAACGTTTATACGCTTTTAGATACGTTTTCTCTAAAACTTCAATAACTCGACAAGGAGTGACCGCACAGAAAATTCCATAGTATCATTTTCAAGGTTTCTAAATTCTCTATAAAATGACCGATTTGGATTTTTGAATGAAATATCGAGCAAGTTTGTTTACAGTTTCAAACAGCAGCACATTTTTTTTTAGACACCTTTTGTTTTACTCAAAAAGTCATAAAAAAACAAAATAAAAGAAAACGGATTCCAGTATCGAAAAGAAGACAAAATTTCCTTCAACTAGAAACAAAATTTTTTTTTTTGAAAGGTGTTATTTCATCAAGATACAAGCGTTCAAATCTGGGTATTTTTTCGAAACTAATTTCTGTTCCGTTTTTTAATTGGCGGCAGTGTACTACACTCCCGAGTAACTAAATTGAGTCAAACCTCAAAAGACATATTTTTTTAAAATGGCTTAACCGATTTTCGTAAAACAACTTTTTTTGACACCTTTATCATTAAAATCCATGCAGTAGCAAGGCAATTGGCGTGATGCAATCTCCTGTATAGTATCACGTTGATCCGAATTTAGGGTCAGAATTTGAAAATTCTAGATGGCCATAAAGGGTCAATTTTTCGACGTTCATGAAAATCGATAAAAACCTAACCTGTAGGAGTTTTCGGGGTCACTGATCACGAATTTGAGGTCAGAATTTGAAAATTCTATCAAAAAAATTACCAGATTACCGATAAAGTTTTTTAGGCATTTTGTGTCCACAAGGGACGAGTGCCAAAAACCACTCTAAAATGGGAGGAGATGACCTCAATGACCTTGACCATTGAAAAAAAAAACGTTTATATAGGATCGATGGTAATCGTTCATCAGAAAAAAAAGGGAGCAACATTAGACGGTTTTTGTTAGAGGATGTTTGAAGCTATTTATTCGAATGGGCACGACTCACCACAGAGAGCGGGCGGTATTCGATGGATCTTTCATAGAACAAAAAAAGAAAAAAAAATTAAATTAATTAATAATAATATGATATTGAAATGTCATAGTTTTCAACATGTATCCCATGATGAAAGGATCCTAAAAACCACCTTCCAAGGAGTGGTGAATCAACTTCGAGAACTCGACTATTGATTGAAATTCTTAATAGGATCGGCATCGATCGGATCGATAGTCAAAGAAAAGGTAACCATTTTCAATAATGAAATTTCATTGTTTGAATGGTGGTTGAAAATGGAAAGGGTTTCTTTTTTCATTTTAATTGAAAATGCTGAGTAATTTTTTACGATTTTCAAACCTATATACAAACTAAACATGTTATAGGTTCAAATTAGGGAAAAGTTTGCTTCATTTAAATGAACGACTTTAAAAAGAAGACATGTTAACGAAAATGTTATTTACAAAGTTTATTTATCTCAAAAATTGAAACGCGCAGGAGAGGTGGCAGATTTTACAGAGAATGCCCCATGAAATAGTTTACGAAGATAATTATGTATTTGGATTTTAGCTTAATATTTTTACAACTGTGATATTCTCAAAGGGTTGAATAATTATAAAGTGAGCTATAAACAAAGGAACCGAAATGACAAGTTTACGTTTCTTGTCAACGACTAAATTTGGATTTTCGCACGTATTTTCCAAAATATTTCCGGAACTGCTGTGTTACTAAACTTCTCGAATAACAGTTTTGAATAAGAACATCGGTTAATATTTTGAAATTTTCATGATAAATCTCACAATTTCTTCGACTAACAAGAATATACCGTGTTATAGTTTTAAGATGATAGTAGCAAAGATTTATAATTGCAAACAGTGGAAATACCATATCTGAAAACATTAATGGACAGGTATATAAGTACTGTGTAAGGAGCAATTAAACTCTATTGTACAAAAGAATTTCAGTGACGAAAAAAATCAAAGCGATACACATACATATATCGAAAAGTCGAAATGACATGTACGACATGAATTACAAAATTGGATATTTCGATGGGAATGCGATTCTAAAATTAATTTAGATGATGTTCTAGAATAAGACCAATTTGGATGGAACTTGTACAATTCTTAACCAATTTTTATGAAATTCGACATGTGCGATAGAAATGGGATGGGAAGTTCTGGAATATGGCCAATAAGAATGGAGCTTGTACAATTCTTCAAAATGGGTTTCTAAAATGAATTTGGATGAAGTTCTGGAATATGGCAAATAAGGATAGATCTTGAATGATTCTTAACCAATTTTGATGAAATTCGTGAAATGCGAGATGTGCGATAATAGGATTCTAAACTAAATTCAGTTGAAGTTTTAGAATATGGCTAATTCGGATGAACCTTGGATAATCTTTAACCGATTTTGAATAAATGCGATAATTGCGATGGAAACAGAATTCTAAAATAAATTTAGATGAAGTATATTCTGGAATATGGCCAATAAGGATGGAACTTGTAAAATTCTTAACCAATATTGATGAAATTCCACATATGCGATAGAAATCGAAAATTAATTTAGTTGAAATTCTGGAATACAGCTAATTCAGATCTACCTTGAATAATCCTAATCGATTTTGATGAAATTCGACATGTGCGATGAAAATGGGTTTCTAAAATGAATTTGGATAAAGTTCTGGAATATGGCAAATCAGGATGAACCTTGGATGATTCTTAACAAATTTTGATGAAATTCGACATGTGCGAAATAAATGGGATGGGAAGTTCTGGAATATGGCCAATAAGAATGGAACTTGTACAATTCTTAACCAATTTTGATTGAAATTTGACATGTGCGATGGCAATTGGATTCTAAAATTAATTTAGTTGAAATTCCGGAATACAGCTAATTCGGATGGAACTTGGATAATTCTTAACCGATTTTGATGAAATTCGAAGTGTGCGACGAAAATGGGTTTCTAAAATGAATTTGGATGAAGTTCCGGAACATGGCAAATAAGGATGGATGATTCTTAATCAATTTTGATGAAATTCGACATGTGCGATAATAGGATTCTAAACTGAATTCAGTTGAAGTTCTGGAATATGGGTAATTCAGATGAACCTTGGGTAATCCTTAACCGATTTAGATGAAATTCGACAGGTGCGATGGAAATAGGTTTCTAAAATAAATTTAAATGATGTTCTGGAATATGGCCAATTAGGATGGAACTTGGGTTATTTTTAACCGATTTTGATAACATTCGACATGTACGATAGAAACGGAATTCTAAAATGAATTTAGATGAAGTTCTGGAATAAGGCCAATAAGGATGGAACTTGTATAATTCTTTAATGAAATGTGCGATAGAAATGGGTTTCTAAAATGAATTTAGTTGATGTTCTGAAATATGGCCAATTAAGACGGAACTTAATAATTCGATGAAAATGGGATTCTACATGAAGTTCTATGGCCTAATACAGGATAGAACTTGGACAAATCTTATCAGATTTTGATGAAATACACATATGCGATAAAAATGGGATTCTAAAATGAATTTAGTTCCTGTTATGAAATACTGTTCCGGGTGGAATTTGACTATTTCTTAACCGATTTTGATGAGAAACAATGCACATACGATCTGGGATCAACTAATTAATGTACAATCAAATTAAAAACTTTTAATTGGTATCAAGATTATTTTATTTCTTTTATTAGGTTATCCTCATAATTCTGTAAACAACTAAAAAGCTTACAAAAACGGGGTCGAGCATTTTCGAGTTTTTTTTCAAGCAACTGATTTTTGACGGGGTATTTTGTATATTCAAAATAAAATTAACATTAGATACTTCAGCGTTTTATAACTTTGTTTAAAGTTATATGTAAGTCTAAAACTTGGGTTGAATTGGTCTAGACTAGAAAATATGGTAGTATCATTACCCTAAACAAAATTTTGAAAAATTATTTTAATTGGTTTTATAGCTTAAAGAATGGGGGCTACCGCCCCCAAACCTCCGCTTTGATGATTTATTGAAATTTCAACATTCTTAGTAATTAGAACATTTTTCAAAAGTTTGTGTTTCTTGATAATTATTCACATACTAAAATGGAAAACTCCCCAGATCCGCTTAGCATTGGACCCTTTATTGCTTTGATATTTGTTTGTCAGTGGCTATAAACAACCTCATTAGCATATTTTAAATAAATCTTAATATATTTTTAAAATTCATCCCAACGGTTATTATTAGCAACTATATGATAAGCCAATTACACAGTATAGAATGGAGGTGACGATAATGATAAAGTTACTAACTGCTTAATGAAATTATAAAATTAAATCAATTATGTGTGACACCTCCAGAAATTTAGGTTCGACTTAGCATTTGATTTGTTTTAAAAACAGCTAAAATTTAAACTTAATTCGTAATTAATATTAAAATATATATATACTCAGTATTCGAATAATTGAATGCCTATCCTAAAACCAAATCGAATAAATCACTTTTTTTTCTTTGCAGTTTCTTTCTTTAACGAAAAACCTGACTACATCATGTTTGCCAAATCGATTCGCTCGACATATCGGCAACTAAAAAACTACAATGCAACCCGAACGTGCCAACTTATTCAATGCCAAGCGTATGAAACTTCAGCTAAATTACCAAATCTAACCAAAGATCGTTATCCCGTCAAACGTGGAAACTTTAGTGAAATCACCGAAAAAGATATTGCCAAATTCCAATCGATTATCGAACCATCACGCATTGTCACCGATGAAGATGAATGTCAAGCATACAACGTAGATTTTATTCGCACCGTTCGCGGATCCAGCCGCCTTATACTTAAACCAAAAACAACGCAGGAAGTATCCGAAATACTTAAGTATTGCAATGAAAGGAAATTAGCGGTGTGTCCACAAAGTGGTAATACTGGTTTGGTTGGTGGATCTGTACCGGTATTCGATGAAATTGTTTTGTCACTAAAGCTAATGAATAAAGTGGAGAAAATTGATGAGTATATGGGAATTATGGTATGCCAAGCTGGTTGCGTACTCGAAAATCTTGAGGCCGCAGCAAACGAGAAAGGTTTAATTGTACCACTTGATTTAGGCGCAAAAGGTTCCTGTTTAATTGGTGGAAATGTGTCAACGAATGCTGGTGGATTGAGGCTAGTACGATATGGTAATTTACATGGATCTGTGTTGGGAGTGGAAGCGGTTACCGCGACTGGAAAAATACTAGATCTAATGTCTAATTTTAAAAAGGATAATACAGGTTATCATTTAAAACATTTATTTATTGGTTCGGAAGGAACACTTGGTGTTGTTACGAAAGTGGCAATGTTTTTGCCATCAGCACCCAAAGCAATCTCAGTAGCATTTTTGGGTAAGGCTTATTAAAATCTGTATATATGTATACTATACTTACATTTTTTTTATATGATTTTGTGTTTACAGGTTTGGAGAGCTACGATTCTGTAATGAAAACATTTTTGGCGGCCAAACGTGATTTAGGCGAAATATTAAGTTCCTGCGAAATGATCGATTCAGCCTCATTTCAAAAAAGCATAGAGGTTAACAAATTTGTAGCTCCTCTACAATCAAAGTACCCATTTTATATGCTAATCGAAACCTCAGGAAGCCGAAGTGATCATGATGAAGAAAAATTAAATGACTTCCTCGAATCATCAATGACTCGTGGCGAAGTTCTTGATGGGACAGTTACAAATGAACCGACTAAAATAAAATATATTTGGCAGATACGCGAGCAAATAGCCACCGCACTCATCAAGGATTCGTACTGTTTCAAATATGATCTATCCCTGCCGCTATCACATTTCTACGAAATTGTCCCGGCCATCGCTAAACAAGTTGGTGATTTAGCAACTGTAGTATGTGGTTACGGACATATCGGAGATGCAAATCTGCATTTGAATATTTCTTGTCCAGAGTATAATAAGGAGATCCACGAGAAATTGGAACCATTTGTTTATGAATATACATCGAAGTTGAAGGGTAGTATAAGTGCTGAACATGGCGTTGGTTTTGTCAAGTCGAAATACTTAAAGTATTCTAAAAGTCCCGAGGCAATTAGTATGATGAAAGAGTTAAAAGGGATGATGGATCCGAATGGTATTTTAAATCCGTATAAAGTTTTTTATTGAGAAGATATGATGGTGTAAAGCAATAAAGTTATGTATGTATATAAACAAAATGGAGACTTGGATTTTTAAAATAATATGTTATACTTAATAAATTAAAACCTACCTCAAACAAAACCCAGTTAGTTTTAAATTTAATTATTTATTAATTTTGGTATTACCTCTAGCAAACACGGAAGCGATGCACAATTCATCACTCATGTTTAGAAATATTTAGAACAGTTTTATCATGGAAAATTCCATTTTCGTACAGTAGAACTTTGCGCTATCAATTAACTTATTCTATGTGTCACCGTAACAATTACTATACTATATACGGCGATTGTCATGTGAAGGTCCGGTCAAAAATCAAGGCGTCCTGATTTGTTTTATTTTTTTTTCCTGAATACACAAAAATTTTATTGTTTGATTGCATAAGTAGTGAAAAATGGTGTTTTTCTTTTCTCATCCTACCTGAAAATGTAGAGATTTTCTTCTACGAATTTTCAATAATTAATTCTAAACATATGTATTAAGGACGCAAATTATTGAATAATATATTCAATTCGAGTGAATTTTAGTTCATAAATATTTAAGTCAAAATGGCCAAATTTGCATTAGTTCTTATGGGAAATTAAAAGAAGTAATATTTATGCCCGTATTACGGGCTTTTCTTTCTAGTATTGTATAACAGAATATTTTTGTAAATCTGTTGAAGAAAGTTTTGTTTACATTATTTGAAAAAATAATAACCTCGTTTAAAACAAAATGTTTGATTGATTGCAATACACGACCAAACCTTAGCAAGTCTCCCGGGTATCGCCGAGCCCTCCGTGTACCATTTTTTAACTTAACATAGCGGAAGGAAAGGAAAGTTATGTTAGAATTATAGACTTGAACCAGTTACGGACACCTAAATAGTCATTATAGTATTGTGTTAGATACATACATACATATATGATAAAGATAAAGGATAGCACAAGACAGGGTTGGAAAAAACCGGGTTTTCAAAAAATAAACCGGGCCGGTGGGTTTTTTTGGGTTTTTTATTCAAGTGTTAAAATTCAATTACAAAATTAACTAACAATTACGTTCCAAGAAGAAACCAATATGTAATCAGAAACAAGTTTATTAATTATTTGATGAAAATTATCAGTTTGATTTTGCACGATAAAACACGATTGCATAGGAATCAGGAGTCAAACCTGTTTTTGTGCGGTAGATAGGGACCGTACAAAAAAAACCGCACAAAAAAAAATTATTCACAAGCTTCATAGATCGCTATAATAAATAAATTTGTACAAAAATTTAATTTTTTTTTTTTATGCGGTGGACAGGGACCGCATAAAAAAAGTCTCCCTTAGAAAATAGGCCAAAGTTTTACAAAATTAAATTACACATGGAAACATTTTAAAAAATTTTAATTTCTCATTTTAAAATAAAACGATAAATTTCCTTTTTTCTTACATCATTATGTGAGCCGTTTATTTTGAAAGTGGAATAAGTCATGTTTTCTTAATATTGAGATAATTAAACATTTGTGTTTTCATGTTATGAAAAAAATCAATACAACTTTTGTTTAAAGTGTTTGCATTTATGATATTATTATACTTACTACTTTTAGCTAAAGTGATGAATTTCATAATAAGGCTTGGTAAAGTACGAGTTTTTGGTACTAGAAGTGACTTATTCCACTTTCAAAATAAATGTTTTTTAATAAAAGTGACTTATACCATCATTCCATATTGATTTAATTCATTAAAGAGAATTTTACATTATAAATGACATCCAGTTATTACAAAGAGAAAGTTATAATGAACTTGAAAGGTTTGGATTTCATTTTGCTCCTCAAGAAGTTGATCCGAATTTTTTTAAGTTTTGAAAATATTCATGATGAACAGGTGGAATATATGGGAGCAAATCCATCATGTCTTTATATTTCGCGGTGGAGACCGATCGCCAAGGATGGGCAAGTTACATTACACTGAGTAATTAAAATACTTTTACAAATTACAGCAAAATCAGTAAATAAAATACAAATTACAATTACTTTACGTTGTAAATTGAAAAATTTGATTTGACGAAATTCGTTTAGTGAAAAAACATATCATTAAAATAACGATCATTAACATAAGGTTTTATACTGATGGCTCTAGAACCAAATCTTAATGAACCTTGCAAAAATGTAAACAATAAATTACAAAAACTGATGTAGTTAAAATACAAATTACAATTTGTGTTTTCATTACCAATAAATGTAATTCGTTACTGCTCTGCCTTGCCGGTCGCCCACTTGAGTGTATAACGGAAGTAACTCTATAGAACCAACATTTTTTGGTCATCCCTATTTAGTGCTAAATTCAAAATATATATTATAGAACCAACATTTTTTGGTCATCCCTATTTAGTGCTAAATTCAAAATATAAAACTTAATTATTTCAAAAAATATTTATTTATTCTTCTAGGTCTATTTCGTCGCCTTCAAAATAATCCCCTCCCGACACAATACACTTATGCCAACGTATTTTCGAATTTTCGAAACAAGAATTAAAGTCGCTTTCCGGGATAGCCTTAGGGGCGCGTAGCGATTCACGTTTTATCTCTTCTATCGTCCTAAAATGAATTCCCCGCAGTGGTCTTTTGAGTTTCAGGAATAGCCAAAAGTCACACGGTAATAAATCAGATTAATACGGTGGTTGTGGAACGATATGGATCGAATTTTTGGCGAAAAAGTTACAAGAACGAGTGCAGTGTGAGAAGGTGCATTATCGTGGTGCAAATACCAAGAATTGTCTGCCCACAATTCTGGCCTCTTCTTGCGAACAGCTTAACGCAAACGACGCATAACACTTAAATAATACTATTTGTTAACGGTTTGGCCGGGTGGAAGGAATTCTGAATGGACAACACCATGATAATCGATGAAAACTGTCAACATGACCTTCAATACTTTCACGACCTTCTTTGAACTGTTTATACCACTTGTAAACATTCTTTTCCGACAAAGCATGGTCCCCGAAGGCTTTCTGCAATATCCTTAACGTTTCTGCAGCCGAAATTTCATTCCGCAAACAAAATTTAATGCAACTTTTCTTTGCTCAATATAATTAGAAATTGAAAAAATCACCGAATGCCTTTTAGCGTCGTACAAAACCAAGCGTAAAACAAAAACTAATGAATGTTTTGAAATAAAATTTCTCACAGATGTATATCACAATGCTGCCAACTTAGAAAAAAAAATTTTATGATGTGCGGTTTACCCGCGCGATTTAAATTGAAAACTGGCTTTACTTTTTGGACACAGTAGTAAATCTAAAATTTTATAAATCGTAAATGTAAATTGTTGTTGTTGTTATATTTTTTGCTTTCAATGCCTTCTAGATTTACATTATACTCATCATACTGTTAGTTGTTATGAGATTAAACGAATGAACAAGCATGTAATGTGACTTATTCCACTTTCATAATAAACAAAATATTGATAGCGTTTAGCATTCATTCTTTAACCACTATTTCTAGAAATTATTTTACAGTTAAGCGCAAGAATGTAACAAAATATGAAAGTTCACTATACTTTAACATGTTGTATAACGTTAACTCAATTTTTTAAAAATTTGACTTATTCCACTTTCAAAATTAACGGCTCATGTATATTTTTTTAGTTTATGTTCAAGGTTAACAATCAGTATTATTACTACGCATTTCGTTAGTTGTGAAATAAACATTTGTTTTAACTAACAAGGGATGATCCCGAACCCTAAAATTCAAAAAATTATGAAACTTTGGGAACATGTACATCTCGTAGGTACATACACCCCCGTTCAAAAGTTTAAAACCACTGCAAAATATACCGTTTAATGAATAACGACTTTTCAACAATCTTATTCTAAAATTGGGTTTTATATTGTTGACAAAAACATGCATTTTAATTTATCAACCTATTACAATAAATAGTTTCTACATTTGTTGTCAGCAAATGCAATGTGCATTGTGCAATGTGGTCTTAAACTTTTGAACGGGGGTGTATGTACTACGCAATTTTTTTTTTTCTGCGGAAAAACACTTTCGACTGGGTGAAATGGATTTTTGAAAGTTGGAAATTTTCCATTCTGCCTCTGCGCAGTACTCGTTTAACTCGTTAACGGTAAGAGATAGAGAACAAGTGTTTGCTTGCTTAAGACAACAGGACGGTGGGCATGGAAGTAAATAAGGTTTTAGAAATGTCAGTTTTTATCTTCATTAATGAAAAACACAAAAAATATTTGGTTTCGGAGTAAGCGTTGAACGAAGTGTACGCTTTTTTTGTTTTTCTGGTCGAAAATTATTTTTTTATTTAAAAAATAAAAATAATTAATTAACTTCTAACTTTAAACCTATGTATATAATATTAAATGCATAATATTTGATGTTTTGTTCAGTGTTATTAATTGTGTTAAAGGAAAAAAATAAGTGCACCTTCTGAATTGCATGTGCATCGTAATGAGTGGTATAAAATTATAAAGGGAATTGTGTGATAGGAGTTGAAACTCCCTGCAATTTACGTGCTGGAATACAAATATCGTCTAAACGACCACCTATAAATCTGCTTACTTCCGAAGTACCATTAGAACACAAGTAAGAAACATCTTACTGGGATATTTTACATCAGCAATGGGACGAAAAGAATATACCAAGAAACGGGAACAGGTGTAAATAGTGAAAAGGCCGACATAAACATCTGGAAACGAGCCAGACTGGAAATAAAAACAATACAGCTCACCGACCGCTTCAATAATTAAAAGTCATCAAGAAATCATTTATTTTAAAAATTAAATTTCCACTCGGCTTACCTATACAATTTTGAATATTTACCAAAAGAGGACAAGTATTTTCGAGTGTATTCCAAATCGGAGATATATTTGAGGGATGTGAGGTAGCATTCGCAAAACAGGAAACATTTCAGTTTCAGAAACATGTAGGCTGTTTCACATTACAGTCCTGTACACTCGCTGTAGTTCTGTACTCTAGCACTCATATTTCTATCTAATGAAAATCCTCTTTTTCGCTTATGACCGCATTTCTTCAAAACCCTTAACAAAACCTAAAACAAACTATAATAGTTTTGCTGCCAATCACGTAAACACAGTTTATATTGAATGAATCATTATTAGTTGTACTTAATTGCAAAAGAAATTAATTTAATGATAAATTTGATACATTGAGGTGCAACAAATTTTGCAAGGCAGAGGAGTGCGGGGTCAGGGATTTTCATACTGAGCCCTCAAATGGGACATGCAACACCATGGAAATAAACTGAGCGCATATAGCTTTATTAGAGCTTATAGTTACGCTTAACTGTAGTTTAGGGTTGCGTTAAGGACAAATGTGGTGGAAATCATTAGAATATGTAGCTGTTATGGGTTGTATCTAATTGTTAGGCTGTCTCCGAGCTACAGGCGGGTTCCAGAGATTGAATAATTCTTTAGTTTAATTTTAATGTAGCATTTGGATTTTCAGAAATATGGGTGACTGCTCGATCAGCGTCCAGAAGCTCCAGGTTCCCAGCTGTCATGTGGCGTGAAGGTTGTGTTGTCTTGTGACAACTAATTTTTCATGTTTATCGCTAGGAAATTTATATGGTTTGGGTCCTGTTGATTAAGGAGTGAAGATTTGGCAATAGTGAATTAATGTTAATTTAGTTTTCAAAGATGCCCGTTGAGTTTGTTTGGGCCTTGTTCGTGAATGGCCTATGTACATGGATTGCTTGGCTGGGGTGTTGGTGCATTCTGGGTTTTTGTTGCAGCCTTACGTGATCGTTTTTCAGATAATTGTATAGAATAGAATTTCAACAACATTAATTTCCTTTTTCAGGATAGGTAGGGAATTACTGATTGGTTTTATTTATTATTGATTATTTGTTTTTAAGTTTGGTTGCAGTGTGTAAACGGTTAATTAACCGGCTCATGATGCATGTAACTAGTAAGGCAACCGCCGTTTATTTGAACCGTGGCTTGGAGGTTTTGAGTTTAATGGAGAGAGAATTTAAATCCTATTAATGGAGTAACAAACATTTAGTGATAAGGTTAATTTTGATTTTGTTTCAGAGTTTCCCGTGGAATTTGATTCAGCTTCCAGAAATCTCCAGTATCCAACGAACATGTAGTTGAAATTTGCTGGCTGAATTTTTGTCCTTTTAATTTACAAGCACTTCAACGCGAACTTCATACCTTAGGAACTAATTAGCGTCTTATAATTTTAATTTTGGTTACTAGTAACTTTAACTACATATAATTTATTACAGGACAGCATCCGTTACAAAACTCTACATCTATTATAGTAGTTTGAGCTAAACTGTAGTTCTAAGTAGAGGCAGGGACCAGTATGGAAAAAATCACGTGAATAAGCAGCTGATTCGGTTATATTTATTAGCTTTAAGTCAATTTTAGATTAATGATGGTTATGATTTTCAGAAATGCACAGGAATCCGATTCAGCAAGCGAATAAAGGTTATTTCAGAGTGCAGTTTTAATTTTAATTTTAATAAAACGTAAAAGTAGATTAGAAATATGTTGTTATTGTTGGTGAAGAGTATAGTTTGCAAAATTACCGGATTTAGGTATTACCGGTAATTCGGTAAACGTTTCTTAAAATCCCGGTTAACCGGGTTTTTACCGGTAAATCTAAATCTAATTTTATTTCTAATATAACAGATGAACAACTGCGGAAACTAGTGAATCACGCAATCAATAATAATTTATTCCAAAATATATGTTATTTACATAGTTTTGATTCAATTCTAGCAATCCAATAAAATTAATTTAAATAATTATTATTAATTAATAAACATTAATTTAATAAAAATAAAATATAAAATCTAACTTTTTCAGTTTTCTTAAGTGCCTAGATCTTCTTTTAGCTATTAAAATAGGCTCTTAAAAAACAAATTGTATCCATGCTGTCGTCATTTAAATTTGATCCGAATTTCTTACAGATTATACCAGCCGCTGAAAAAGCACGCTACGATTCGTCACTAGTCTGACGAATGGTTAGAATATGGGTAAAACAATGCATGTGTAAATATTTACAATATTGGCGTACACACGGATATTTTACATTTGTTCCATTTGTTCGTAGTTATTATTACGTTGTCAACATATTTTTTGGTTAATTTATTAATTTATCTTAAATAACTACTAAAATTAAAATATTTCAATTTTACCGAATTACCGGTGAAAAATGATTAATTTACCGGTATTTCTGAATAGCCTTTCTGAGCAATTTACCGGTAAACCGGTAAACCGGTTTACCGGTAATGCAAACACTAGTGAAGAGTATCAATCAATTAAAACGGCCGGAGGAAGCAAGGTGGTGGGAAATATATAAAAAGTAATTGATAACTAATTAATATTGACTTTAGGATGCCAAGAATGGAAAGCAGTTCTTGAAAAATGTAGTAAATTATTAGAAAACAAATACAACTACTAACAATTGACCGTCAAGGTGTTTGTAACCGGGTCAATTTAAAAACTAATTAATATTGACTTTAGGATGCCAAGGATGGAAAGCAGTTTGTAGAAAAAATGTAGTAAAGTAATTATTACAAAAATGTAAATACTAACAATTGACCGCCAAGGTGTTTGTAACCGGGTCGATCTCAATCCTATACTAACAATCCTATCCTATCCTTCCAAATAAATGTAAAAAAGGGTGTATGGTGGGCCCGGCGTCAACCGGGAGATCCTGCTAAATACTTGGTCGTACATTCAGAATCAATCAATCAAATCAATTAATGAAAAACACAAAAAATATTTGTTTGGATGAATTTTATTAATAGTCCAGTCATTGACGGTTTTTCGCTCAGAATTCTTACGGACAAGACCGATTGACGTGAAATTTGGATAATAAGTAGAGAATGGATCAAGGAACAAAAGTTATATAGTGTCGAAGTGTGCTTTTACGCTGGGGGTTGATACCACCCCTTATTAGGGGTGGAAATTAGTACCCTCAAAATAACCACAGAAATCGATAGAGGGATGAATTCTAAGCAAAAAATGTTACATCAAGTTTTTTTAATAAATCCATATTTTTCGATTAATTTGCAATTGAAAATGTTGATTTTTCATCAAACAAATAAAAGTTTTAGATCGATTTTTCACGAATAACCCGAAAACATTACGATTTATCAAAAAAATTATTAAAAACCAAACTAAGGCTTATAAAATAACAAATTGATCGTCTAATTTTTATTTGTATAGCAGGTGCAATACGAACCGAGTTGTGACTCGTTGAAGGTGACTAATTGTTCGCCGAAAACTAAATTTGAACTTTTCAACTTGTTAGGTTTTTTTAAATTACCTGAAAAGACTTTCAAAATGAGCTTTAGTAAAAGTCGTTTGCATAAAAACTTACGGAGTTATAATAAAAATAAATGGTTGTCTCGTTTTTTCGGAGAAAAAACCAGCAATGAAACAAATGGCTTAACCGAAGAATTGAAATGAAACATACTCCAGTTACAATGTAATGTACTTTATTTAGGTACTAACGATATGTTCTAGAAGTTCGAACGGTTTAGAATGCCTAGATTTGAGAACAACTAATGATTCAATTTTTAACTGATTTTTGAAATTTTTGGAAAAAATTTCATTTTTTTCCACAATAACTCAAAAACTAAAGAAGATACACGTACGTACAAAATGCAAAAGTACAAAAATTAAGGTTTTCTTGCAGATTTCTCTGGGATAAAAATTAATTGAGATATCACCGTTTTAAATTCGCATTTGAGTGCTAGGAACACCTTCACCGAACCCTTTAAACACAAAAAACTCAAAAACGAAGGTGTTAAGAGTTTAGGTATTAATCTGAATTATTGTATGTAGATTTTGATTCGTGGTTGCAAAGGTAAACCACCCTATATAAATATACCAACAGCAGTACTAGTATAGCTAATTACTTTATTACTTTGACTTTATGTATTTGAATTGAACAAAAGATTGTAATTAAGAGAATAATAAAATAAAAACCATCAGTACTGTTGTGGAGCTTGAAATAAAAACATTTAAAATAAAATTAAAAAAATAAAATTATAACAAAAATACCAAATTGAGTATTATTAATCCGCTCGGAACACAACAGTTGGTGACAACGGTGGGATTTAACAGTTTTACCAGTTTCTAAAAAAAAAAAAACTGAACAAATTCCTCATAATATCGTATTGATATGGGAATAATAGTACATAACTTAATATGTGTAATGCAAAGTGAATATTAGATTGTATTCAATAATTTCATCACATGTGAAAGTGAAATTAGAACATACATATTACATATTATTAAAACAAAAAAAAAAACACGTGAATCGATAAGCTTGTATTAATATGTCCATAAAGTGCAGTTGCAAACCAACAAACCAATCTTTTTGGGAATTATAACAAATACATGGTTGCACAACTATATACAAAAAAAAAAAAAAAAATCAAACGTACAAGTGGAAGTAATAAAAATAACCGACATAATAAACTCTATAATTAATCCAAATGCAATTTTGATAAAATATTTCGTTAATAATTTAATAATTTTGAATTTCATTTCAAACATATTATGTAATATATTGCAATTCTTAATAAAACAAAACTATACTATAACGAGAAAAAACACATCATGGAACGGAAAATTCGATAAAAAAAAAAAATATGAAAAGGTCAACCCAAATCAACAAATAATCACATAGAAAATTTTACAACAAGGTCAAGCGGTTAAGCGGTCTGCAGTATACATACATCAGTAACGGATAAGTAAATACATATTATATTAATCTAAATTTTGAAAATTTTTATTTAAATTCAATTAGATTTTCAAACTATCCAATTCTAATATTTTAGACAAATTTTTTTTGCATTCCTTTAGAGAATTTTCAAATTTTATTTTAAATAATTTCAACTAGCGATAAGCAATAAAATAAAATAAAACAATTTCGTAGGTTTAAAATTTTCTTAGGCGTAAATATTTTTCCTTAAATTTAAATGTGATTTTTTTGATTTAATAATACTTTAATTCTTATGCAATTAATTAACGTTAATTTTAAATACCGCTATGTCGAAAAAATGTATAACGCATATCGATTATGTCAACAGATGAATCATCTGATAGTGAATTATCCGAAGCTTCTGTAAGTTTTGTGCATTTGCGGAATATTTTAATTGAAAAACAAAGGCCTAAGCCAGCCAAACAAAATCTAAAGAAAACTAACCCAACAGAAAAACTTTCCGAATTAATTCAAAATCCCCCCAGTTCTTCTATTAAATCCGAACCTATATCACTCACCTGAAACCGAAATAAAGAATAATCAAACCCAATTAAGTTCCACATTACCACAAAAATCTCAAATACAACCACCAATTTCAGTTTATGAAATATCCATACAGAATTCAAACGACAATATTTTGCAAACAGAACACCGTGTAGATAATATAGAAATCACAATGGCAACTCTTGATCCCAGATTTGTTTTAAAATTAGTTCCCAATTTTTCCGGAAATTCGCGCAATTTGCATAAATTTATAACTGCTTGTGAACTAATTTACTCAGATCTACGTGAACAAGATAGAACACAATTTCTCCAGTTAGTCAAACTAAAATTAGACGGTAAAGCATATAATTTAGTAAAGTATAAAACACTAAATAGAGTTCACTGAAACTAGATCTATTGGTCATCTTCAGATGGAACTTACGTGTATAAGACAAGGTCGAAATGAAGATGTAAAAAGTTTCTCTACTCGATTGGAAACTTTACTCCACGACCTTAACGAAGCATGCATTAACTCCCAAGACATTGGTGCAGCAGACACTATAAGAAGTCTGAATTCTAATATTGCACTGAAAAGCTTTCAAGAAGGATTAGATCCGACTATTAACTTGATCGTTAAAGCATGTCGATTCGAAAAATTATCTGATGCAATTAATCGAGCTATAGAAGAAGAGCTCACAGTTAAACATATGTCGAAATTCTCAATTACTGAAAAAACTCAGTCCTCAATTAAATCGTCCTTTTGTAATTATTGTAGACGTACCGGACATACTAAAGATACATGTTATCGGAAACCCAATCCAACAAATAATTCTAAAACAGTCAACTCCATTTCATCTCAACAATGTGCCTATTGTAAAAAAGTTTGGGCACCACATTCAAGATTGTTACTCAAAGAAACGTAGAGATGCATTAAACTTAAAACACAATACTGAACAACCTACAGCAAGCGGATCGGGAAATGTCCGAGGATTTTCGAAGCCAGAAAGGGGCACTCCTTCGAGAATCCGAGATCTCCACAGTGTCTCTCAATTAATTCCCAGTCAACCAGAAAACAATGCATAGACTCTGAAATCCATAATATATCTGAAACAAATATCGATAATGTAGCGAATTTGTATAAAATAAACCAACAAATTAATTCACTTAACAAATACATATATAAACCTAAATATCGATATTTGTAAATATAAAAATATTCCATTTCTAGTTGATACAGGAGCAGATATATGTATCATAAAAAAATCGATTCTTTACGAAGATACCCTAATATTTACAGACGCAAAATGTAAATTAAAAGGAATTTCCAACGAAATGATCGAAACTATTGCAGAGTGTGATGGTCTTCTACAATTTTCCAATGATAAAGATCTTAGCATTACACTGCAAATAGTAGACGATTCGTTTCCTATAAGTGCTTTTGGGATAATAGGACAAAATTTCTTAAGCGTAAATCAATGCAACATCAACTTTCAAAATTTAATTGTAGAAATACCTATTGATTCAGACATTTTATCATTAAAACTTCATTCTGACATTCAAGTCGAAAGTTTAAAACCTATAGAGTTATATTCTCGTTCTGAAAAAGTTATTACTATTCCTGTAAACCTTTTGAATGAATATGAATTTATTTGCCCATCTCAAGAAGTTGCACCTTCTATATTTATCGCAAATTCGATTCACAAAGTTCATGGGAACTATGCTACTTTACCTGTTTTAAACATCTCAGATCAACATCATAACATTCCTAAATTAACATTCAAAATAGAACCATTTAATAATTACGAAATTTTCTCATTGGAAAAATGTAACGAAGATATTAGTAAACGTTTAAAAATTGTTGAACAATCCATTACAGTACCCCGCCATTGAATTATGACCGATCAACAAATTTTAGAAATTTATTTTTCCCTTAAATAAAGCAGAAGAAATTCAATTGTTTTTAATTGCAAAAACATATATTTATTGGTACATGGTTGCTTTAATATTAAAAAATAAATTTCGAATAAATTTTAATATTTAGTGCTTCCTCCCTTGGCCTGTATTGCTGCTTGTATTCTATTAGTAAGACTTCCTACTTCTACCTTCCGTTTTTCCACACTTCTTCGATATTTTTCTTCAATGCAGCAATTGGGTTGTTTCTCCGGCTGTACACCTTTGATTTTAAATAGGCCATTAATTCTCGATTGAATTCAAATCAGATTAATTACCAAGCCAGGGTAGAACCTTCAATTCTAGGGAACTTAAACAATCCATGGTAGCTCTCGAGGTATGGCATGGAGCACCGTCTTGCATGAAGGTAGAGGTATAGGGAAAACCCAAAAGATACATAATAATTCTTTTACCCAGAAAAAAATAACAAAAACAATCAGTGCTCATAAAATTATCAAAATTCTTTAGAAATGCAATCGGTCATAATTCAATGGCGGGGTACTGTACTTACGATCACTTGAATAAAGAAGAAATAGATTCTCTCAAGCCGATACTAACTGAATTTAACGACGTATTCTAGCAGGCGATAAGCTTACCACAACCGATGTAATCCAACATAAAATAAAAACATTACCCGAGTCAAGTCCAATAAGTGTGCGCCCTTTTCGTCAACCGCATTCCACTAATAGTGAAATTCAAAGGCAAGTTAATAATATGCTTGAAGATGGTATAGTTCAAGATAGCATGAGTCCATGGAATTTTCCATTGTTGTTAGTTCCAAAAAGGTCTCCAAATGATGAAAAGAAATGGAGAGTGGTAGTAGACTACCGTAAATTAAATCAAATTACTACAGATGATACATTTCCACTTCCTAATATTACGGATATCCTTGACAAATTAGGAATGGCACAATATTTTTCAACTTTGGACCTTCAAAGCGGTTACCACCAAATTAAACTTGAGCCTGGCGATCGTTCTAAAACTGCATTTAATACCGACGAGGGACGTTATGAATTTGTGTCCATGCCTTTTGGTCTCAAAGGGGCACCCGCTACATTTCAGCGAATGATTAATAGCGTTTTAAGTGGCCTTAATAATATAAAATGTCTAGCTTATCTTGATGACGTTGTTGTCTTTGGAGAAACGCTCGTTGACCATAACAATCGATTAAAGGAAGTTTTACAAAGATTCCGACGTTATAATCTAAAAGTGAATCCCTCAAAGTGTCAATTTCTAAGAAAAGAAATTTATTATTTGGGCCATATGGTAACATCAAACGGTATTAAGCCAGACGAAAGCAAAATCATAGACGTAAAACAACTTCCTGTTCCTAAAAACAGAACCGAAATAAAATCGTTCATTGGGTTAGCCGGATATTACCGGAAATTTATTCCCTATTTTTCAGGAGTAGCCAGACCTTTAACAAATCTCTTAAAAAAGAATACTACATTTAATTGGAGTTCCGAATGTCAAAAAGCTTTTGAATCATTAAAAGAAAGTCTTATAAATCCTCCAATTCTACAAATGCCTAATTTCACCAAATCCTTTAAGCTTACATGCGACGCTAGCGATTACGCTCTTGGAGCAATATTGTCACAAGACGTAGAAGGATTTGACCTTCCAATTGCTTACGCTAGTCGGGTACTTAGCAATGCAGAAATTAATTATTCACCCACAGACAAAGAATTATCTGCAATTATTTGGGGAATATCACATTTTCGTCCATACTTATACGGACATAAATTTTGTGTTGTGACCGATCATCGAGCTCTTTTGTGGCTATACAAATTGGAATCACCAAAATCTCGTCAGATACGCTGGCAAATTTATCTTGGCGATTATGATTTTACTGTTGTACATAAACCTGGAACTTTAATTAAAAATGCAGATGCTTTAAGCCGAATAAAGCAAGAAACAGATAAATCCCAGAATGTACCAGAATGTAATGCAATTACTCGATCAAAAGCACCCTCTAATATAGAACTTCAAAAGGTAAATTCAAATTTAGAAATAATCGATAACGACACAAATACTTCCAATCCTAAAATTAAAGATAATGAAATAGAACCAAGTATAGAATCTCATACTATTTCTCATGAAGCTACAAATGATAACCCATTATTTGAATTTAATATCGAAAATAATAGTGATAATAGAAAAGATATAATAATTAAACATATTACAAATGAGTCGGAAATTCAACAGTTAATACATGATTTCCATATTTCACCCCTTGGTGGACACCAAGGCATATATCGAACTTTTAAAAGAATACAGCAATATTATAATTTCCCAAATATCTACTCCACCATCAAACAATTTATTTCAAAATGTAAACTCTGTCAAATAAATAAACATGGCAGAAATACAAAAGAACCTATGAAGATCACATCAACTTCATCTAAATTATTTGAGAAGGTATTCCTCGATATAGTTGGGCCAATGCCATCATCTCATAAAAATAATAAATACATTCTCACTACACAAGACGATCTAACGAAATACTCAATTGCTCACCCTATACCAACCCAGGAAACTGAAATCGTTGCACAAGTATTTGTCGAAAAGTTTATTTGCATATATGGAATTCCAGATCAAATCCTTACCGACCAAGGTACTAATTTCATGAGTAGCTTGTTCACTCAGATATGTAAACTTTTAAAAATTAAAAAACTCTCAACGACAGCTTACCATCCACAGAGCAATGGGGCTCTTGAACGATTCCACAAGACACTTGGAGAATATCTTCGGAACTTTTCTCAAAGTGACTCTTTAAATTGGGATATGTGGCTACCGTACTTGACGTTTTGTTACAATACAACTCCGCATAGTTCTACGGATTATATGCCATACGAATTAGTGTTTGGATTCACACCAAATATTCCCACTTCTATTTGTAGAGAGAACCTACATAAGTATTGTACATATTAACTTCACCAATAACGACGAGAAAAAATAGGGCTTAGTCATAGAATTAGACATCCGATGTCCGAGATCCTCGATCAATTTGGGCAAGCAAGTTGGGCAACCTTAGAGCTTGCCAACGAATAAACAGAAATGTGTTACGATTTTGTGTAGTATGTGCTTTTGAGCTTTTGAGTATTTAATAAATATAATAAAATCTAAACATTACGTAAAATAATAACTATTTAATAATTCAAATAATAATTTATAATAAACTATAGATATTAACAAAATAAACTGTTACAAATTATATAACAATACAAATTAAACAGTGAAAAATAGCAAGGCCAAGCTTGTTTAATATAAAATACAAAACATAATAAAAATAATCAGTTAACGTTAAATACAAAAGCTTACACCGTATCTAACCCAATAAAGCGCATCAAATACCAGCCGAACATAAGTACAAACAATTAATTGCGGAAAAATTCAAGAAATTAACGGACAACATCCAAATTTTGATTTTATTGGTACACAACGGCCACATTTTCATTAAGTTTTTTTTTCATTTTTATATTTATATTTAATTATTATTAATTTACATTATTCAATTACCTATTATTAGCTGCCCCGGTGGCACAGTGGTTAGCATACTTGCTTTACGCTCCGGAGGTCCCGGGTTCGATTCCCGTCGGGTGATGAAAAAATCACGGCTGGTTAAGGGTAGGATCAATGAATTAATCACTCATTATCCGTAACAAAATGATTACGAAACTTCAAAATGAAGCGGCCAAATCCCTCTATGGGATGTAGCGCCAGCGAAAAAAAAAAAAAAAATTACCTATTATTACATTTTCTTTTCGTTTTTATTATTTTTACTGGCGGTCTAATACAGATCCATCTGATTCCTCAGAAACACCCACCCCAAGCCCTGAGCTAAAGTCAGCAAATTGGACCGCTCTGAGGTTACCAGGTGGATAATTTTCTGTTGGCGGAAGCAACCGTAAAAATGGTTGTTCTCAATTAATTTTGATTCTGAGTCCAATCCTTTTTGGGGTCTTCCGTTACACGGTCGATATCGATACCATAATCAAAAATTAGATTTGCCAATTTTGGTTTTCCATACACAGACAATGCGGTCAATTTTTGCCACCTCCAGCACCAAATGGAATAAACACATTTATCGATGTGCTTTTTTGAAATTTTATATTTGTGACGTATTACGCCGATTCTCTAAATAAGCTCAAAATCTAAAATAAATTAAATCACGTCTTAAAGAATATCATTTGGGCTGCAGTTTGATTTTTGAATTAAAATATTTAAATTGTATGGAAATTATTATTTTTCTGTCCTTCCTTTGAGCTTTCAGGGCAATGTAAGATATTTTCCCGGACGCCCGCAGAAGTTTAAAAACCAGAACATGTCCGGAGAAACCAGGACGTCTGGCCACCTGTAATTATCACTCCTCTAAAATGAAAGAAATTTCACAAAGGTTAACTCACATATTATAAAAAAAAAAATATTTTACGGAATTAGTTTGGCACGCAAATAAAACAATTTTTAAAGAAATAATTGTATTGGCACGCCAATAACTAGCTACTTCCGAACACTGGGGCATAGTGAAGACATAACGGTAAATTACGTAATTTCTACAGCCGAAATCAAAACATGAACGAAGAAACGCAACAAAACCGAAGCAAACCAACGGAAAAATTTACGAAAACAGTAGAATCAGTTTATCATCAGTGTGTACGTCAAAATCCAAAACGATGAACGCGTTATTGAGGAAGCAAAGAGTGAAATGAGATTTCAACACAACAGTTGCGAATCGAAGGATGTCTATATCCTCTCGCAGTAAGGTTGGACATTTTCCGATAGATTCTGCTAAAAGAGGCAAATTTGCTGCGGAACAAAAAAAAATGCATTTTCGGGTAGAAATCTATTGAGTTTATAGAGCACATAGCTTCTTCTTGAATGATTCACAATACTTGCTTGTCAGTTCTTCCACATCCTTCGAACATAAAAACCATTCCATGGGAAACACCAATCAGGCGTTGGAGCAGGCTGCACATAAATTATGCGGGTCCTTCTCATAGCTCTCATTTTCTGGTGATCAACTAAGTTTTTTCTATATGAATGGAGATTTTCAAAACGAAAAACGCGATGGACGAGTTCACGATTAATAAGTTAGGAGAATGTTTTGTAAAGGTTTGGACTGCCAGATCACATTATAAGTGACAACGGGACCACGTTTACGGCACAAATTTTCAGAGATTTAATGTTACGACTGGTAATACGCCATTTACAAACCTGCTAAATTACGTCCTTATAATGTGAAGAAATAATGAAGGAGAACACTATAGCTATATCAATGGTCTCGGTAGAGACCACGAGTGCGATTATGTAAGCATTACGACCCAGTTGTACTTTGCGTGAGCAATCGAGAAATTTTGTTTGAGATGGCGCGTTAAAAACATGTAACAGAAGTATAAATTTAAAAAAACTAAACCTTCGGCTTTTTAAATTTGTTTTTGATAGAAGTAAATTACAATGTTCGCGTTATTTTCGTTGTTTTTTTACGAAATTTAGTATAAAGTGATGCTCACGGTGAGCTATTAGTGAGCATCACCGTGATTGATCAATGATCGCTTTTGGAGCGCTCTGTCGTACAACAGGGGAGTTTCGAGTTTTTCGAAATTGCGACAAAGCGCGATTTTGAGTTCTCGTAATTGCGACTTGTAATTGTTGTTTTATTTGTAATACTTTTTAAGTACGACAGACAACTTGTAATGATTAAAAGATTATTTTTAAAGAAATTTGTCAAAATTTTTCGGGTTCTCGAAACTCGTGTACGAGATAGATATACATACATCACACCCCACAAATCAAGATCGTAAATTCAAGATGAACGATGTGGTAAATATCAGGGCCAAGAACCCATTACACCCAAAATGGACAAAGGATCAGGTATCAAAGGTTCTGGGAACGAGAATGTATTTTTGCGAGTATAATGATGGTCAGATAACTATAGAGGCACCTTGGTCAAATTAGAATGAAAATAAGAATCAAAATAATAGTACACGGAAGAAATTATTCTTGAAATAAAAACTACAATATAAAATAAAAAATAACAAGTTTGTCATTTAAATATATAAAGTGACAAAAGAACACAAAAAATAAAGTGAAAATCGGCTTGTGGAATCTGGTAAAATATGGATAGGTGTTTTACACTCAATTGCTTTTGTTATGTGTGTGGAAAATTTAAAATTAAGACCAATCGCCGCAAAATAAGTGATGAAACCGCTGATTTAGACCGACTATACTTTTCACAAAATGTTATTAGTACTGTAAATTGGACGCCGTCTATTGTTTGTACGGCATGCATTTTCCATCTGCATAAATGGCAAAACATTGGAGCCGCAATGTTATTTGGTGTCCCGATGATATGGATAGATCATGTACATGATCCAGTTCAATATTATGGATGCGTGAATTACGGTACAAACAGAAAAAAAAATTGGTTCTTTGACATACACTGCAACGACATATGCTCAATTACCGCTGCCGCATTCAAATGAAATTCTTGTTCCGGAAAGATCAAATGAAGAATATTTACCACCAACATTTGAATCTGATGAAACCGGAGAAACACCTGTATTAATGTATCCAACATCAAATGCCACTGCGCTATGCAATCACATTGAAACCTCGCAAAATCATTTAGTTATTATGGTACGACACCTGAAACTATTGCAGCGGAAATCCATTCTTTTGTCAAAGGATTTAAGACATGTAAACTATTTGCCTACAAATGATCGGATAGGTATATGGAGCAATAAACCGGCATCGCCATTTTACGATTTTTTTCAAATCAATTGAGAATAATTCACTCGCGTTTTGCACTGGCATTCGTGCTTTGGTTTGCACAATGCACCATGCATATAATTCGGAAGATTGGCGATTGTTTATCCATTCCTCCAAAAGCAGATTGAAGGCAGATTCCTCCACGTCGTTTCCTCAAAATTTTTGACTCTCAGCCAAAGCATGTCGAAAGCGATATCTCAAAAATGGGGACTAACTTTGAAATGGGACTACTTAGCACCATTGGATTCAGCTTATACTCAAATTAGGTTTACCCCTTGCGTGCCCAGCTTGTCACAAAAAAAACTCAGCGATTCAAGCAGAGTGTAATTTTTTTTTTTTTTTGTTCGCTGGCGCTACATCCCATAGAGGGATTTGGCCGGTTCATATTGAAGTTTCGTAATCATTTTTTAACGGATAATGAGTGATTAATTCATTGATCCTACATTAAACCAGCCGTGATTTGTTCATCACCCGCCGGGAATCGAACCCGGGACCTCCGGGGCTTAAAGCAAGCATGCTAACAACTGTGCCACCGGGGCGGCACAGAGTGTAATTATTCAAGTCAAATTTGTAGAATTTCGCTCGAAAATAAATGCATAAATAACAAATAATTTAGAATTTATTTTTCCAAAGTACCCTAATAAAAACTAAATTGTAAATAAGAAGCTTGGTCGAACAATTCTGGTCGTGGTTAGGTCAAAATATAGTGCCCCACACCTCGGGAACAATAATAGATAGAGGACGCACAACGGACAGCTAAATAGACTTTTGACAGAAGATTTTAATAAGACCAATTAATATTTTCCCTTACAATTAAAAAAAAAAAAATCCCTCATAATTTATACTTTAAACATAATTAAAATAAAAATACCAATAAAAACCAATTAAAATCGCCTCCCCCCAAAAATGGATATTATCTTATCTCAACTGCAGATAGTAAAAGATAACCGAAACAAAAAAAACACCAATCTTCTTTTATTCCAAAGTTCACCATTTTCATTCCCAAACAAAGTGATTCATCCATCTATAAAATAAAAAAAATGGAATGCGATTACGTAAGTGCATATGAAGTAACAACAACAACAACCAAAATAAATGTTTAACCCGCAAGAACCAAAAGAGTCAAAATCGCATAAAACATAAAAAAAAAATCGTAAACAAACCGTAAAATAATAAACAACCGAGCCGAGACTTATGACATGCATGTGACGCCCATTTAAATACATATAACGTACATAATTTACATTTTCTTATGCAGTAAGACTGTACACTATGCACCATTCACAAAACAACAACAATTCCAAAGAAATGGAACTTTCGAACGAAATAAATGAGTTTGATGGGATGTAGAGAAATATAAGTGATATGCAATGGGTGAGTTGAGGGGAATTTTTTGTTGTTTTATTGTCATTATAGAGAAGGAACATGTGTTCTTCATTCTTGTTGAATTTAAATCGGGATTGTATTATACATACAACAATATTCATATACACAAAGAGAAGGGGAACGAGTTGATTTAATTTGAAAACGATATGCTAATTTTTAGTATACGTGACATTACTGCACATGGGGTGTCTGACTATATGCAAATATGGGGTTGCACTATATTGAAGAAGTAATAATTAAACGTTAATATTCATATTATTGAACTTATTGTATCGAATTATGTTGGCCTGGAATTATGGTTAGCGTTATATTAATCAATATTAATAAATTATATTACTATCCCCGATTAATAGTATTTGTGATGAGAAAATTTAAGGTAACGTTTATGTTTGTTGTAATATAAAACCAAGGAAAATTATTTTTTTGAATTTTCTTTTTGTCTTAATTAATTCAATTATAAATAACGTTCTATTTGATATAAATTTCATAAATAAATTCATAACAGTAATGCAAATAAATTCAATTAAACTTAATTCATAAGTATTTGTGATTCATATTTTTGATTCATAAGTGGAACATTTTTATTACGTCTCCATCACGTCTCAGAAGTGACCAAAAATTGTGTTCATAAAATCGCAGGGAATCTTATCCCACAAGGTTTTATAAGCACCCCATTACAAATGTTTGGTCTTGCTAGATTGCGAGTATCCTCCGCTTTCATTTAAACCCTCGCAAGGACAAATAAAAACTTTGCCTTGGCCTAGGCAACTAATTAAGTTCAATATTTTTATAAAATTTCGTGCCAAATTCTCCTTCTTGTGTATAGCAGCATTATTGCGCTGAAGAGCAAATTGAGGCTAGACTGTTTTTCAACAACTGGGAATACTGCTTTATTCATAAACCGAAATTGAACATTGACCTTGAAGTCTTGCGCATAACCTTTGACCGGAAGAAGTCCGCTAACGGAAGAAGTAACCACCGTATTTGATATTCTCTGTAGTACCAACATTTTTTTTTTCTCCATATTTTCTAATTAACGCCAAAACGCACTAATTTGGATATAACAAGGTTCTCCAGAGTTCAATTGGCAATCCAATATAATTACGTTTACATTTTGTTTCCTCACAGTAAATAATATTCTGGTTGGCTATGTGTTCTATAAGCTACAACTCTTCAAGGCCAATGTTCAATTTCGGTTTATTGAATGATGTAGCATTCTTATTTGTTGAAAAATTAGTCAGGCCTAAATTTGCTCTTCAGCACAATAACACTCCCATACACAAGAAGTATCATTGCTTCGAAATTAAATAAAAATATTGAACATAAATGGTTGCTTAGGCCAAGGCAGAGTTTTTATTTGTCCTTGGTGGGGTTTTAATGAAATCGAAAGGTATTCGCAACCTAACAAGACCAAAAATGTATAATGGGGTGCTTATAAAACCTTGTGGGATAAGATTCCCTGCGATTTTATGAACAACATTTTTGGTCACTTCCGAGACGTGATGGAGACGTAATAAAAATGTTTCAATTGTTCACAAATTATAAGTGACTTAATCACTATTTAATTAGGCAAAAATAATTTTAAAAATAATTGATTTACTAATTATTTTTAATTTTTTCTGCATATCACAAATACTTATGAATCAAAAATATGAATCACAAATACTATTGAATTAAGTTTAATTGAATTTATTTGCATTACAGTTATGAATTTATTTATGAAATTTATATCAAATAAAACGTTATTTATAATTGAATTAAATAAGACAAAAAGAAAATTCAAAAAAATAATTTTCCCTGGTTTTATATTACAACAAACAAAAACGTTACCTTAAATTTTCTCATCACAAATACTAATGAATCGGATAGTATATTTATAAGTTATTTCTGTTACCATAAGTGGCAGATATCGCACAGGCAAAATTGAAATGTAAAACAATGTCAATAAAAATCAAATGACAGGAAAAACAATTATTGTTATAACCACTGTGTTCCATTGGAAGCAATTTGCTACTGCAAATACTTGTGAGTAGATGCTCAATGGAACGCGAATTTTTGTGACAGTAGTAAAACATAACGTCAATTTAAATATACATAACTGCTCGATTATAACAAAAAATATGTCTTTCCATTAATAATAGTAATAAAATATGAAACAACAAAATAATCAAAATATTTCTAGGATTTAAAAATTGCCGCGTCGTATCACAAACGTATAAACAAAATTTATTTGTTTTAACCCTCGGAAGTCGTACGGAATGTATGGAAGAAAGTCACAGGTGACTTTAGTATAAAACAATTTATATATTTTCGACTGAAATGACGCATTTCACAAGAAACTCACTGGCGACTTTGTTTGATTGAATTTCAAGAATTCGGGCCCAGATGTGATATCAAAATTTTGTTTTCCTTTACATAAGGCCTGTATTAGACTATAAAAGATCTTTGACAAATATATTTTATAAAACATTTTCATGCATTTTCTTTTATAAAAGAACTTTTAACAAATATTTTGCTATATTACACTACGTCAAAGATTTTATCATTTTTTTCATGAAATTTGACGGAAAATTGTGGAAATTCCCCTATTTTTATACTCTAGGCTTTTTGTATTATATAAAAATGCATTTGCTTCATATTCACTTATTAAATAATTGTTATTGAATCACTCCAATTAAATTTATTTTCCGCCATTTTTACAATAAAATACGATTTTTTAAAAACAATATTAATTATGCAACGTTAAAATCTTTTATCATATTTAGCCGCAAGAAGCTAAATATAATAAAAGAAATTTGATAAAACAAAAAAATTTATAAAATATGCATAGTACACTATCAAAAGTCTTTGACAAATGTATTTTAATAAATATCTTTGTCAAAGATCTTTTATAGTCTAATACAGCCCGTAGTCCCAAAATTAAATTTAAATTAAAAATGTGGTAATTTTTTTATTTTATAAGTATACATATATGTATTGTACTCGTGACATTGTGGTATTTCTTGAATTGAAACTCATTTAGAACCTCTAGAAGATATCATTGCAGCAAGGAATTGCACCTTTAAAACTAGACAAGAATGCTCGAAAGCCCTGCTTCCACTACCCCCTTTGAGCAATATTTTGGAAAATTTCCGATTTTAAAAGGAGAATCCGGTAGTTCCCTTCTCCTACTAGATTTTGAAATTATATATAAAAATTACGAAAATAAATTATTGGACAATTGGGATACAATAAGTAAATAAAATTGTTGAAATAGGTATTGTACCCCACAATAAGTAAAAAGAAAATTAATGAAATAGCCGATGCAAAACACTCGCTAAAAATACAGTTGGCGAAACAAAACAATCTCCGGAAATTTTAATGCTGTGTCTGTTACCGGTTTTGTTACCATACGCGTATTTAAATAAAATAAAAACAGCAAGCGCAAGAAATTAACGAAGCACGAAATTTTAGAATAGTTATTTACGTCACAAGGACGGTAAATGAGTTGTTACAGTAAGAGTTTGATATTTATGGAGGAGTCGAGTTCAGAATTTTGAACGAGTTGTGTAACAATGATTTAACGTACGTGTAACGTACAACGTTTTATTTCATACTACATACATGGGACATTAATTTTTTAATTTAAAATTAAATTTTAAAGTAAAAACATGAGTTTGAAATTTAAAGAAAATCAATCCAAATGATTTTCAAATTATCAAGTTACCCTATAGTTATTTTTTTTTTGTTTGGCTTTATATTTTTCTGTACGGTAATGGCTCGTTTTCCGGACTGTTTTTTTCTGTACCATAATGGTTCGTTTCCGGACTGAAATCAATCACGTAAACATTGATTTTCTGTATAGTATGAAATAAAATATTTTTCCCGAGATATCGCATTTTCGAATTTGCATGTTCGTGAATTTTTTGGTATACGGTATAATAACACTATCTTTTATACCTACCCGGTATAATAACACTACCTTTTATTTTATACCACGAGTATCACGTGATATCGTGAATACAAAGTCAGTTATACAGTTTGTGTGAAATTCAACAAAACAAGTGAACATTTTTGAAAACAGTGCAAATGGGGATGGCGGATCGTCATGCGGTCCGCCATCTTTGAATATGACAAAAACTACCATAAATAGTGAAGATGAAGATGATTTTCTCGGTTTCCCGAATAGCCCTTCACCTGCTATTAAAAGATCGTATGAAACTACAACAATGAAAAACAATACGGAGAAAAGTAAAGCATATTGCGCCAAGAAAATCTTAATTGAAACATCACACCAACAGGACGTGTTAAATACAGTTACAAACAATAATACAGGCATGAACAATAATTGTGATATGCAAATAATTGATGAAACAGTAATTCAACCGGGAACGAGTTACAACATTAATACTGGAAACCGTTTTACTAGTGTAAATACTGAAGAACATAATTTAAATAAACATCTAGTTAATGACAAAACTAGGATACCACCAATAATCTTAAATAAAATGAATAAACAAGAAATTAATAAATTTATGCAAACACTTAATATTGAGGAATATTACATTAAAAATATGTCAATAGGTGTTAAACTCACAGTGAAAAATATTATACACTCAAAAAAATTTTACCAGTTAAATTTACAAAATCGTTTTGTAAAAGTGCTTACAAAATAAATTTGTAAAGTTAAGACAAAATTGTTAATTTCTTCTAAATTTATGTAAAATTTATTTAGTTTTCTATTAATTTGATAAAATTTTATACGTTTTATAATTTTCTTTATCAATTAAATTAAAAATAAAAATATGTTAAACTACAAACTATTTTTATTATGTTTACTAAAATTTTGTTAAATGTATATTTATATTTGTAAGTTCATTGCAAAAATTATTTATTATCACAAAATTTCCAATAAATTGTAAAAAAAAATTGTTAGTATTACTTACGATAAAGGAAAGAAAAAAAAGCAGTTTACAAAATATTTTATAAAATTAATTTGGAAAATTTACGTTTTTTTGTAAATTGCATAACTAGAAATTGCACAATTGTGAAATTCAAATCTATTTAGTATCATTTAGCAAAAAAGTTATTAGATTTATGAAACTGTAGTTTATAAATCAACTTATTATTTGTCAATTTTACAGCAACAAATTGTGAAATTCTATTTCAATTTATAGCTTTGCATAATTAATTTCAATCCATAATTCAATTTCGTTTATTTTTAATCCATAATGCTTCGAAAGGATATGCAATAGAATAGGCTAACTTATTTATCATGGTTTGAGCTAAACCGAATGTTCTTTAAATTTGTACAAAAATATAATCATTGTTGTAAGCCTTGTGCGAGCGCGACATACAAACGAGTGCGGTATTTAAGTACAGAATAGGAATAATTACATGGGCTAAACTTCCGTTGTCCATTCGCTGTCATTACAAAAGAAACGATGAAATTTCTAATTTTGGAGAATCTTTAAAAATATGTATTCACTACCCGAACCCAAAAACGCTGATATTCACATCCATATTATCCAACAATACTTGCCTGCCGTGGCCTACAACAATCACTTCCATATAAGTTCTATTCAAATTTATGACTTAACAAAGCTTCCGTATACACTCACCCTTCATCTCTCGTCGCTAATTATGAATCCGATCACAACGATAAATAAATAAAATCATGGACCAACTAAAATCAATTAATTAATTATGTATTAATTAATCTTTTCAGTTTTTAAAAATCATTTATTCCTCCAGCAAACGGCTAAACAAACCATCAGCGGCAACATGAAATTATTAACCATGAATGTCGTTTAGTTGATATTATATCATCAGAATTTAATGTCTATCATAAACAAATCTACCTAATTGACGATACGCAAAAATGGGAAGTTAATAGTTTATAAGCATTTTTCACAGCGCAAATTGTTTCTTAAGCCAAACTTTTAATCTAATTTAATTTAAATTCAATTAATATTTTGATTAATGGCATTATAATTGAAATGTCGACTTGGTAATAAGGCAGTTTTTGAAGGAATCATTGATTGGATTAGTTTTAACCAAAAATTATTGTAAATATCAATAAATGAGTAGAGGTTCGGTCATCTTTTTTAAATTTTTAATACATTCGCAAATCGAGGAAACCGTTCATTCATTTGATTGTTTGATAAATTAGAGATGATATGCGATTAGAGGGTTGAGAGGATTTGGGACAGAAAAGTATTTAAATTTTATCAAAAAACCACTTATGGCGATTGGCATTTGAAATTTTAGTAAAATTTAATAAATTACTCGTATAAAGAAATTTTGTAAAAGTCAAAAATGTTTGTAAAATTTACAAAATTTTGTGTAAATTGTATTTTGGAATTCAGTTGTAATATTCACAAAAAGTAATGGTTTATAACAAAAAAGTAATTGATTTCTACAAATGATTCTGTAAAATTTAAAAAATATTCTAACAATTTATTAAAATTGTGTCATAAATACAAAATATTTGTTAGTTTTTCACTAAATTTTTTAAATTTTACAGAGAATCGTACCTTTCACAAGTGTTTTTGTAAACTTGTAGAACATAATTAATTTTTTGCTAGATATAAATAAAATTAAATCAGTTTATGTTTAGTGGTCAGAGATTAAAGATTGAAAATCTTTTCCATAAAGAAAGAAAGCAGATTTAGTGTAAGAGAGTTAATGATAGTGTAGAAAAGTGTGGACAATATTTTGAATATGTAATATGGAAATTTTTTTAATTAATATTGGAATCGATTCAATTTTATTAAAAAAATATAATATGTATTACGAAAATTTTCGGCAGGTAAGTCAATTTTCAAATTTAGTTAATAAGTTATGTATGTATATGGTTATGTTTAAAAGTTTATATGAAATTTGATTGCATTGTGTTGTAATGTGGATAAATAAATGAGAAATAAATTTAAAATATGAAAATATACATATTTGTGTTTTCGCCAAACCCAACATAAATGTGTTTTCGATAAATAAATGGTTTTATTATTTTGTGTGTCTGAGTCGGAGAGTTACATTCTGGCTCTTACTTTTGTTTGGTTTTGGCGTCGCTAGTCCAAAACAAATAAAATCTTCTGTGAATATCTAAAAACACACGCCTAAACTATTTAATGTGTATTAACAACTATTATAATTTAATTGTAATTTAAAGTTATAGTATCCACATTCTACACAATGCAATTAAATTACATATATTTTTTAAATAAGGATGTACAAACAAAATAAAAATTTATTTTATTAAATATTTATTAGTTTTGTTGGGATGCTTTGTTGGAAGACAATTGTACATGGGCTGAAATTGAAATACGTTAGGCAAAAAGTATTTCGTCTCGACATAAACAAATACAATCTGGGGCTTCTACCAAAGAAATTTTCAGAAAATGGTCGCAGTATAAAAAACCTTTTGGCTATAAATTGGTAAGAAATTTGCTAATAGAATGATTTATTAGCGGAACATACATTTTTTTATTGGTTTTTGCAGATTGAAACGGATTTTAAGGCGCTTCACAAGATAAATAGCATCGAGGTTAACTTTGTAGATTTCCTGCACAAAATAATACCGATCCTGAATGAAAAAGTAAAAGGGGCAGCGGATAGGAATTTGTTGGCAGTTTTAAAATTAAAGGATAATTTTAATGAAAGTATGTATGTAGTACAAAATATTAAATATATTTATTATATTATATGATTAAATTATTTAAGTGAGTATCACATTCCATATGAATACGTAATTAAGTTTCAAATTGGTATTGCATTAGGTTGTGTGAGCATTTTTTTGTCTAAAATATAATCAAGCATGTGGAAAATTAAAAAAAATTGAAATTGTTCAGGCATTAAAAATCTTTATATGGAAGGCCGTTAACAATTTATAAGATAATTTGATTTAGTAATGTCCTCAGATAATCGAATAATTTGATAATATACTTAGATAAATCTAATACCGAAACTAATTTTATAAAGCAGAATTTAACCTCTATACTATTCTTACGATTAAACTCGTCGTTAGATATTTATATATTGTAGGCGCTATTTATACTAAATAAAACCTTTATAAATTTTCGCAGATGGTGCTTGACCAATTTTATTTCATTTATTACATCATGTATTACTGCCAACCTTAAGCAAAGTACGGATGGAAACGTACTGTAAAAGTTCATATTCGATTTAGCGTTCAAGACGCACAAAACAGCTTTATTCTAGTTAGTGCAATGGCGGAAGTGTTGGAGAAAAAACTTCAAATTGAAATGGCTGAACAGAAATCCATCCAGACCCGTCAACCATATTATCTTTTTCGATGGGGTCAATCGTCAGATACAAGTTATGTTCATTCCTTCAAGGTATAGAAATTTTATTCGCAATAATTCTTATTTATTTTAAAATATACATTACATTCATTTTTAGTTTGGATGTTTATTCAAACTTATTTTTATAAGCTCACAACAAAATGTGATTTAAACAACCCGGCTGTAAAATATTTAATTAAAAGATTGAAATAATGTAATTAAAATTATATTTAGTTTTTAAGTATGTATGTAACATATTATTTAATATTATTACTAGCATAGTTAATTAAAATGAATGAAACTTACAAAAATATCATAACTATTATTATTATTATTATTTTTTTTTTTAAATACTTGTATTAATCTAGTTTAATAATTTAGATAAAGGTAAATTATTAGAAAACTGGAGAATTTTTTAAAACTGAATTAAGCATACAAATAAAGAAACACTGTGAATTAATGAATAATAAAAAGTAATAATTTGTTTTTTTACTCGCTGCAGTGACCTAATAATAATAAAATATTATATATATATATATATATATATATATACTAAATATATATATATATATACATATATATTATATATTTCACAAACCATGGTATGAATCTTACAAAATATTTTGTTATATTTACAAAACCTTGAAACATTTCTGTGATTTACATAATTTTTTTTTTAAATTGACGAAGCAAATTTTGTTAAAATAAAAATCAATTTGTATAATTAATAAAAATGGTTTTGAAAGTGACAATATCATTTTGTAAAAATTACGTTTATTTTACCAATATCACAGTGTTCTCTCTTAATTTAACTACACCAGAGTCTCGCTATGCGTCTATTCTATGTGCGTCTATTCGCTCTTGCGTCGGCTAAAAAAAAAACCAATCACCCGCTTAGCGTCGGTTCTTCGTTATGCGTCCTTTTTCTTTCTTTCCATTTTTCTGTTTTGTCATACAACTAGTGAGAATTTTTGTTGCTATCAGAATATTTGATAATTTTTTGGTTTATTTTTCCTTCGAATTTGTAGTATAACATGTAACTCGATATGCGTCGAAATTCAGTTTGCGTCTCTCCGTGTGGAACCGAACAGGGACGCTAAGCGGGACCTTGGTTACATTTTGTAAATTGTACAAAATGTTTATTCACCGTTAAAGATTTTCCGTCATTTATAAAAAAGAATTTAGGAATCTTACAAAGTATTTTGTTATTTTGAGATTTTTTTTTTGTATTTTTTACAATATTTTTTTTATGAAATGTATAATATTTAGTAAATTTCTAAATTGTACAAAAAATTTTGTGTGTTGTATATTTACGAAAAAATTGTAATATTTACCTCGAAAAATGTGATTCTCACCTATATTTTTCTTTGAGTGTACATTACAATAAAGTGAAGAGTATAGTCTTCAACTGGGTAAACATAATTTCTTCACATATGAGAACTCGAAGGATAAACAGCTAAAGTTCATTCTAAAAGGTCTCACAAAAATGCCAGTTGATGAACTGAAAAAATTGCTAGCTGCGAACAAAGCGTACTTCCTTGCGACATTAAAGAAATTGGTTTAAAAAATACAGCTATACTGATCAAGTAAGCTACATATTATATTTCCAAAACAAAGAAATAAATATTAACCAACTGATGAAAATAAAATATATTGACTATACGGTTGTACACTGGAGTAATTACATTAATCGGAGAAATGGACCGACTCAATGTCGTAACTGTCAAATGTGGGGGCATGGGACTAGAAATTGCTACCAACAAACCATATGTAATTTATGTAGTGACAAGCACAAATCAACTGAGTGTACCTTAGCCAATATTGATGTTGCATTACGTGAATCAAAAATAAAATGTGTAAATTGCAAATTAAATCATCCTGCCAACTCATCAATATGTGCTAAGCGAGCTGAATATATCAATATAAAGTCAAAAATACAGAAAGCTAGACAAAAATCTAAATTCAACAGAAATACCGTCGTGAATGAACGAGAAACTTGGTATGTCAATGAAAGAAATTTTCCATCATTATCATCAAACACAGCAAATTTTCAAAGACAAAAGGTGCCAAGAACTCCAAATTTACTATATTCTAATGTAGCAGCTAATACTACAAACTAGGGTTCCCAACTATTCGTTTCCCAAAGAAAGGACATTTAAAAAAATTTTAATTAACTAAAATACTTAGGCTAGGTTTCTTAAAAAAAGGGTAATCTCAAGTTAAATAAAATTTCCTCTCTTTCTTCTTTTATGAAATTTGCAGTTTGCTCCATAATACAAATTCAAAGCAAGCTGATTATATTTTTACTTAAACATATTTGACCTGGCGGATCTCAATGGGATGGACGTCAGGTGTATTCAACATTTCGTTGTAAGCTCTGGATGGTTCCGTGAGTAGAGCCGAGAAAAATTTTACGTGGTATGGCAACGGACCAATTTGTGACTATTTGTGCCGGTCTCTTAGGACAGTCACCCTAACCTATTTGTCTTTCAGTCAAATATTTAACTTTCCAGTTACAAAATTCATTTGAAAAAGAAATAAAACTTTGTTTGCATTGAATTTGTATTATGAAACTTCAGAAAAAAGAAAGAGGGGAAATTATTTACTGGTGATTGGTCTTTTTTGTGGAACCGAGCATAATCTATTTAAATAACCTAAACAACATAAATTAAACGCGGTTTCACAACAATACCCTTAGTAGAAAAATTTGTAACCCCTTTTTGTTGACTATCAACTGAAAACTTCTTTTCGATTATTCATGAAGAGTGGCAGTGCATTCACAATGAAAAAACTTTTTACTTTTGACTTACAAGTTTGTATGAATTTACAACATAATGAACAAAAATTGTTGTTCGTTATGTTGGAAATTCATACAAATCTGTAAGTAAAAGGTAAAAGGTTTTTGCATTGAGAATGCTCTGTAAGTCTCTTCGATCATCACTGTCCTTACCTTATAAATATTTGGGTAGTATTTGGATTCCTTACCTTGCAAAAAAAAAAAATGAAAGTAAAAATCCCGAAAAGAAAAAAATACAGACACAAAATAATTCAGAACAAAAGAAATCCAGAAAATTAAAATCTAGAAACACAGTAAACAAAGTGTGGCCCAAGTTAAAATTAAAATTTATAAAATGTCTCTAAAATTTTAGTTTTAAGAATTTAATACTTTTAGAACTTTTAATATTTGTCGTAATGAATATTTCTTCGTCAACCTTGCAGGCACAGTTCAAAGGAATTGTGTCCCTAATATCACTTCCACTGATAGTTCTACCATAAATGTTTCAAATTGTGTTGTGGTTGGCTTAATTCGTTGGGTTAGTATGATATCAATGAGTGTATTGGAGCGAATCACGGATTTGTGTCAAGTTAATGCTTCGCAAGCCTTGCAGAAATCATCAACGGAATAGTATCGCTTTTACTGATAGCCCAAATGTTTCAAGTGGTGATAAAAGTATAAAATGCCTATAAAATTGATTTTTTTTATTTATTTTAATCAAAATAATTTTTCTGGATTTATTTTTTGGTAATTTCTGGATTTTAACTTTTCAATTATTCTGCATTTTAAAATTTCTGTATTTTTTTCACGCATAAGTAGTGATCCCCTTTTATTTAAATTGGAATTATCTAGTCTTGATAAGACTAGCTCGAAATTTCTGAAAGATATTATTTGATAACGATAAAACATAACGAAAATCAACCCAAAATCAACGAAATTAAATCTTTTTTCAAGATTTTATAAAGATTTCTGTTACAAAGTATTCAAGTCCTTATTGACCCAGTGATTTGCTAGTGTCTTGGATTTTTAAATTTTTTCTTTATTTTGTAACCATATAATCTATTTTCTAACAGATTATCATCCCGCAATTTATCCATTATGCTAAATATGCCCATAGCTATCTTTGGCTAAAATTATTGCGGGATGCGTAATATATTTTGTAACTAATACCCAAAACTAAAAAACAAAGAATATAATTAAACGGAAAAAGGACATTTCCACAAAATAAAGGACATTTTAGCTCACAGAAAGCGGAAAGGACAAATTTCACAAAAGAAGGACTGTCCTTCCCAAAAAAGGACGGTTGGGAACCCTACTACAAACACTAACCTGTTTAGCCCCTCTGAAATTACAACAATTATAGCAGAAGTAATACAAAAGCTGAGATCGTGTAGGACAAAAGAAGAACAATTCTACAAAATCACAGAGATTGCATGTAAATACCTATTTAATTCAAAATGAATAGTAATACTGTAAGTAGGTGGTTTGGCGTCTATTGGAAGGGGCTCCGTATCCTTCCAGTAGGCGCAAGTGTACGTACTGCCTCCTCGTGGCAACCACCGGTAACTGTAACCATTAGGCTGAATATAGACTTTTGTGACAGGCTAAAGTACGGCGCTAAAGGAGAAAACCTTGACAAAAAATCCCTAATCTAAGGTGGAACAGCATATGCCGATGGATGAATGGCTGATAGGTTAATCAGTCTATATATGCGGACTCTGGATACCAGGCACCCTCCAGTTTTATTTAGCCTTCCTGTAGTAAACCTGGGTGACCCACAGGCGACCTTTTTATTCCCAGCAACTCGCAAGAGTCAAATCAAAACGGTAGATGAGGCACGGGAAGGAATACACGGGAGTGGGTCTGCCCTCTCAAAGTCCTTGAGTCCCAATGCTACCGCTTTTCTAGCAGAAGTAAATGTTATTACATCTAGGAGGGAGAGCAATGAGCCCAGAGTATGTCCCAGCAACTCGCAAGAGTTAAATCAAAACGGTAGACGAGGCACGGATAGGAATATACGGGAGTGGGTCTGCCCTCTCGAAGTCCTTGAGTCCCAATGCTACCGCTCTTCTAGCAGAAGTAAATGTTATTACATCTAGGAGGGAGAGCAATGAGCCCAGATAGTATGTATCACGTACCGGTCGGCAGTATTATCAAGTTCATTAAGAGCCTGAATATGGCTGGACGGATAATTAAAACATCTAGGAGGGAGAGCAATGAGCCCAGATAGTATGTATCACGTACCGTTAGGCAGTATTATCAGGTTCATTAAGAGCCTGAATATTGACTGGACGGATAATTAAGTAGGGCTTATGCACAAAAGATCTTTTAGGTCGCAGTGCGGGGCGGCTTGAGCCCCCACATGGCCCTCAAGTACTAATAATAATAATACTGTAAGTAAAATAAACGTATGCCTTTGGAATTCTAGAGGCCTTAAAAATAAAATAGTTGAATTGTATAACTTTTTAAAAGTAAATTTTATTGATATAGCGTTAGTGTCTGAAACTATTAATCTAACTCGTGATTCAAATTTCATTATATATAGATTAGATAGACCTAACAGAAGTGGAGGAGGGGTGGCCATTATTGTCAGGAAAGGTGTCAAACATGATCTGCTACCAGTAACTAATACAACGGTAATTGAAAATATTGGAATACAAATATGTGCAGGTAAAATAAAAATTAATTTATTCAGCACTTATTTCCCAGGATCTAATATAAATGCTGAAGTTATTAGAGATTATAAAAACGATTTACGCATATTATCAAATACTTTAAATGACGTACTAATTTGTGGGGATTTAAACTCAAGACACCGCTTTTGGAACTGCGTTAGAGCTAACCGAGCCGGTAATACTTTATTCGACCAATTGGCTAAAGGAAAATTTGTTATCTATTATCCTGATTCAGCAACATACTATCCAAGTTCTGGTAGAGGTACACCATCAATACTAGATATCATTCTAGCTAAAAATGTAACAAACATTACTGAAGTTACAGTCAAAAATGAGTTATCATCTGATCATTTCCCAGTTACTTTTAGACTCACAGACCAAGTAGATACTTGTAACTATGAATCATATACACCGAATTTTGAAAAAGCTAACTGGTGCAAGTTGTCTATATAGTTATATTAGCAATCATTTAAAACTTAATGAAAAGTCAATGTGTGGAATAAAGTCCATAACTGGAATAAATAATTCTATTGAGCAAGTCACTTCTATTACATGATAAACCAATTTAAGTAGGTATGATCAAGCGCATGTATTGCTATCTCTTTCACTAAACAATTCAGTCATTTGGTGCTTTTTTCTTGATATAAGTACATACTTTTTTTTATAAACACTAGTTCATAACAAACAAAAACAAATCGAATTGTTTTGCGCTGATAGTTTTGATGAAAATTTTGTGAAAACAACGAAGCCTTGTGATTTTATCGCACCGAATGACGATATGCGCAAGAAAAGACGAATTTGAAACAGCTGTCAATCATACCTTATTCAATTGGTTTATCATGCTTCTATTATACTAGAAGCTCATCAAAGGCATGCTATTCCCAATTTGTAATCCGAAGGCAATTCCAACGCACTCATGATTCATATCTCAAAACTACCGTCAAAATGTTGAACTATGAAATTCAAAATAAAATTAATGAAATTAGATACCTTCGATGGTCTAATTACTTAATGACTTTAAATAAAACTGGCAGTTCTCCATTCTGGAAAGCTACGAAAATACTAAAAACAAAATTCACAAAATCCCAAATTAAAACACTTAAAGTGGATGGTAAATTGATGATCACTAGCCAAGAAAAGGTTGAAACAGTAGCAAAGTCATTCTTTAAAGCACATTCTATTACTGACGGCTACCTGAATGCCTCATCTGACGCTGCAGTTAAAAGAAGCCTAGATATAATAAATTCAATAGAAACTGGTAACCTAAGCATGAATGAATTGACCAAGCCATCGGAAATCAAATCGATAATTAAATCCCTCAAAACAACTAAAGCTCCAGGGCCAGATCAAATCCTAAATAGAGCACTAAAAAAAAGTCCTAGAAAAATGTTTATAGCCCTTACATATATATTTAACGGCTGTTTAAATATTGGATTCTATCCTAATGCTTGGAAGAAAGCTAATGTTATAGCTATACCATCTAAAGACAAGTCGAATCCAGCTAATTATCGACCTATTTCACTATTGTCCTCATTAAGCAAAATATTTTAGCGCATTATCTTAAGGAGACTTGAGCAACATAATCATAATAATAAGGTCATACCAAATAAACAATTCGGCTTTCGAAGAGGACTGTCCACAACACATCAACTACATAGAGTAGTCAATAATATCAGAAATAAACTTAATCATAAATTATCTACAGGCTTCACTATGTTAGATGTTGAGAAAGCGTTTGATACCGTATGGCACGATGGCCTAATTCATAGACTTTATTCGACTAAAACTCCCATGTATCTAATTAAAATTATTAGATCATATCTATCTAATAGATCATTTTCAGTAATGAATGGTAATACAAAGTCTGCTGAATACTCTATTCCAGCTGGTGTACCATAGGGCGCTGTTTTGAGCCCGACGCTTTTCAACATTTTCATTTCTGAGCTACCCTGTCCTAATACATGTAGGATTGTAGGCTATTCATATTTGCAGATGACATGGCCCTATTAACTACATCATTAAATCCAAAATGTATAATCGAAAATCTTGAATCCGCAATTAGGCAAATAAACGAATATTTGTGCAGTTGGAAAATAAAACTGAATATTTCTAAATCACTCGGAAACACAGTACAAACAACTTGCCTCAACAAGATTTAAATATTAATAACATCATGATTCCTTGGGCCAACACTGTGAAGTATTTAGGTCTAATATTTGACCCCAAAATAACCTTTTCTTATCACATACAAAGTTCAATTGATAAATGTGACAAACTAATTAAAATCCTCTATCCTATGATCAATCGAAACTCAAAATTATATGTTCACAATAAGATATTAGTTTTCAAATGTATATTCAGCCCAGTTTTGCTTTATGCAGCTGGGCTATTGTACCAAAACTCATCTCCAAAAGCTACAAATTCGTCAAAACAAAATATTAAAAATGATTTATAATCTGCCACGTTATCACTCGACTGAAAAGGTTCACAAACTCGACAATATAAAACTGATAAATGACAAAATAAGAGAAACTCAGCAGCGGTTCTTGAGCTCCTTACAATACAATGAACACTTCCGGCAACTTCTGACAATAATGGTTACTCTACATAATATTAGAATAAGTGCAATATCTGTAATATAATATTAACATTAAATATAATTACATAGTATTAGTATGTAGTTTTAAGCCATTATTAAGGTTTTTTTGAGAATTTTCCCTTAAAATATTCAACAATATTTAGATAACAAAACAGACAAAGTACCAGATGAATACATAATATTGTGTAAAATTTTATTTAAAATTAAACACAAACTAAACTGTAAATTGTAAATGTACATAAATTAATAAATAAAATAAAAAAAAAAATTAAAAAAAACTAAGTTTGACGATAATAGGAACATCATCTGCCGGTAAGTGGATCACAAATTAATTTTTTGTGCTGATAATGTCCGATTTAAGGTTGATTTATACTATCCTTTCAGCGCAGCGCAGTATCGTTCAGTATCATACACCGAGTATTTATACTATACGCGCGTTTCAGCTCATACATTTGGTTCGTATTTTCTCGCTGAATGTTTAGGGGAAAAATATTTCAATGTAGGAACATCTTATTTGGCGAGTAGATCTACTTATACATATGTGTGAATGCTTGACTATTTTTTATCAAAATTTAAACAATTTTAACTTACAAACCTTTATAAATATCTTAAAAAAAGTAAAACCTCGTTTTGATATAAATCATATTTCATTCATCATACATCACATTCACATGCTAACAACCGAACTGAGTGTTCAGTGTAGAGATGTAGACTAAATAATTTCTGAAAGAAAATACATAAATACATTAATAATTGTAGTCTTACTTTGGCAATTTTACAACAACAATGCCGTGTATTTTCATTCCGGAATGAAGAGATTCATTCCTCTGAGAAGAAGGAATAGCAAAATTCTCTTCTTCTCCTAGTTGTAGTGTTTACCACTAGAGTACATATATTAGATATATTTAGTTTTATGAGTTGGTAGTAAATAACAATTTTCAATTTTTCGAGAAATCAGAATATTAAATTTTATTAATTATCATTTGGAATAATTATACCTTATTCAATAATTTGATACCATTATTTTATATTTGTTAAAATTCTAAATAATAAATATATTTTAGAGCTTGGTACCAACTGTTGAAAGTAAAAAAAAAAAAATTATTCTGAAGAAGAATTGTTCTTACTTTGGGCAAAAATTCATTCCTATCCGGATAGGAATAACTTTTACCAAAGTAAGACGGCAAATAATTGCCGTCTTACTTTGGTAAAAGTTATTCCTATCCGGATAGGAATGAAATTTTGCCCAAAGTAAGAGCAATTCTTCTTCAGAATAATTTTTGTTTTTACTTTCAACAGTTGGTACCAAGCTCTAAAATATAATTTATTATTTAGAATTTTAACAAATATAAAATAATGATATCAAATTATTGAATAAGGTATAATTATTCCAAATGATAATTAATAAAATTAAATATTCTGATTTATCGAAAAATTGAAAATTGTTATTTACTACCAACTCATAAAACTAAATATATCTAATATATGTACTCTAGTGGTAAACACTACAACTAGGAGAAGAAGAGAATTTTGTTATTCCTTCTTCTCAGCGGAATGAATCTCTTCATTCCGGAATGAAAATACACGGCATTGTTGTTGTAAAATTGCCAAAGTAAGACTACAAATACAAAACATGAAGAGACACAAAAAAAAAAATGTAATCGTTTTGATTCGCATTTGTTCGGAGCAGTTTCGCTTCCGCGCGTTTCCTACAAACATTCTTTTTTACAATGTCTGTAGGATTCGGAACGATAAGGAAAGGAAACGAAACGATAGTACAAATAAATTATAATACCCTATAAAGGACATCATGACACTTTTCCATAGTAAACTTGCGGTCAATGATATTGGCAGATTTACCGATAATGCAGTATTATTTAATACGGGAAAACATAGTACGGGATAACTTCTAAAGATGTCAGCTTTAACAATTTTTAATTTTTGGTTAATAAATCAAAAATAAAATTAATTTTTTTTATAATTCATGTCTAGTTGTAAGTTTTATTCGTGTTTTTTGCTTTTGTTTATATTTTTGTTTCGATACAACAAAAAAAAAATTTAAAAAAAACTACTAGTGCCATCTTAAGATTTAATCTATCTATCGCCGTTTTTTGACCGTTAATGTCCTTTATAGGGTATTATAATTTATTTGCGATAGTACATATAAATACTCTTATAGTAAAAACATGTAACAATGTTTTTTTTGTAGGAAACGAAACGATACTGCGCTGCGCTGAAAGGATAGTATAAATCAACCTTTAGACGTACCAACATTTTTTTCCAACAATTTTTTTGTTGCCACTTAGAGCTACACGCAACACAAAAAATGTACATGCGATAAAAAGAGAAAAGTATAAAACAACAATGGCGGTCGTGCCATAATTGTTTGGTGGTATAAAATCGATAAGATAATTTTTGATAAATACGGCGCTGATACTAGTTTATTTATCAAAATTATGGCTTTTTCGAGTAAAATTAAAAAATTTCGAACGTAAATTTTATTTTATTATTAAAATTTTAGTAAAATATAATAAAGCGCTATAAAAATTTCATAAATCGCCATTTTTATTGTGTTTGTTGCTATAAAATATCTAAAATATAAGTCCGATTTAGACGTACCAACATTGTTTTCCAACAAATTTTTTGTTGCCACTTAGAGCTACACGCAACACAAAAAAATGTACACGCGACAAAAAGAGAAAAGTATAAAACAACAATGGCGGCCGTGCCATAATTTTTTGGCGGTATAAAATCGACAAGAAAATTTTTAATAAATACGGCGCTGATACTAGTTTATTTATCAAAATTATGGCTTTTTCGGGTAAAATGAAAAAAATGCGAACTTAAATTTTATTTTATTATTAAAATGTTAGTAAAATATAATAAAGCGCTATAAAAATTTCGCAAATCACCATTTTTATTGTGTTTGTTGCTATAAAATATCAAAAATATACTCGGGTCAAGTATATTTTATAGTCAAATTTATTTTTATAGTAACAAATGGTAAAGTAGTTTATAGTAACAATTGGAAAAAAATCCAACAAAATTTTTGTTGGTATATATTTTTGTTCTTGTCTTACAAATGAAAATCATAATGTACTAATATCTTCATTTTTTGTTGGGAAAGCAATGTTGGTACGTCTAAATCGGACAATACTCGGGTCAACAAATAAATTATATTACCTATGAACTACGTTTTCACGTATTAAATAATACTGCATTATCGATAAATCTGCCAATATCATTGACCGCAAGTTTACTATGGAAAAGTGTCATTATGTCCTTTATAGGGTATTATAATTTATTTGCGGGTCAAGTATATTTTATAGTCAAATTTATTTTTATAGTAACAAATGGTAAAGTAGTTTATAGTAACAATTGGAAAAAAAAAATCCAAATAATGTCCGATTTAGACGTACCAACTACCAACATTGTTTTCCCAACAAAAAATGAAGATATTAGTACATTATGATTTTCATTTGTAAGACAAGAACAAAAATATATACCAACAAAAATTTTGTTGGATTTTTTTCCAAATAAATTATAATACCCTATAAAGGACATAATGACACTTTTCCATAGTAAACTTGCGGTTAATGATATTGGCAAATTTATCGATAATGCAGTATTATTTAATACGTCGAAACATAGTACGGGATAACTTCTAAAGATGTCAGCTTTAACAATTTTTAATTTTTGGTAAATAAATCAAAAATAAAATTAATTTTTTTTATAATTCATGTGTAGTTGTAAGTTTTATTCGTGTTTTTTGCTTTTGTTTATATTTTTGTTTCGATACAACAAAAAAAAAATTTAAAAAAAACTACTAAGTAGTGCCATCTTAAGATTTAATCTATCTATCGCCGTTTTTTGACAGCGAAGACCTTTATAGGTATTATAATTTATTTGTTTTTTTCCAATTGTTACTATAAACTATTTTACCATTTGTTACTATAAAAATAAATTTGACTATAAAATATACTTGACCCGAGTATATTTTTGATATTTTATAGCAACAAACACAATAAAAATGGCGATTTGCGAAATTTTTATAGCGCTTTATTATATTTTACTAAAATTTTAATAATAAAATAAAATTTAAGTTCAAATTTTTTTCATTTTACCCGAAAAGGCCATAATTTTGATAAATAAACTAGTATCAGCGCCGTATTTATTAAAAATTTTCTTGTCGATTTTATACCGCCAAAAAATTATGGCACGGCCGCCATTGTTGTTTTATACTTTTCTCTTTTTGTCGCGTGTACATTTTTTTGTGTTGCGTGTAGCTCTAAGTGGCAACAAAAAATTTGTTGGAAAACAATGTTGGTACGTCTAAATCGGACTTTAATTATAATACCCTATAAAGGACATCATGACACTTTTCCATAGTAAACTTGCGGTCAATGATATTGGCAGATTTACCGATAATGCAGTATTATTTAATACGGGAAAACATAGTACGGGATAACTTCTAAAGATGTCAGCTTTAACAATTTTTAATTTTTGGTTAATAAATCAAAAATAAAATTAATTTTTTTTATAATTCATGTCTAGTTGTAAGTTTTATTCGTGTTTTTTGCTTTTGTTTATATTTTTGTTTCGATACAACAAAAAAAAAATTTAAAAAAAACTACTAGTGCCATCTTAAGATTTAATCTATCTATCGCCGTTTTTTGACCGTTAATGTCCTTTATAGGGTATTATAATTTATTTGAAAAAATCCAACAAAATTTTTGTTGGTTTATATTTTTGTTCTTGTCTTACAAATGAAAATCATAATGTACTAATATCTTCAATTTTTGTTGGGGAAAAATTGTTGATACGTCTAAATCGGACATAATAGGAACATAACCTTTAATAATAAACTTCTATAATTTTAAAAAATATTAATGAAATTGCTCTATTTTGTTATTCTTTAGGTTTCTAGTTTTTTTTAGAAACAGAAAATTTATTAAAATTAGTTAAAGTAAGAACAAGATCACTTTACTGTCGCCTTAGCCTGCCGGTAATTGGGACATTTTCCTTAGTATGTAATACTTTAGCGTCATTCACCAAAATTGTAAATTTTAATGTATATCCTAAATTCAGATCTAAAACAATAAAAATAACATATCGTATAGAATCATTATCGCTGAAGAATGAATTGAATCTAAAAATGAATAAATAACATTTTACCGAAAAATTACTATCGAAAAATTTGAAAAAAATGTATCGAATTATTGATCAATGAATTTAAGCTGAATTTTCCCATTGAAAACCAATTTCAAAGCAAAATAATAAGCCCAAAATGACAGAAATTATTTGCGAACGATATATTTTACGTACGGATAATCACAATCAGACTTCAATTAAGGAAATCGACCGTAATTCATTATTCTGGAAGATTTATGGTCACTTGCATCTTTATCTGCACATCTGTCGATGCCGTAAATGAAGATGATTATAACGGAGAGTGAATGTGCTGTGAATAATTTTATTCTTATACTTACCAGTATATGCTTTAATATAGAGGAAAACAAATTTTCCTCTATATAGGCTTACTGCGTAATTTCACTATACATTTATTTAATTATTTACACTTTACAGTTTACACTACAGTTAATAAAATAAAACTTGAATAAAACCAAATACCACCCAATTTTTTTTAACTTAATCACGATGCAACAAGATCAAAAACTGAAACAAACGAATCGCAAAAGTCATTTTAATTTTTTTTTTTTTAAGCTTTTGGTGTTACACGCATAAAGCGCTCTGCATAAGAAAAAATTAATTTGGTAAGTTCATCCGTATTTAGCAAAGACACATTTTAAAAATTTACTACCTACATGTTTTGGAATTTTTATGTGCAAATTTAACGCCATTATCGGTTTATTAATTGGACAATGTCACAATTGTAATTAATTTAATAGTTATAATGAAATTAAATCCATTCCATTTAATCCAATAATGCGCAGTTTAAAAAATTCATATATTTAGGCTGCGGGCCAATTCTTGGGTAACTCGATTTCTTTGGTAAAAGTCGTCTTTAAGCGTCTATTTTTCGGGTACTCAATTCTTTTGAAAAAAAAAAAATAGATTTAGGTACAAAATCAGACTTTTAATAAATTCATATGAAACACATTAAACAAAAATAAGTCTCGCTCAGCAATGAATGCGATCCGTTTGTTTGTTTTTGTCACAGTTGTACTGCTAAGAGAGCAGTTGTCGGATTGGTTCCGCTTATATATTTGCTGGCAGTTCTATCCTTGAATTTGATCTGGCGCCACTCAAGCGCTTTCGTTGGAAAAGCCTGACCATTTTAAATGAGTCTGGCGTTTCCTTCCGGCTCAGCTTAGGCGAACTTTCTTTGTCTTCTGCTCCACAAAGTATCTAGAGGTTGCCTGAAATCATCTTCCTCAAAAATAGGTCATGGATATTTGGTTTCTGAGGTTGATGCCTTAAGCGGAGAAAACAAGATAATCTACAGCAAGACTCGACTTGAAAGTATGTAGTAAGTATTCGCTTGGCCTTGGATGGGCAATTTATTTTATTGCGGTTACCTCTGAATCCGTTACATTTTGCTATTGAAAGAATCACCTCGAGGTATATTAAGCATCAACGCCGCTTGATCCTTGAAAAACCTGGGAGTCCAAACCGGTCCAACTTTTAAATGCAGCTTAATAATGAATTGGTGTCCACCCAATCGAGAAAACTTATGGGCAGAAGTTAACGCATTGACTCGTACTGTACACAATTGTGTACATACACTTTAAACATATTTTTTGGGATTCAATGCACTAATAATGGATTTTTTAAGTGTTACTTTGTTGGCTCTTAGTCTTAAGCTACCAAAAAAGGTTACTTAGCGCGAAAAATATTATAAAATTTCAGAATTACTCAGATACTTAAGCAAAACAACAAGCGTTTTAAAATAAATGACGAGTCAAAGGGTTAAGTGAGGATTAAAAAAAAAAGTTTCGGCGAGTTCAGGCGAGCTATTCCAAAACATTCGAACATTAGTAGCCTGTCTTCCGAAACGTAGTATGGTGGTTTTGAAAAAAAAAACAACGGCTAGCTCGCTAATAGAGCACGAAATATATGGGCCTGTCTGGGCACCTAATACTAACTTCAATAGTCATCACAATTCAATGCTAAATGTTAAAAAAAAATCAATACTTATGTATAAGCCACTTTCCAATTATAAGCCGGCTGTAATCTTCTACTTAAATTATTTGATTTCGCCGTTACGTAATTTTCTAAAACACCCTAAACTGAAAATGTATTGTACGGTACATTCGGGCCAAGAACCAGAAGATTTTAGCGAAAACAAAGGAATAATTTTGGGATTATGTACCATCGAAAAAACTACCTAAATCCGATTTTTCTTTTCGTTTTTCAGTGAGTAAGTAGGTACATAGTAGAATTCTTCATAGGAAAGAATCAGAAAACGAAAGCGAATGATAGACAAAATAACGTACAGTTGATCTTATTCTTAAGAAGCAATTTTGCAGCATAGTTTAGAAGATCTAACGATACAAACCGAGGCTTGTGAAGTTGTGATATGTTCTTTTGTGAGAAGGAACTACCTATTTCAAAGTTCATTTACCTATATGTTTTTTTTTATTGGAATATTGTGCAGATCGTAGACGACTTGACTTTAAATCCTTCCAACGATGTCGCCAACGACTTTTCAGAATTCGTCTATAAGTCTGCCCGCTGAAATTTGTTCGTCAATATTATTGAGTCAATTTACGAAATAATTCCTTAAGAAATGGTGGAATTCCGTGGAAAATACATTTCCTTCAGAATATTAACAATAACATGGGATTGCAAAACTCTCCGACATTCCAAAGCAATAGTGTACTGTAGATAACACTCTTGAAATTATTTGATGTGCAGTTATTCATTTTTACTTTCCTCGCATAATTAACCTTAGGTTGGTAGATAATTCAATTTCAATCAATAAGACAATTTATTCCGTATGCACGTCGGTTATATCAACGATAAATAGCTTTAGCAATATTTGTGTACCATCTTTTGAATTCGAAATTTTGCAACTTTGCTTAAAATTTTCTCATGGGACTAATTATCATCCGTATCAAAAATGGATTTTTCCTATCCAACCGACTTACCTTATCAATTTTTTACAACATTCATAATTGAGTACATACCTAAAAAAAAGCAAAAAATCAATTTTAATCAATAAAATTATTATTAAACAAATTTCAAATTAACAATAAAATCGTGTACCTAAATACAAAAAACAATTTCAACACAAAACTAACGATTTCCGATTACGACTAAACGTCTAAATTCTAGTCTAAATCCTGCTTCTATAAAATTCTCTTGGGCCCGTACTTTATTATTTATAAATAAAATGCAAACTGACATAAATTCTGTAAGCTTTATTGCAGTCTTGTGTAATTGGTGTTGGCTTTTTACTGAAAACCATTTGTTTTTGTGTTGTGCACAACTTACAACTAAAAATGGATAAGGGTCTCACTTGAAGCACCAATAGAATAGGAAACCTTAACAGCCGTACCATATATCATAAAATGAGAATTTCGCAATTTTTTGTTTGTTGCCTTAACATAGAATATTTTTAGTGTCTTCTAATTGATTTAGCTTATACATATTTCTAAAATAATATTAATGATGAACATTTATGTAAATTCTGTTGCTTTTTAATATTCTACTAATCTATTGTTGGCGCTGGTGCTTTTCTGGTGGTTGTTTTTCGATTACTAGTTTATCGGTGCTGTACAATTTGCCTACTATTGCCTGAAACGAGAAAAATTCAGAAATTTTGAATTAGATAGTTAATAATTTAATAAATTTGTTAGAACGGACGTCTTCATTATTCTCTGGGGGGCACAATAATGTAAACGGGTTTTTTTTGGTTCAACTCTCGATAAACATGCGGTAATTTAATCTCAAGGCCAATTTATGTGAAGTGTTTTATCTCTTGCTTGTATATAGCGAAAACTTTAAACGATGAATGATACAAAATAAGATACCTAATTTAATTACGATAATTAAACTCTAATTAAATTTAGTATTCTAAATTGGTCATAAAGCGGATGCCAGAAAACAACAATAATCATATTCCATTTCGGTGAATTACCATGAATAAATTCAATGTTGCTTCAGTTCTATTTTAATATTTAGCTATGTGAAAAATAATGAAAACGATACAGTTTCGATTTACAAACAGGGAACAACCGGAAAATCGACCGCATAGTGGAAAATTACTTAGACATAACCTGAAATGTGTCTAAATATTTACCTGTCGCTTAATTATGTCTAAATTCTTATATCCATAAGCTAGGGCCTCGGTTACTTGTAGTTTTTCCGTCAATCCTTTATTTTCCTTGAAAGCATCCCGAATTCGTCGCAAAGCGTAAAGCCTAGAATCGGAATAAGTCAAAATTTGGTAGCATCGAATTTCACGATAATTTTGTTAAGCTTACCTATAATTATATGACTCAAAATCTTGTGATGACCGCATCAATGTTTTATATAGATTTAATACTTTGCCGCGCGATGACATTTTTATTCACGAATTTTATTTTCTATTTTATAAACTAAAAATTCAACAAACTCTATTCCGTTCTTGATTTTTGTTACACTCGTCGCGGCTCGCGGCTGATTATTATGAAACTGTAAAAATACAGCAACAACGTTTGACGTAAAATTGACAGTTTTCGAGGTATATCGAGATTCGAGATTGAATAAAAAACCGACAGATAGGCCTGTTTTTTATATATTTTGAAGAGTAGGAAAGAGTAAACTCTTTAATATGAAAAGCCTTTTTAAATTTTTTAATTCTAAAAAAGGGAATTTATATTCTAACTTTCTGCTTTTCCATCAAAAACAGGAGCACGAAACATGCTGGATATGGCCACTATCTGTAAATGGATTAGGATAATATAAAACTGCAAGGGTTTTTTAATGGTAAAAATTGTTCGGTGTTGTAAAAAAACGGGCCTCGTAATTATACATTTTTTTATCTCGCCGGTCGCGAACTGTCAAAGCGTCAAAATCAAAACTTTCATTGTTTTGTTTACTTTAAAATCTCAACATATAAATAAATAATAAGCGGATTAATAAATAAACAGGGCTACCAAATGTTAGCGACTTGGCCCGAGTACATGTTTACGAAACGGGTACAAGAAATAAAATCAGAGAATGCGACCAGAGACGTGAAAATAGAAAACCATAATCAACACTGTGAAACAATTGTTCATGTTGACAATGTTGCTACCTTCTTAACGGATATTAAAAATGAGATCGATGTAAAAGAGGAAAAGGACGATAATATGAGTGACCACATTATCTCCAATGATTGTAACGATGAAGTTCCTCCCAACCCGTTACCAAATATTCCCACATCATATCAAATGAAAATGCTGGATGAAGACAACGAAGATAAAACACACAAAGAACTCAAAACAAGACGTTTGAATGAATCCATCGCAAGGGTCTCACTACAAAATTACGAATGCAAACAGTGTAATTTTTTATATTCGTCAGCCGATCAATACCGGCAACACGAAATCATCCATTCCAAAGACAAATTGGAATGTAACGTATGCAACAAGAATTTGAAATACCCAGTTGTTTACCAAAGTCACATGAACGTACATAAAGGATTGGCTAAATTTAATTGTGACATTTGTAGAAAACCATTTAAGGTCCAATCCAAATACCAAATTCATATGCGGTTGCACACAAAAGAGCGACCATATAAATGGCAAATTTGTGATAAAATTTTTGGCTCGAAATGGGGTTTGACTGAGTATACCCGGACGTACAGAAACCATTATGTAAAGCGAAATTATGATTGCGAAATTTGTGGTGTTCGATTCCGAACAATGGGCTTTCTCAAATCTCATCTGCTCATACACTCGAGGGTGCTCTTCGAGTGCGATGTGTGCCACTTAAAATACAACTCTCCTTCTGAAGCCAATGCGAAAAGAAGTTCTAACGGTTGGTGTTCATGCTTAGCCACATAAAGGTTCATTATAAATAAATACTTAAATTGAAATACATACTCTATTATAATTATTATCAAATTCTAGATGCATTTTTAATTTGTATTCAAGAAATATCTAATTCAACAATCCGGGGCTAGTTTGGTCACTCAAACATAGAATGTACCGGTGGTACATTGGCAGGGAACCCTGGGGGTCTATTTATGAATTCGAAATACCTGGGGGCTATTTATGAATACGATACGAATTCGAGTGTATAAGATTCGTATTTCATTTAAACAAGAAACGAACGAAGCTAATTCAATTCAAATAAGAATCTAATTTTTCGAAAATTCGAATACGTTCGATTCGAATTCACAAATAGCCCCCTGTTGGGCTATTTGTGAATTCGATTCGAACGAATTAGACTGTTCGAAGTATGAGATTCGTATTTGATTTAAATAAGAAACAAACGAATCTGATTCAATTCAAATTAGAATCCAATAATATGTTCGAATCGGAATTCACAAATATCCCCCTGCTAAAAAGCTTATTTCTCAACGGTTCGTGTTATCTAATTAAACCAAAAATATGGAGGGCCCATTTAAACTCGATATTTACTCGTACATATTTTAAATTTATATGAAAACTCAGCATACCAACATCCACATCGCACTTTTTCGTGTACGCTTAGTCATTTCTGTAATGTGATATTTAATGAACCTCGCATCGCTAAATTTTCCGTATACATATTCGAACAAAGATAGTAAGCTAATCAAATCTTTTCTTCGTGTAAGCTAGGTAGATAGTTTTGTTCTACTTATTTGTTTATAAACTAGTTTGTAATATAAGAGATGTTTATATTCTTATATTTAGAACCCATGTTATTAATAACTCATTTTATATCGTATACATATTGTATTTAACAATTTTAATGAAAAGTAAATTCTTTCTAATTAGTTAATTTCTTTTTGGCTAATTTTCTATTTATAATCAAGTTAAATTTATATTTTCCTTAAAACAATTTAAATTTAACCGATGTAATATTTGAATTTTGACATAAGCCGTAAACCACCATGAGCGCCTCTCTTTTAGTTCGCGTTTTTAATATTGCGTTGAAAGTGCCCTCTTTAAAAAATGAAATAATTTGACTTTAACAACAAATCGCAACTAACTTCATGCAACTTCTATTCATCTGTCAAAAAAAACATCAAAGCCAAAATTCATTCGAGAATCGACACGGATTGTCAATTGTCATTAATGCAGACGAAGTTCTAGCTCAGAGGATAAATAAAAAAAGAAATGTTTGCAGAAAATTGTCGAATATGTTTATCGGATCAAAGTGATAATGTAACATACCTCTTTACAACAGAACAAAATGATGGTAAATCACCGAGTGAGGCTGGCCAAATGTATCTTGATTGTTTACGACTGGAGGTTAGAAATTCACTATTTTTTCGTATTTTCCTATAATACCTTACTATTTCTTTACAGTTAGTCGATAAGCAAGGCTATCCCAACCACATATGCAACTATTGTAAACTACAATTGAGCGTATTTCATAATTTTATGATGATGGCCAAACGGTCTTACGACAAGTTCAAAAATGAAAGTAAACCGGTAATAAAATCAGAAAAAATATACCCAATCGATCCTGATTTAGAAGATTTTGATGAGCCATACAATCCAGATTTAGATGTCCATAAATCTGTATTAAATAGTGAAGCTGAATATTTAGACCTGGAATTGGACGAAGACGCGGGTTTCGAAGTGTCTGGCATTGGAGACACGATTTTTAATAATCTTACTGAAGACGACAATATGGATGATTGTGTGGTAGAGTATTTAGATGATGATGATGTTATTCTGACGAATATAAAAAATGAGATTATCGAGGTGAAAGACGATGTGGGTGATGATACCCAGGAGCTAGATGATGACTTAACATCAAGCAATTGTGATAATAATATTATCAGCGAAATTGTAGAACCTTCCTCTAAAATACCAATTCTAACCGCGTTCTTTGATGTTAAAACGGCTGAAGAATGCCTTAAAGTTGGAATCTCTCCCCAAAGCAGGCTGGATTGTAAAATATGCGGCAAGAAATTTAAAACCCTTGTCATGTATCAAAGTCACATGAATGTACATAATGGGTTGGCAGCATTTAAATGCGAAATGTGCGATAAAACGTTTAATTTTCGATCGAATTACCAATCTCATATACTGCTGCACACAAACGAGCGTCCATATCCATGCGATCTTTGTGATAAAGGTTTTCGATCCAAATGGGATTTGATCATTCATACTAGGGTCCATAATGATATTCGAAAGTACGGTTGTAAAATATGTGGCAAACGATTCCGAGTGAGCAGTCATCTAACATCACATCAATATACCCATGCCGAAGAGAAGCTCTTCGAATGTGACTTGTGTCATCAAAGATACAACTCGCCACGAACGCTTAAGCAACATAAGAATACTGTACATTCGAGTACGTACCGTTTCTATTGTAGTCAATGCGATAAAAAATTTAAACGGAAGCATCACGTAATCAGCCACCTGAAGACCCACAATAAGAACAAACACTCCGAAAATATGAATGAAAATAAGAATGGAGCTGTAATCGAATATGAGCTCGAGTATCGTGACGAATTTTAAAAGATTAAATATTTTATACCAAAATACCAATCGTTTTATTCATAAATAACAAAAAAGTGTGTGTGCGGAATGTACAAGTTAATGGAAGCATAATACCTATGCTTGATATGTGCTGGCCGATACATTTCCACCGGTTCCGGTCCAATTAGTATGCACAAATTTTCCTTCTTTCCCCAAAAGTTCATATGTATGAGCACCAAAGTAATCACGTTGTGCTTGTAACAAATTCGCTGGGAGACGCTCCGAACGATAACCATCATAGAATGAAAGGGCTGACGAGAGTGCAGGTACTGGAACTCCCCATAAAACAGCACTACTAACTACTTGACGCCAAGAATCTTGTCCCTTTTCAATAGCAGTCTTAAAGAAATCATCGAGCAGAAGATTAGATAGCTGTGGATTCCGTGTGAATGCATCTTTAATATTGCCTAAAAATACGCTGCGAATAATGCAACCACCACGCCACATCAGCGCAATTCCACCGTAATTTAAATTCCAGTTATTTTCTTTAGCCGCCTCTCGCAACAACATAAATCCTTGAGCATAAGAGACAATTTTGGAACAGTAGAGCGCGTATTTAATGTGGTTCAAGAATTTCGCCTTATTTTCAACGTTCGCTTTACAATTTGGTCCCTTTAAATGTTTACTAGCTTTAGTGCGCTCCTCTTTAAGTGCCGAAAGGCAACGTGAGAATACAGCTTCACCAATTAGCGTAACTGGTGTACCATAGTGTAACGCAGATATTGCAGTCCATTTACCCGTTCCCTTTTGACCAGCGGTATCCCTAATCCGTTCCAATAGATAGCCCTGATCATCTTTATAATTTAGAATGTCACGCGTAATCTCAATAAGGAACGAATCAAGCTCTCCTTTATTCCATTCACCAAATGTTTCAGCCATTTCCTTTTGTCCCATACCTAACGATTTCATTAAATCGTAAGCTTCACAAATCAGCTGCATATCACCATATTCGATGCCATTGTGTACCATTTTAACAAAATGGCCAGCCCCACCTTCTCCAACCCATTCACAACATGGTTCATTATTCGATTTGGCACAAATCGATTGGAAAATATTTTTAATTAGGGGCCATGCATCGGCATGACCGCCCGGCATTAGAGATGGTCCATATCGAGCCCCTTCTTCACCACCACTTACCCCAGAGCCAACGAATAAAATACCCTTTTGTTTTAATTCATCACAACGACGGGCTGTATCTTGATATTCCGAGTTACCGCCATCAATGATTACATCACCGCGTGATAAGAGCGGAACGAGTTGTTGGATAAAATCGTCTACAGCGCTGCCAGCTAAAATGGTAGAAGGAAAATGTTTAAAATTATAAATCAAAATATTGTTTTATATTATATCTCAAAACACGGAACATTTTTTCGGTGGAACGGTCACGTACTAATAATCAACATGTACCTTCCTTATCTGCAAGCATGACTCATATTCCACCTTCAAATCTATTGGAAATAACGTGACTGCGATCATCGCAAACTTGTTGATGGTCGCCATAGTATATAACGTACAGAGACTTTCGCTTGTCCCAGTTAGTACAATCATTCAACAAAATTCAATTTGAAATGACATTGCAACCGCGATTATGAATGAATTGTGCATTTGACTTCTATTTGTCTTACACATTAGCCGACTACACGATTTTCCTTACCTTTCACTTTTCTTGCAATAGGTAAGATATGTATCATATGAATCATCATAATCGATATACAAATTAGCCGGCGTAATTTCAAGATCAATGACTTCAAGATAAATGATTTATGGGATTGTGTCCGGTGTACAAATCGATCTAATCTATGTATGTTTTCTGATCTTAGCATTCTGATATTAAATTTAAGGCAAGGTTAATGATACGACCGTGATATATACATAAACCTTGTTGTTAACCCATTCAAAACTCTAGTGTTTTAGAATTTTCATTTATGTATATTCAATATTTATTTACCTTTGACGAGCATCATAACTTTTCGTGGTGTCTTTAATTTCTCGACCATGTCTGGAAGTGAAGTGGCCCCAATAATCTTTGTGCCTTTTGCCTCATTGTTTAAAAAATCTGTTACCTGAAAAGAATAAGAATGTTTTTGGCGAGTTAATCATTACGTCACAAAAATTATCAAGTTCACCAGATAAGGTTTATAGACCAGGAGTAGCTAGGTACTCGATGTTTTTAATTTTTCAGATTGATTGGAATGCAAAATAGAGACTTTTGCCAATCTGGATCTAATTACCTAAGTAGATTAGAACCGAGTATCTTTTTGGTCTATAGCTAATTAGGAGCTGTGTTCGCCTATTAAATTTAGGAATTTAGTTTAATTTTCAAAAATTTTTAGCAACAATTAATACGGTACTGTAGTACTTTAGACTTTACACAATTTATGTTGTCAACTACTTTCAATCTAATCTTCAAATTATCTAATTTATTTATTCAAAAGCAAATTATCGCTGCCTTATTAAATTCATTGAAAGCTTTTCTGAATTACCAGATTAAGATTAGCCAAATAATGAGATCGTACGCCACTGCAGTAAATTCATCGAATTAGCAAAAAAACGAAATAAAATGAAAGTAAACATAAAAGCTGACCTAGCATATTGACTGCCAATGCATCATAAAGAGTAGAAACAAACCCACTTTCAACATGTTTGCGAAAATATTTCTTTGGGGGACAAACACGTGATAAGCAAATCTAATTGGAAATTGCAAAATCTATAGTGAATCTATAATACATTCCCCACCTTCAGCAAAGGTCATAAAATACAAATATAATTTACAGTCCCTTATCAATAAAATAACGATAGCTAGCTAATTAATAAAGAAAAACATTTTCGACACTTTTCATTAACACAAACGCGCAACATACATTTTCAAATTGGAATAAATCGCGCACGCAATAAATCAAATGCACATAAAATTAACAAGTTTCGTATTTTTTTTTTGTTTTCAATTACAGAAGCGATGATTAGACACAATTTGAATATTATGAACCTAGTTGAAGTGTTAAAAACCACATCGAACACATACTGACGTTACTTTACCTTCTCTACGGTCCTATTGTATGCACAAACAACGAATCCTTTTGAGTCCATGTTCAAGATCAGATTTTGCCCCATAACAGCTAATCCGATTAAAGCAATATCAGCTTTTCTGTAAATTGCAAAAAATATGCATAATTAGCATTTAGCAAATAATTAGTAGTCTCAAGTGTTTTAGCTTACGGTGTTGACATTTTAGAAGTCAGTAATTTTTTTACAATATCCAGTTTTATCGAATAATTATGTTTACAAACAATTTAATTTGTAGACACTATAATTTATTTAATAATTATATAAATAATTAGTTTTCCTATGCTATTTATGTTCAAAAACACAACACAAAAACACTTGTTGAATTTGAATGTTGATTGTTAAAAAGTCGAATGATCACTGACGAAATCAAATGTGGTAAAATTTTATATAGCGAATTCGAGTGCTTTTTATTTCGGATTTTCCAATGTTGCTTCTCGTTCTTATTAGAAAATTACAATAAAAACGCATGAAAGCTTAAGTGTTTTGAGTATTTTTTGTAGATGTCACCTTAAAAATATTTTTTGAGGATTTTTAGTTATTTATATTTACGTTATGTGGTGTTAAATTCTTTTATTGGTTTCTTCAAACGAGATATTAACACCATGACTGCAGTGTTTAATTGAATTAAATAATATTAACCTTAAGACCCGTGTGTATGTTTTACAACTTAATTCCGTGTTACGGCAAATAGAATTCCTCAATATTAATTTTCATTAAATATAGGGATAATGCAATTTTTTAAATGATTTTGAGATATGTGTACTTAGTTTATTTATAAAATGATGCAATGAGTAACAAAGTTAACCTTAAAACCATGTTTGGGGAACTGTATTCCCCAAAACACGGTTTGAAGGTTAAAGTGCTTTTCTTACCGGCTGCGTTGACTTTGGACTTTAAAAATGTAAAGTCGTTTTATAACTTTAAAGTTTTGTAATTTAGTTTTATTTGATTAACAGTGTCACTTTTTATAGAAATATTTTGAAGCTGTTGTGAAATAAATTATTTTTAAGTGATAATTATTAAAAATAAAACGTAAATTTTTTAAAGTCCAAAGTCAACGCAGCCGGTATGAAAAGCACTTAAATTAAGCGAAAATAAATTAACGGGAATTATGAACGTTGAAATGTGTTGTACACATATTAAAGAAATACAATTATATTATGTAATATCTGACATATTTTATTAGTATGTATACCGTAGTACTTGATACACGAGGTTTTTAGTTTCCGTTTCTCCTACTATCTTTGATATACCACCATATAATGGATAGATCATAGACATACTACATAAACATGGAAGTGCTAAGTCCAATAGACATATAACATCTTCCCTTTTCTTTTCAAAACTAACAATAAAAATTAAAATTAAAATTTACTTTCAATACAAAATGTATTCACTTAAATGACTTGGTAACTTTATGTTACGTTTAGGGCGAATATAACTGCTGCTGCTTACTGATGGTTCACCCTGTTCTATGTCTGCTGTTGAATTGCAATCAATTGACGTGTCTTTTATGTTGTTGGATTGTGTATCACCACCCGCTAAACAAAGCGATACGTTTACGATACGAAAATGATGTTTGATGTTCATACAAAATATCGTTTACGAATCGTTTTTACGATTCGAAATCGATACGTTTACGAATCCAACGTCCCATGATAATTAGAATTTTTTACGTATCGTAAATAGAACAAATTTGCGTTACGTTTCCGATGCGTATTTTTCGTGTGGATTGCGATATACAAGTATTTATTATGAATTAGCAAAACTAAAAACGTTTTTTATATTTTTTTAACAATGATAACATTTTATTTATTTTTTAAAGTATGAAATTAAAATTATAAATACAATTTGTTCGTTTACATTTGTTCTGCTTCCCGTTTAATAAGCTGGTCGGCTGCTGGATCAATCACCTTTATTGACATCGTTTTAATATTTAATTTTAATGGACTTCATATTCATCCGCTCCTTCAACATCAGTAATCTTTAGAAGTATAATTTATACGTATTAAATTAATAATCAAATTGGAAAATAAATATGTAAATACCTACTTATTGTTAGTCTGTGAAACTCACAGCATAAAATATTTCTGAATGATACATTTTTCCAACACAATTATTGCCGTCCGCTTTAATTTCAGGTTAAACTTGAAAATAAATGACGAGACAGAGAATGCACTTACTATACAAACACGATTTTTATTTTAAGTTGTTTCTGCGCGGAATGAAATAAAAAATCTGTATCGTTTACGTATCGAACCCGCATCGTTTGTCACGAATCGCTTTTTTTGTTTAGAGGGCATTTACCTTTGACTGTTCTTCTTTAATGAAAGGCTTGATGTTTACTATATTCCGTTTATAGGTGGAGCCACCAACATTCACCAGATAAGAACGATCTTTCAATTGTTTTTCGACAACGCCTAACGACCAATTATTATTCATCTGTGGATAAACTTTAACTGCTACAGATTGTCCTATGTTTAAATCAGGCAAGCACTTCGCTTTACGATCATAGTAGTACTTGCTTTCACGACGACGGCTTTCAATTTTTGTAGGAACACCTCCAACAACTTTAGGCATATACTGATCATCACACAGAGGAATTCCGGATCTGGTTTTACGTGAATAAAATCTCTGCACAGGGCTGCTAGCTATTTTATTAGGAGAATTGCGCCAATGTAGTAAACAATACCATAGATCTTCCTTAGAATCTTCTGCTTTCTTTAATAATTTTTTAGCTATTTTTACTGATAATTCTGCCTTCCCGTTTCCTCTTTGATGATGTGGTGATGATGTTACATGTGTAAATCTCCAAACCTCAGAAAATTTTTTGAATTGTGCATTTATAAAATTGGTTCCATTGTCCGTACATACTCGTTGTGGAATACCATACCGGCTAAAATTTCGCTTACAGATTTCAATTACCGAGCTTGGTGTTGAATCCTTTAATAGATCAACCTCGAAAAAATCTGAATAATGATAAACAGTAACTAAATACGATTTACCATTATTTACTAGAGCATCCATTGATACAAACTGGAATGGATACATTGGCACTTCGTGAGACTGCATAGGTGGATGTTGTTGTGAATTTGAATATTTAATGCATATGTCGCACATTTGCACCTTCTCTTTGATATCTGATGACATATTCGGCCAGAAAATATTATCTTTCGCTAAATTGATTGTGGTTTCTATACCATTGTGTGCTACGTGAACTTTTTCCACCATCAATTTTCTAAGAATATATGGAATTAAAATCTTTCCATTTCGAAAAATGAGTCCGTTTTGATATGATAGCTCATGTTTATATTTAAAATATAGCTGAATGTCTTCTGGTACGTCTCTGATTCGGTTCGGCCAACCATTAGAAATCAATGAGATCAATTTTTGAAGTGAATGGTCTTTTAAAGTTTCTTCTTTTATATTCTGAATTCGTTCATCAGAAATTTTCAACGAATGAATTAGATTAATTTTTTTTAAATCGTTGAATATTTCATTTTCTGCGGAATGAACATTGAATACATTGTAATGATTTATGAAACTGTCATGCTGATGCTCCGATACGTCCAACGATGCCCTCGATAATGTGTCCGCTATAATGTTTGACTTACTATCAATAAAACGTAATTCGATGTTGTATCGTTGTAATACCATCAGCATCAACTGCAAACGTTTAGGCGCTTTCAAGAGTGGTTTCTTAAATATATTGATTAGTGGTTTATGGTCCGTCTTTATAATGGTTGTAACGTTGCCCACAATAAGTTGATCAAAACGCACACACGCAAACACAATTGCTAACAACTCTTTTTCTATCATCGCGTAATTCTTTTCTGCTGCAGACAAAGTACGAGACGCATACGCCACTATTTGATTATCCTGAAAAACTGCTACACCCAGTCCAGTACTGCTCGAGTTACATTCAATTGTAAGTTGCTTCCCAATCTCAAAATATTTTAATAATTTGATATCGCTAACAAGCAATTTCAGCTTTTCAAATTCGCTCTCTTCATCATTTGACCATAACCACGTTGACTTGTCCAACGTTAACTTGCGAAGAAGAGCACTTTCTGTACTAAGATTCGGAATGAATCGGCCCAAATAATTTAGCATACCTAAAAATCACCTTTATCTTTTGGTGATGGCATATTCTTAATAGCCGTGACTTTTGACTCGTCTGCTTTTAGACCTTTATTTGACAGAATGTGTCCAAAAAAATTTACTTCCGATCGACAAAGATTCAATTTACTCTTATTTAGTTTACAATTATTTTCGCGTAAACGTACTAATAGTTTTTCCAAATTTGCATTGTGGTCCACGTATGCTTCTTCTATACAGTTTCCCCTTTTCCACATATTAATATGTCGTCTGCAAAAACTTCAACACCTGACAAATCATGAACTACTGCGTACATTTTCATTTGAAAAAGCTCTTGTGCTGACGAAATTCCAAAAGGACAACGTAGCCAACGGTAGCGGCCAAATGGAGTTCAAAAAGTAGTTAGTTTGCTACTTTCTTCTGTCAACTTCATTTGCCAGAATCCCTTTTTGGTATCCATGGTACTAAAAAGTTTCGCTTTACCAAGTTCCGGTAAAATTTCATCTATTGTTGTTGTTTGACAATGTGGTCTCTTGATGGCAACATTCAAAGGGATTGGGTCTAGACAAATTCGGAAAGTATTATTCTTTTTCACTAGTAAAATGTTACTCACCCATTTTGTATTGGATGGTTCTAGTGTAATAATGTCATCTTTTACCAATGAGTCCAACTCTTCCTTCAGTTTTGATCGCATCGCCATAGGAATTCTACGAGGACATTGAATGACAGGTTTAATATTTTCATCAATTTCGATTTCCACTTCTCCCGGCAAGAGTCCATAACTATCAAATACATCATTATATTTCTGAATGATACGATTTGCTTCATTGACGGCATTAACATTTGAATGAATAGTTTTCGAGTCATTATTATTAACGCTTTTTACGAAATGTTCGGAATGCACTACATTTTTGCTGAATTTTATAAGTCCCAGAGCGGTACAAGCACTTTCGGACAATACTGCACCATGCTCATTATCAACTGCTTGAAATATAATATTATATTTTTTGTTTTCATAACGACACGGAAGTTTTACTTGACCCAAAACTTTAATATTATGTCCACCATAGTATGTTAACGTCACCTTAGAGTCATTCAAACTGCAAACAAATATTACCACTAGTTAACTTTGAATATTGTTTAAATCCGATCAGACAAGCTTGAGCCCCTGAATCTAGATCACGCACACAACGCTTTGCTAATCTTAATTAAATTTTAGCCTCAACTATACACGACTAGGTAGTGCCTTTACTCGAATCAATTACTTTTCCAATTGTCAATGATGTATCACTTTCACTGTATTTCTTTTACTGATGCTTTGTTAAAATTCTTCTTTTTACATACTACTTCGAAGTGATTAAAACCATCGCAAAATTTACATTTTTTACCAAACGCAGGACAATGGGTTTTCTTAAAAACATGATTGGTCGCACAAAATTTACATTTCATTGAACTGTTTTCTGTCTTTTTATTATTTTTCGACTTCTTATTTTTTTTTTCGAACACTTTATTTACATTGTGATTTTCACCAACAAGAGATTTAACACGATCTTCAGTAGCTTCACTGACTTTACACTCCTGTATTATTTTTTCGAGTTTCAATGTATCTGGATCCTGCGATAGAAAACGTTTTTTTAAATTTATGTCACGAATACCAAATGCAATACGATCCCGCAACATGTCATCTGAGGTTACGTTCTCGTTATACTTGCATACGTCAATTATTTTCCGGAGACGTATCAAATACGCATTAAAAGGTTCATGTTCATTTTGTGAACACGTATGAAACATATATCGGTCATACAATACGTTTCCCTTTGACACCAGACGATTACAAATAAGTTTAATAACATTTTCAGCTGCGCCCTTTTCCGCCTCCGTCAAAGAAAAATGTGAAAATTTCATTTTCGCATCATCACCAATTAACGATAAAAGTAAATTTATCTTTTTCTGTTCTTCAGTAGCAGGCCATTTGTCAATCCCTGATGCCACAACGTACTCGTTCCAATTCCTCTTAAAGAGTTCAAAATTTTCCTCAATATTACCATATATATCCAATGGTCTCGGGAATGGAACATTTTGAGAGGTTATAACATCAATTTCATTTTTCTTAGAAAAATCATCACGAACCGATTTTAGCTCATCGTTGACTAATTTCATATTTTTGTTGATGTTACTGCACGTAGATGTGAAAAGTTTTATTGCCTCAGCTAACTCGCTCATTTTAGTTTCCTTTTTATACTAGTGTTTTCACGATTAAATTTCTTTTTATATATATATCGCAACCGTTTTTACTAATGTGATTTTCACTTAACCTCACTTATGTTAATTGTCTATCACGAATGAAATAATATATTTTCGTTTCTATATATTTTTTTTTATTGAAATTATTTCATCATCCACTAATCTGACACCATGTTGTACACATATTAAAGAAATATGTACAATTATATTAATATCTAACATATTTGATTAGTATACCGTAGTACTTGATACACGAGGTTTTTAGTTTCCGTTTCTCCTACTATCTTTGATATACCACCATATAATGGATAGATCATAGACATACTACATAAACATGGAAGTGCTAAGTCCAATAGACATATAACAGAATGCTACATAGCTAGCAAATAAAAACAAAATTTTTTTTCGGCGTATAGTAATCCTACCAATCTGAGTCAGAACTGGTTGCCTTGGATATGTGGGGCTCCGTCTGTTGGTTTTGTTGAGCTTTTATGTATGTTGATTATGATTACAAATAAATTATAAGAATATAAGGGACATGGCTGTAAAAAAACGGCCATAGATGGATTAAGTCTAAAGAAGACACTCAAATTTAAAGACTTAGCTGATAAAGTATGTAATCCATGCGCAATTATACTGTGGACGCGCCATATAAAACTCACAGTTTAGTCGCAAACTAACTGAGTAACATACAACATTCAGTTTTATTTTTCTTCATTATTTTCAATAAAATAAAATTATATTTTCTCTTTGTTATAAATTAGGTTGTTGTAAATTTATATTTAACCAGCAATTATCTTTAACAATTCTTAGGTTATGGGTCCAGATACGAAAAATACAAATTCGAATTAAGCTTAAAAATTCGTTTGTGAAAGAATTGCCGGTAGTTGTGAAATTTTGAATTCACGGAATACAACAGTACTAGGAACAAAGATGTCGCACAGAGCTCAATTTGTGAAAAGTAATTGGAAATATGGTGTGAGTATTTTGTTGAACGAAAAAAATTTAAGAAGACACATTGAAAAGGATATCGATACAATTCTGGAAATGGTTTTGAGTGAAGATAAAAAGAAAGAAATTCAATTGGAAGAAAAGAAGTGCATCTCTTTTTTGGTGCAAACAATACACGAGAACCAGTTGGAGTAAGTGAGAGAGAAGAAGAGTGCAAAAGAGATGTTCGAACAAACGATTGCCGGGCAATTGCTATTGGCAAAGCAATTATTTTTGATGAAATTTCGTGATGGCGATGAGATGATGAAACATTTCAATAGGTTCGACACCAAAGCCAATGAATTGCGACCGAAAGGTGCAAACCCAGAAGATACTAGCCTCATTGTGCATTTTGTTGCATTGTGCATTTTGTAAGACACACTGATGTTACGTTGGAGCTTGTGAAGACTCGGGTTTTGGACGAATTTAGCAAACAAAATGAATATAATCCATCAAGCAAATCAAGTGAATCAGGTGCAATGAATGCAAAAGATAAAAAGAAGCGGCTCACTTGCTTTAATTGCGGAAAAATCGGACACGTAAAAGTATAGTGCGAGCTCAAAAGAAGGGCAAGAAGGAGTTTAGCAACGAAAACAAATCGAACGAAGGAGGCGATGGATCTAAATGTTGATCGAAATGTTTTTGCCGGTGTTTCAGGTGAGAAGAACTTGAACAAAAACTTACAAAGTTTATGGCATTTCAGACTGGGACATTTGAATATGTTTGACATGAAAAGGATGATTGGTCAACAAATGATCGATGGATAGGAGCGAGTGAACTTTGACAGTGACTCGAAATTTTGTGAATCATATATTTTTGCGAAACACACACGTGCATCATTTCTAAAGTACAAAAATACTCGTTCGTCGCGAATATTGGAATTGATTCACAGTGACGTATGTGGCCCGGTGCCAACGACAGCGTACGATGGTTCGAGATATTTCGTCTCATTCATGGATGATTATTCGAGAGCTTCAATTGTTTATTTCAGCAAAGGAAAAGTGAAGTGCTGAATAAGTTCAAGGAATTCCAGGCGATTGCTGAAGGATTGCACGGAGTAAAAATTGCGAAGCTCAAGGACGACAATGGTGGTGAGTACACGAGCAATGAATTCAAGAGATATTGCAAAGAAAAGGGAATTGAAATGATTTTTACCATACCGGATAACCCTTAAATGAATCCATTGTCGGAGCTATTGAATCGAACGTTTCAGAATAAAGCAACACCAATGTTTTGCCGCCCCGGTGGCACAGTGGTTAGCATGCTTGCTTTAAGCTCCGGGGGTCCCGGGTTTGATTCCCGGCGGGTCATGAAAAAATCACGACTGGTTAATGTTGGATCACTGAATTAATCATTCATTATCCGTTAAAAATAATGATTACGAAACTTCATAATGAAGCGGCCAAATCCCTCTATGGGATGTAGCGCCAGCGAAAAAAAAAAATGTTTTGGGCAAGTAAACTGTCACACAGTTTTCGTATGCAAATACTTGAAAAAATACCCATGACCTGAGAGGAATTGTGTGAGGAAAAAATTTGTTTCGCCATGTTTCCTCTCTATCCACTCGTCCAGGTTTCTTATCAACCGTGCCGTCCACCTTCCGCGGTTGTCTGTTTGCCACCACTCCTGCCAGCATAGCATGGTGTATTCTCTGACCCCACTTCTTGCTTCTTCACAGCCAAGGTCGCTCTTGGTATCGTACATCTTTTTCCTTTCTTCGGTTATTAGGTCCATAGGAACAATACCCGCAATGACCATAACAGCCGGTTCCGATACGTTTCTGTAGGAACTACAGATTCTGAGAGCCCCCCGATGTTGTACAGCGGCCATTATTTTCCTATATTTATCCGTCTTTAGTGTGTCCGCCCAAATTTCACACCCGTATAAAAGTATTGAATTTATGACCGACATCAGTAATTTCCGTTTCGCAGCCGTTGGGCATCCGATATTCGTCATCAGGCTGCTCAGAGCAAAATAGGCTTTGTTTGCTTTCTCTGCAGAATGCCTGATTTGTTCTCCAAAGTTTACTTTTGTGTCCAGATAGACCCCCAGATACTTGACTGCCTGGTTAGACCGTATCTGCTCGTTTTCTACGTGGAGCAGTACATCGGTCACCATGTGTTGTCTCGTAAGCAGTACCAGCTCTGTTTTTTCCGTTGCTAGGGCTAAACCACGGTTGCTTAACCACGAGTTTGCTCTACGCATAACCTGGTTAAGCTTGCGCTGTATGTCCTCTACGTCTCAAGCGGTCATTACTGCCACTATATCGTCTGCGTATCCCACCATAAAGGTGTCATCTGGTATTTCCATACGCAGTACGCCGTCGTATGATGCGTTCCACAAATCGGGACCTAAAATGGACCCTTGAGCAGCACCTCCCGTGATCTTTTTGCTGCGTTTACCCTCCATAGTTTCAAACATAAGCCTTCTATCTTGAGTTAAACGCATTCTTCACGTCCAACGTGGCAAGTAACACTATTTTCCTCGACTGATGACTCCCTTGTTGCGCCATATAGAAAGCAACCACCACTTCTTTTACCGCGCCAATAGTTGACCGGCCCTTCCTGAAACCATACTGTTTATCCGAGAGACCTCCTGCAGCTTGGATTGCTGCTAAGATCCGTGGCTTAAGTAAGCGCTCCAATAATTTTCCTGCCATATCAATCATGCACAAAGGTCTATATGCTGATGGGGAGTTCGGGTTGCCTTTCCTTTTGCTAATGAGTATCAACCGCTGGTTCTTCCATGCCTTAGGGAAAACCCCTTCCTCCAGACAGTGATTATATACATGTTTAAAAGTATATCGAGTTCTGATCGAGCGATAACCTTTAGTATTTCCATAGGGACTCCGTCTGGGCCCGGCGCTTTCTTATTGCGAAGAGAGGCAGCGGCTTGCTGAATCTCTTCCATCGTGAACGCCTTTATTTCATCTGGTTTATCGGAGCAATGTGGCCGATAGTCGTTTGTGTGATTCGGGAAAAGAAAGTTCACAATATGCCACATTTGTGGTGTTTCCATTCAGGGCTAGGCGCCTGAGATCCAAGTTTGTACATCACAATTTTGTAGCCCAGGCCCCAGGGGTCTGTGTCCACGTCCCGTTTCAGGCTCTCCCGCTTGAGACATTTACTTGTATTTATTTCGAATTTAAGCGCTATTCTTGTCGGTCGATATTCCTCATTTTCCTGTTCCGCCGCGAATCGATCTATTCTTCTTGCTCTGGTGACTAAGCGTTTAAGGCGTAAGCAGCGCTTTCTGAGATTCGCTATCTCATCAGACCACCAATAATGCTATCTCATCAGACCACCTCACGGTTTTCCGCAATACTGTCGTTTTTCCGGCTTGGATGGTTGCCAAGAAATTTTCTTCGCATAGTTTTAAACACATTCCATCTTTTCACGCGCCCATTGGAACTAATGGGTTTTCGCAATCCCCTCCGTACACTATAGGTGATATATTGGTGGTCGCTACCGGTGTAATCTTCCATTACCCTCCATCCCGTGACGTCTTGTGTTATCACGTCAGATACCAGAGTGATAATAAAATTAATTAAAACAATAAAAAATAATTTATTATTAAAATATAATATACATTAATACAAGTATAAACACTTTCTTATAGTGGAATTTTTAAAAAACAATTTTACATACAAGTATCGATTTCGATAATTACCATTATCATCATCAGCTTGTTTCTACTTAAATGAGTTAAAAGTGATAATTTGTCATTTATATATCGAATTATACAACCTTCGTTAATTTAAAATTAGATCGTAAATTTTATTGGTTGTTGTATTTACTTTATTATTTAATAGATATGCATTATTTCTGTTTTTATAAATTTCAAATTCCTCAAAACGGTTCATGATGTCCCCCTTATTTATTTTGTATAGTACAGTCAGATTGGTATCAAAATTGATATATGTATGTTTTTTGTCATTTATGTGTAAAGCAAACCGTGAGTCCGTCTTAGATTTTCCAACATCTTTCACATGTTCAGAGAATCTTTGTTTAAACGAACGCCCAGTTTGCCCTATATAAAATGACGGGCAGTCAGAACAAGTTATCTTATAAATACCTGTGTCATTGTTAAGATTATTGGTTTTGATTTTAAGTTTTTGTTCGATTTTATGGCTCGTTTTATATGCAATTTTATAACCGTATTGATGAAAAATATTACGTAGAATATGGCTAGTGCTTTGGCTATATTCGACGGAAATATGTTTTATAATTTTTGAATTTTCTTCTGTTGTTAGAGTGGTTTTATCAAAGTAGTGCTTCTTACGCCTGTAGGAACTATTTAATCTATCAATTAAGGAAGTTTGGTAACCGTTACTAGCAGCTATGTATTTTATATTATTAATTTCTTCATTGTAATCAACATTTGACATTGGTATTGTGTTCAGCCTATGGATCATGTGATTATATGCAGAGAATTTATGCTGTGTGGGATGGTTAGACTTATTATTTATGGTATGATTTGTTTGTGTTGGTTTTCTGTAAATTTTAAAGATGTGTTTGTGGTTTTCATTTTTAATAGTTAAATCTAAGAAATTAATTTGTTTGTCTTTTTCTAATTCAAGAGTGAATTTAATTTTTTCGTGAATATTATTAATGTAATCGTGTAATAAATCTAGCTGTCTGTGCGTTCCGGTAAATAAGATAAGTACATCATCAACGTATCTAAACCAGTATTTTATATGCTTATGAAACTTATTTTTTGCGTTTATTATATGTTTGTGTTCTATGTAATTTAAGTAGAAATTAGCTAATGTACCAGACAGAGGGCTTCCCATTGGGAGGCCATCGGTCTGTTTATAATAATTATCTAAATGCTTAAAGTAATTTTGATTAGTTATTACCTCTAATAAATTTATTATTTCGTTACTTATTGCTGGGTCTATTGCGTTTTGGGTCAGCAGTTCCTTCGTTATATTTATCGTTTCGTTGACGGGAATGTTGCAATACATATTGGTGACGTCGAATGACGCAAATTTCTCATTCGGATGTATGGTGATGCTTTCAATTTTGTTGACCAGCTCAATGTTGTTTTTAACGGAATAATCAAATTTAAGTTTAATGTTATTTTTCAACCAGTTGTTTAAGTATTTTGCAATATTATATGTAGGGGCTGTTGTAAAATTAACCAATGGACGAATAGGTGTATTCTGCTTATGAATCTTAGGAAGCCCTTTGATCAACGGAGCTTTTGGTTTAATCATTTTATTTCTTAATATTTGTTTTCGGTCTAGGAACCGTTTTGAATTATTTATGGTATTTTTAATTATTTTATTATATTGTTCAGTAGGGTCGGTATTTAACTGCAAAATATTGTTGTTGTGTATGTATTCATCAATTTTTAAATTATATTCGTTGAGATTCATTATGACCGTGGTGTTGCCTTTGTCAGCCTTAGTTACTATTGCATTGTTTGAACGTAATTTTTGATTTATGTTATTTATCACTTTCACTTCGTTGTTGTTATGTACAGGTATTAAATTTTCTCTAGTATTTATTTTGTTTACTATTAATGTTCTTATATCTGCTTGATGTTCTATGTTTGTTTTTATTATGGCGTTTTCTATTGACATTAAATGTTTGTTTTGTTGAAGTTGATTGTTATTAGGTATTAAATTGTGTTTTAGTCCCTTCTGCAGTAAGGAAATCTCTTTATCATCAAAAACAATGTCGGTTTTGTTGTGTAATTTTTCATAAAATTGATGTTTTGCGACGTCGACTGTTTCACTGTTCAGGATCGTTTGGGTTTGATTTATTAACATTTTTAATTTCTTATTAATGTTTTTTCGTTTGTGTTTTAATTTTCTTTCCACTTTTTCGTCGATTAGTTTTAAAATTTCAATATATTGCAAATAATGAAACTGTTTTGAAATTTCTAGTTGTAAAAAGTATATGTCCATTGTTTGGTAATTGATTTTTGTGTACAACATTTTAATTTCTTTAGACAACCACAATTTTTCAGCTTTTGTTTTTGTATAAAGTGCAGTTTTAGATTTGCATTTAATTTTAACGTTTATATATTTCGGTATTAAATTTTTCCTTTTACACACTCGATTGAAGTATAGATTTAATTTGTTACTTCGTAATTGATACACTGAATTTAAGTATTTGTACACTGTCGAAATATGATCATTTTTATATTTAAAAGACATTATGTCGTTTCGTGTGACTTATTCCACTTGTTAATAAAATTAATTAAAACAATAAAAAATAATTTATTATTAAAATATAATATACATTAATACAAGTATAAACACTTTCTTATAGTGGAATTTTTAAAAAACAATTTTACATACAAGTATCGATTTCGATAATTACCATTATCATCATCAGCTTGTTTCTACTTAAATGAGTTAAAAGTGATAATTTGTCATTTATATATCGAATTATACAACCTTCGTTAATTTAAAATTAGATCGTAAATTTTATTGGTTGTTGTATTTACTTTATTATTTAATAGATATGCAATAGAATTTGAAATTTATAAAAACAGAAATAATGCATATCTATTAAATAATAAAGTAAATACAACAACCAATAAAATTTACGATCTAATTTTAAATTAACGAAGGTTGTATAATTCGATATATAAATGACAAATTATCACTTTTAACTCATTTAAGTAGAAACAAGCTGATGATGATAATGGTAATTATCGAAATCGATACTTGTATGTAAAATTGTTTTTTAAAAATTCCACTATAAGAAAGTGTTTATACTTGTATTAATGTATATTATATTTTAATAATAAATTATTTTTTATTGTTTTAATTAATTTTATTAACAAGTGGAATAAGTCACACGAAACGACATAATGTCTTTTAAATACCAGAGTGATATCGGGAATCGTTTCAGCCTTCTGAACGTCGATACACTACCTTCGTTTATCACCGTGAGTCCTACCCTAGCCGCCATATCGAGAATATACCGCCCTCTTATGTTCGTAGCGTTCATGCCCCACTCCATCGCTCTTGCGTTGAAGTCTCCGGCTATAATGAACGCACTATTAATTATCTGTTAAAACGTGATAAATATGCTCTAATTTCGTTTGAAAAAGGTTTAGTGACTCAAAGATGTATTTATAGTGAATTTAACATTAAATTTCTGCAATTTTTAAGCACAAGTTTTGAGCATTTAAAACGATAAAAATGTTCCAAATGAATCAAATATATAAAAATCACACTACGTAATAGATTAACTAGATTTATACCAACCATCACACTTTTAATAAATAACAATTAAAATTAAATAGACACTATTTCCATATAACTTCATATAGCAAATTTTTGTTATTAGAAGTCTAGTAGTTCACTATTGTCCGCTAGAGCACACCATACCACTCGTCAATTAACTATGCGCACATAAACAATAAATGTATTGCTTTGGTAAAAAAGGATTAGATTTAGGTTTGGATTTAAAATTTCAGAAAGCAACCCGCAAAGATTTATTTTTGAATTTAATTTTTGTTTGATGTGTTTCATATGAAGCAAATTCTAGTGGTAGGTATTGAAACTAAAAATCGGATTTGATTTAGCTAAACTCAAAAAATAATTGGATTTAGCTGAATCTTTTTTGGATTTATTTAATGCAATTGTTGTTGTATTTTTTTGTAAATTTACCAAAGCAATACACTTAATAATGTCGTTTTCGATTGATAAAAAAAAACTAAACTCAGTGCAAAAAAAAATTAAACTCGCCATAGTAAAAAATGTCCGAGTTTAGTTTTTTTTTGCGCTGAGTTTAGCTTTTTGGTCAATCGAAAACGACATAAGTGTTTGTCACAACCTTTTCATGTACAAATTTTTGGTTTATTTTTACCGAATTCCGCGAATATCGTAGAAAGGTTTGTGGGCTGCTAGCTCAACAACGATTTGAGTGTAGAATAAAAATGTTTCGTCCAATTTTGCAAGGGGAAGTCCGCAATTCATGTATTTTGCCTCTTATCGGTCATCCATAAACTTGAGCCATCTGTAAATAAACGAATGCAGTATGTGTTATTCTTATCGTCAACTAAGAAAATAAAAAAATAAAAATAAAGCAAATAAATTCTAACGCCGGTTACAAGATGTTGAATAAAATCTTGTATTTTCCGGATTATGTAGATCCAAAATTTCGGAGAGTTGAATTAAATCCTCAAAAAACGAAACCGTATAGAGCTTTGTATAAGTCTTACCCCTGATCGTTGTTTACCTACTCCGTCTCGTTGTAGCCGTCGAATATTTCTCGCCTCCACTTGGAAAACTCATGGCATGTTCTCACATGTTTAGAAGAGGCATCCAGTTAGAATAAATTCGTGTCCGCCTACATAGTACAAAATCCTTTTCATCACATCGATAAATTATCGCGAACAATAATTTGTGATGTTATAGAATATGTCACCACAGATCTTAATCAAAATGTCTAGCCTACGTCTACATATAGGGAAAATTAAAGTTTTTGAAAAAGAAACATTTGAAGGTAAAGGTTGAGAAATCCTCTAACAAGTTAATTGTTTATTTATTTTTGAAGTTATCTCTTAAATGTTATACTTCCGTCTCATCGCCTCTAATGACCTCTACAATAAAAAAAAGACAATCACCGAGGACACGCGATCATTATTTATTTCGCCTTGACACATATATTTAGGAAAAATTCAACATTAATTCGATAAATTACACACACACACATATGTATCGTTTATGAATGAAACAATAACATGGCGCTTCATACAATCAAAAAATTTCGTAAACAAACCCGTAATAATCCACCAAAAACAAATTTTATTAACAGGGCAAATATTAAATAATCCACTTAGCGAATGAATTGAGAATATCGTTTATTGTTGGCACAGATTACAAGAATTTTGTAATCAAAAAATACACACATACGTAATAAGCTCGCATACCTAGACGATGCGCGTCTCAATTTGCCGTCGAGTCACACCACACACAAAAAAAAATGAAGCGGCCCCGTGAGTAGACTAAAATAATTTTATGTTTTCTAAACATTTTTGCGTCTTCGCGATTTGAAATCTTGCTCATTTATTGTTGTAAACTATGTGAGGATACATTCTTGCGCGATTGTTTTTGCTTTTTGGTTTGGATTCTGCTACAACGACGACAAGAACGTGTCTATTTATAATGTTATACAAAGTGAAATGGATTAACAGATGGGATTTTCCGAAAATTCAATTAATTACTACTTTTTGAGAGAATATTGTATAGGTCTAAAGTGTATTTCTACATAATATTAATGTTATGATGAATTGTCGAGCATGTGGTGCCTATTCAGTTCAATGAAAATTAAGTTATGAGATATCGTTTTATGTGCTGAGTTGTTTAATTTTTCATTTCCATATCAAAAATTGGTCGCTTCCGGAACCAATTTGTAATCCTTTCATCAGATTTGTTGTTTATACAAAGAAATGTTTGCGCTAAATACGAAGGTTTAGTTATTTACGCATTGCAAACGAGAAGAGTTTCCGTGGTGTAGTGGTTATCACATCCGCCTAACACGCGGAAGGCCCCCGGTTCGATCCCGGGCGGGAACATTTTTTTTTTAAATTTTAGAATTTATCCAAACACAAATCGAAAAATTATCAGAGAAAAACTCGTTTCACCCGGAAACGGAATCAGTAGGACTACCGTGAAATTGCATCCAAATAATTTCGGGGAAGTTTAGTTCGGGCATAATCGTTCGAAATCAGAACAATACAAAAATTTACCAATTATCAAATCATTTTCTTAGATACTGGCAGCAATACCGGCTCGTCTGTGGGGGACTACGGTACAATAACTTATAGAAGACCTTCTACTTCAATTTGGTAATTTTTAATTTGATTTATTTTCGATAGATTTTGTTTGACATTCGTGGCGTGTATATATAACAAATTTATCATGAAATGACATGAGACAAATCAACGTGATTTTGTGGTTAAAGCATTCTATCAAAATCAATCTTTGATTTTCATAAAACGTACTTGGTTATGTAATTATGTTAATAAATAAAACAGTCTGTGACAAGTGATATCTTAAGTAGGCATAATCTGTGAGGAAGCCAATTGGTAGACTCAGCTCAGGCTTCGTTCGAGAAGCTCGTAGACCTAAAATTTTCCGCCAGTAGAAAAGCTTTTGAATATTCTCCCAGCATTTAACCGATGCTTTAAGGTACTCCTTAGTGACCCAGCCGAAGGGTCCCAACCGAATAAGTGTAACCTTATTTGCGGTTCCCAGTTGTTTAACTGTTGTAAGGGGCTCATTAATCAAAGTAATTAAATATATTTATACGATGAATTTGCGAATATTTATAATAGATGGCACTTGAATAGCCGTATTTTAGTTTATATAATTTTAGATACTCTCACAAGAGGGCAATGTTTTGTTAAGAAGAATTTTAGTTGTTAAGAAGAGTAGAATGAAATCAGAGGTGTGGAAGATAAAAGTAAAAAAATAAAATCTAGTTTTTGAATAAGTAAAAAATTGTCATCGAGTTGGTTTTATAAATCAGAAGTGGGATAATAAGATCCGTTCATCGAATTTTGGCATTATTTTATATTCACCGAAGTGTTTCGCGAAAATAACACATTTTAAAATATGTCCAAAAATACAATCTCAACGAGGTAGTGAAAACGGTGACAATGATGCCTCCGGGTTTTTTATGACTCCCGGTAATCAACGAAAAGATGAGAATTACCTAAATAATCATCGACAGGAAATAAATCAACGCAATTTAAATATTAGTTCAACGACAACACATGGAAATTGGCATCACGTTATCGAAATGGAAGGTACCAACATGAACCAACATATAAATGGAAATCCAACTTTAGATACGACGCAAAATAATAACATCGGTACACAATATTTGAATAGACTCCCGAATTATCAATACGGACAATATTTTACATCGAATCCAATTAATTTAAATTATAACCTACAAAATAGTGCTGGATGTCAAAATCAAATTCCAATTGGAAATCAAAATTTATACAACAGTAATTATTCGTATAACCCGAATCCAAATCATTTAAATCAAAATACCAACGATCAACCGATGATTTGCTGTAATATGCCATCGCATAGCCGAAACGATTTTCCAGGTAGGTCAAACAGCACTGCCTTCACTCCGCGGGACGTTTCACAAATGTTTTCGGATTTTAATCCCGGTACAAGTAGTTGTACGCTGATCAAGCGGTGGGTGAATCAAATAGAGAATATTCAAGGTATTTATAACTTAAGTTAACTTGCCTGGTATAATGCAGTAGTTTTAGAAATCCATAGCTGGAAAGATCTACGTGATGGTCTTACAAAAGAATTTGGGGCAGCTCGAGACGATTGCGATGTTCATTTTAGTTTAGCAAATCGTCACAAGAAAAGTAGCGAGACTTTCTCAGAATATATCTATGATATGAAACGTATTGCTAGCGAGGGAAATTTCGACAATCAGGTGATTATTAAGTATCATACATTTTGTCAAATTTAGGAGACGCAGAGATAGCTCGTTCTCTTTCTCTTCAACGAATAGATTTAGTGAATAGAATTAAGAAATATGAGGAGATTTTTAGGTACAAGCAAAGTTTTTCAAATCGCAAGGAGTTTTCTAACAGAAATGCAAATTACCAAACATCGACGCCATTAGATAGTAAGACTAATTCTGGAAATATAAAAGCCACCCCCCCCACCCTGGGTGCTTTAAATGTGGTTCCCTGAATGATTTTGCTCGAAATTGTCGATGGCTTTATGAAATGTGAGCATTATGAAATCGATTGCAAAAGGAAGAAGGACCAAAATGCAAAGCAAGTAAAGCGAATTGAGAAGGGAAAATTGAATGAAACTTGTAAAAATAAACGGAGTAGGTATAGTTGGCTTCCTAGACTTGAGTAGTGATTGTGTCATCATGAGAGAATCTGCGGCAAGGGGTTTTGGTCTAAATTGGTTACGTCATAGACCACGTTGGGCACAGTCAATTCTGTAATCACAGTTGATGATGTCGATATATTAATTGTGTCAGATTCCGTGCAGAATGCTGACTTAATGGTCGGTAGAAGTGCTATTGACCAGCCGCACATAGTTGTGATAAAATCTTACGATAAGTTATTAGTCAAAGATTGTGAAACTATAAATAAACGTCCGATTTCAATCACAACTGATGCTGTAGTGCTAAATATTGACGACGTGATAAAGGTGACTCCGAATGTACCGGGTACATTGCGAATCCGACTGAAAATATTGATAATGTAGATTCAGATGTAAATAATATTCCAACATCTTTGAATAGGGTAGATTTAACATGCGATGTTAATTTAGAATTATCTGTAAATAAGATTTTAGATGTAGAGTTATTAAATGTAGAAGTAAATTTACAGGATGATAGACGGAATTAGACAATTGTCCTAACCTAGTTAACATTGTAAACTGTGAGCCAACGAAAGAAAATTTAGTTTATAGTAATATCGACAACGTTGTTTTAAATAAATGTATAAGTCCTGATTTACCATCCGATGTTAGGCAACGCTTGATAGGGTTGGCTCAGGATTATCGAGATTGTTTTGCTACGAGTGTGCGAGAAATTAGTGAGATTGATCGAGCCGTAATTGAAATAAAATTAAAGAGTGACGAACCTATATTCTATCGTCCTTACCGCCTGTCTCATACTAAACGGGAAAATGTCCGCATACAAATTGAAGAGATGCTTGAGCTAGGCATTATTCGGCATTCCTATTCGCCATATTCTAGCCCTATAGTAGTAGTCAAAAAGAAAAACGGCGATGACCGTATTTGTGTTGACTATCGCAAACTTAATAGTCAAACCGTAAAAGATATAGATACCCAATGCGTCATATTGAGGATACGTTACAAAAATTAGGTGGCAAGCGGTACTTCACAGTACTCGATCTCGCATCAGGGTATTATCAAATTCGTGTCTCGGAGTCTTCGAAAATGTTGACATCTTTTGTGACCCCGTTTGGGTTAGCAAATGCACCTTCTGTTTGTCAGCGTATGATGAACGTTATTATGCGAGAGTTGGATGGCAAACTCTCGTTTACTTGAACGACATAATAATTCCGAGTTCAACTGTCGAGGAAGGAATTGTTTTGTTGGAGAAATTTTTGGTGAAGTTGAGAGAGTGTGGCCTGAGGCCTCCGATTGAAAATCGAAAAGTGCAAGATGTTGAGGGAAAGTGTAACTTTCCTGGGACATGAAATTACAGAACAGGGAATAAAATCTGGGCAACATGAGATTGTCGCGGTATCAAAATTTCCAACACCAACGAATGTCTACGAAGTAAGGCAGTTTGTGGGTCTTTCAAGCTATTTGACTAGACTTACACGGAAAAATATTCCCTTCGAATGGGACAACGAGCAAAATACGGCTTTCGAACTAATTAAACAAAAGTTATGTGAGAGAGACGTTTTAGTGCTATACGACAATTCAAAGGATCATGAAATTCACACGGATGCGAGTACTATTGGATTAGGAGGCGTGTTGTTATAACAAGAAAGTCACAAGAACTGGCATCCGGTGGCATATTTTAGCCGGAAGACTTCGGATCTGGAAAAAAATACGACAGCTTTTAACTAGAAGCTTTAGCCGTAGTAGAAACAATAGACCGTTTCAGACCGTATGTACTGGGGAAGAGGTTCGTCATTGTCACCGACTATAACTCTCTGAGGACGTCCGCCACTAAGAGGGACTTGGTGGCAAGAATTGGACGGTAGTGGCTTCGCCTTCTGGAATACGATTTCGACGTAAAACCTAGAAATGGAACACAAATGTGTCATGTAGACGCTTTAAGCCGTTCTCCAGTCAAGGAACCAGCCGAATTAGAACGAATAATCGTGCCTAAGGGAGTTCGTGGTTGTGTAGTTAATACTTGCCATGATTAGATGGGACACTTCGGGTTAGAAAAAACCCTCATCGCAATTAAGATAAACTATTGGTTCCCAAGAATGCGACAGTTCGTGAAAAAATATCTGGCATGCTGCGTAGAATGCCTATACCATAAGGAGAAGGGCGGTGCAAAAGCGATTGCACTACATCCTATTGAAAAGGTTCCCAAATCTTTCCACACTTGGCACCTGGATCATTTAGGTCCCTTTGTAAAAAGTGCTCGCGAGAATTATTACATCCTCGTAATGATAGATGCATTCACGAAGTATGTAATCTTGCGAGCTTCTAGAAATACCTCCACACGTTATGTGACTTCGGCATTAACTGAAGCATCTACTCATTTCGGCGTACCGTACCGTGTTATTACCGACAGAGGAACTGCGTTTACGTCAAATAGTTTCAAGGAATTTTGCACGAGCAATAACATACGTCATATTTTGAACGCTACCGCTACCCCACGAGCAAACGGACAAGTAGAGCGTTATACGCACCACCGTAGATAGTCAAGGAGAGGGAAAATGGGAGTCTGCATTGCGTCAAATTCAATGGTCAATAAACAGTCTACCAAATGATATTACAAAAGTTACCCCACAAGAACTTTTATTTGGAATTGCGCCAAAGCCGTTAAATGGTGATAAATTAACATTAGACTTATTGGCAACCGCGGAAGTAGAGCTTCCGGATCTATAACAACTTCGAGATGAAGCATCAACTCGCATTAAAGAAAATCAATCCATGCAAAAATTAAGGTTTGATCAACGACACGCTACGACAGATAACTATAACGTCGGAGATCTGGTGGTCGTTTTTAGAGAGCCCGTATCAACGGGAGAGAGCAAAAAGTTGCAACGGAGATTCAGAGGGCCGTACAAAGTAACTGCTGTTCTACATGGCGTCCGATATCGAATCGAGAATATAAGCGTAAGTGATGGAAAGCGACGGTTTAGGGGAGTTTTTGCAGCAGATAAAATGAAGTTAGTCCAGTGCTCCGATGACGACGAGGAACCAGAGGAAGATTGAGGACAATCTAATATTCAGGATTGGCCGAATGTAAAAATAATCAAAATAATTAAATATATTTATATGATGAATTTGCGAATATGTATTTATAATAGATGACACCTGAATAGCCGTATTTTAGTTTATATAATTTTAGATACTCTCACAAGAGGGCAATGTTTTGTTAAGAAGAATTTAGTTTTTAAGAAGAGTAGAATGAAATCAGAGGTGTGGAAGATAAAAGTAAAAAAATAAAATCTAGTTTTTGAATAAGTAAAAAATTGTCATCGAGTTGGTTTTATACGTGATGTGGAATGCACGTGTTGATTACTTCACAAAAGCCCCTCTAAGTTGCCCTCTTGGATCTTATTAGTTCGAGATTATATTATGTCAACGCTAACTTGTAATCGCCCCATTCCTTTGTGCGTTTTTCCTTGTTGAACAATTTTCCCGATTTTCTCCTTAATTTATCCAGTATACCCCGTTCCTCCAAGGGACCATTTTAGTGGACTTTCTTCGCTTCATACGACAGCTTTTCTCAAACGCTGAGAGTATCGAGTTGTGCAGGTGGTTTTAACTGAACTCTATTTTCTTTGCTTTTGGGGAACATTGAACCCCCATGTTCCATAAATGCGAGGATATTTCTGATCCAAGAAGTGCTTTATATAAGCTCTAGTCGGTTAGTTATTTACTAAAGCACTTAAATGTGGGCTGGCTATGCCCACACCATATGGAACGCATTTGTTTCGCTTCCTATAAGCTAGCCGAGCCTCTTCCGTTTGCAATGGGCTATGAGCCGCTTAACTTCACCTGGTGAAAAAAGTAGGTGGAGGCCATTACAGCTTCTTGTTTGCCCCTTTCTCCCGGCATCCCCACCTACACTGCAATCAAGTCCCTAGAGATAAACTCTGGAATGGGAATAAGGTTTATTTGGCTCTGAGTTACGTTGTCATAAAACAACTTACCCACTTGTTTTGGTAAACCTGCGGCTAAGAAAATCTGATGCCGCTCTTAGTTATATGCAGGTTTATGTGTAAGCACATAATCTGGGCCCGAGGCAGGTTATTCGCCTAAACAGCCTTCAAATGTTCTCCTTCTACTGGCTTTATACCTCCGATAATAGCCTTAAGTCACTGTGCCTTATTGGCACAAGTTATCATTAGCCACCCGAGTCGGAATTGATTTCCAAGGAACTTTGATTTTAGCTCGTTCCTTCTCCTGCTTCTCCAACATTTTCTCCAGAATGCCCTCCTAGACAGCATTTAGCTGATCCACTTAATGGGATCACCTCTGGAAGGCCCGTTGCTTGTTTGTATGTAATTCCAGACCGAAATGCATAACCCGAGTTTGTCGCCGGGACTTCAGCCTTAGACTTCTTTTATGCTGGTGATGTATCGTCCTCAGAGCGATTCCTCTTGGTCACAGAGACCTCTGAAGTGGATAACCTAAAAATTATGTGAAGAGTTGCCCTGCTCCACATAATTTTAGGTGAGGATACTTTGTAGGTTTGTCAGTAAAGTAAACTTTTGTTTGAGACATACAAATTTAGTCGTTCAAGAGATATGACCGCTTAAGTGAGTGCCCGATAATAAAGCAGTTTACCATTCTGAAAGAAAAACTGAGCTGAAAGTTTAGTTTGGAAACTTACTTTTAGATTTTAACTACCGTCACTATTCTTGCTTGTATGGAAGACACCTGCAGCAAGTAGGATATGGATGAACACATCGTTATTATCCATATGGAGTATGAAAAATCATTCTTCGGCGATTTTGGTTACTATAGTTCATTCCAAAATGGTTTCATATCAATGTTTGTTTTCTTTCGTACACATTTTTGGTGGTTGTATGATTCACGAAACTTTAAACGAAAACCTGAAAATACTTAAGATCGAGTGATTTTGATTCAGTAAACGTTCTTATTCTTCAAATTCCACAAGTCTTACAGAAAAAAAACAGGGATTTTTTTGATTAGCAAAACTATTTCCAAAATTTTTGTATTTGCCAAATTTCATTGGCACGTCAATAAATAAGTCATCATTAATACGAAAACAACCTACGTAATTCAATTTTTTTTCTTTTATAAATTTTATCTTAATAAACAAAATTTGGCCTAATTTCCAATTTACATTTCCTATAAATACGCACGCATTTATGGCAAACCAAATTAAAACTTTAAATTTATCACCCGCTAAAAGCAAAATCATTTCCCCCAAAAAGAAAAAAAAGAATTTAACGCTTTAGTTTATTACCTCTAAACCGCTAAATGGCTATCAAAAATCTATTTGTACAGCTAAAGCTAACAAAAAAATAAATAAATAAGACGTCTTCTATAATAACTCTATAGAGAGTAGCGTGACGTAGAACACACACCGCGCGACTTAACATTTTTTTTTTGTTCGGGGCTAATAAAAACTCATAGCATTGAAATTGAATCTTGGAAATGATGGTTAACACAAACAGTATTGCAATGAAAATTGTTTAACTAAAAATAAATATAAACAAAACCAAAAAAAATGCTGCTTATTAATAAAATAAGACGATGACGAAGATGAACGTAAGAAAGAATATTAGTTATCATGTGTGCAAACAAAACAAAAATGTGTCTGCGTTTTTGTCTTCTGTGCTACATAAAACAACTTTATAATTATACACGAGTATATAAATCAACATGGGCAATTCTTGTTTTTCGTTTTGTATTGTTTAAATGCCTGGAAGCGAGTTGTTCCCGTTTTTTATGCTGAGTTTTAATTATGTTCTCTATTTATGTGACTTGTTTTAACTAGAACTTATGGTGTAAGTATAGAACAGTATGTACGAAATTTGTGCTCTAAAGTTTGTTTCATGGTTGTCGTCGTTCCTTCATTCGTTCGTTTGTTCATTCGGTCATTTTCTTATTGCGATTTCATGGTTGCTGCAAAAATCACAGAACGATTTTGTCGCCATCTAATGTATAACTAATTAACTATATAAATATGTACATACCCTCCCGGCGCAAAAATGTATACATCAAAAGTGTACTGTTTACGAACATTTTCCGTACATTTTTGTTTTACAACACACTACTACACATAAAATTATAACGGTCTTTTCTTGTACATGTTTCTACAGACAATTTTTGTTTTTATTCTATCCTGTTCAGTTACATATGCCGGTTAAAAATATTTAGTGAAGTTTTAACAAGTTATAACTTGTTAATTAATATAATAAATAATAAATTAAAATTAATTTAACTGTGAAAATATTTGTTAAGGTGGGTAAATTTTATTTTTGTTTTTGAAACTACATTGGGAAAATGTCTAAACAAAAACACTACAGATCTGTGCGCAGTGAAATCATTTATATTTGTGAAAGCGCCAAGGTAGTTGAAGAACACGTTTCTGGGAACACAAGTTCTTCTGCTATAAATACTTATCCACGAAAATGAAGTGTGTGAAATGAGTATAGACCACAGCACCAGCAGCAATGAAAGCGATTTCGAAGAAATTTCAGTGGATAGTGATGATGAAACTATAAATTGTTTAAATAATATTCAGGATGATATTTCCGAATGGAGTGTAACACACAACATTACAAGAGAATGTTTAAATTCGTTGTTAAACATTCTCCGGAAATATCATTCAAATTATTTGACAAGCTTTTGTTTGCACGGCTTTTCCTTTGATGTGTGTATAAAAAATTCAATCATAATAAGAAAAATTGAAATACAATTACAAATTAGAGATAATTGTTTAGGATTTTCTTGTTGCTATGGTGAAAATTGTAAAACTATCGCGTTGCCATGGTGAAAATTGTAAAACTACCGCTATAATAACGTGTTGTTGTTTGTATTTTGCATGGCAATCTAAATATTATTGCTGTAATAATCGCTTTTTCGTAAAATTTCCCATGGCATATTTTGTGAAAGTTGTATTCTCATTATAATTACAAAATGTTTCTATCTACAATTAATGTCACCTTGGAACTATTTTTAACTGATTGATATGATTGGAAAAGTTTACCTTTTCCATTTAATTCGCAAAATTAAAAGTATGACAACAAAGATTATTTGTGCATATATTTATGCTTAAATTTCACATATTAATCTAATCACAACACAACACTACTAGAAACCACGTAAAATTTTATTTTTTGCCATCCTTAACATTAATATATTTTAACTAACAACAAATAAATTCATTAACCTACCTGAATCAGAAGACATCGTCACGTTTTAGCACAATAACACTTTATAATAACTGCTTTCTGTGTAATGTTCACAAAATTCAAATAAAATATGTTTTGAACCCTAAAAAATTATTTTGAACTAAAATTATTAAATATTATGTACATCCCTTTTCATTTATTATTCTAGTCTCTTTCTATTCATGATCGTTCTGTTAAAAAAAGTTGGAGATAAACCATCTCGCTGCAGAAATTGCAGAAGAGAAAAATGACGAAAGACGAGCAATTTGATTGGTTGAAAAAAATCACAGAACGAACGAATGAAGGAACGACGACAACCATGAAACAAGCATAACAGTTTATTGATTGATAGAAAAAAATTTGCTCTGACTAAACTGTGAAATTTTCTGCCCGACTGTTGAATATAGTCTTTTGTTTTTTATTGCACTGGGCTTTCCATATTTTTATCCTAATTGGGCCTGCATAGTCTACCCCGTTAATCATGAACGGTGGTGCTGGTGTTACTCGTTCTTTTGGTAACATAACCATTAGCTGTGCGATGCAATTTTCATGTTCAGTTCTTCTGGCTTAAAATGGGAGATGTTTCAAGTGTTTGATTTTGCTTTAGATGGAAATCGTAGACAATATGCAATGCTGTGAACAAGCCGTTGTAACATACTGTCTGCTTGTTCCATTTATTCACAATCAGTTTTTGTTATTGGATAGCTCGGACCCTTTAGCCATGTGGGCTCTTTGGTTTAACGGTGCAACCTTTGTTTATTTTTTTTATTTTACTGTATACCACTGCTGCATATTCCTGATTAGAGGCGTCACAGAAACCATGTAATTCAATTTTAGCCCCGCTTGTGTAATTTATCTAACGGTGTATTCTAATTTCCTCTAACTGTGGTAATTCCAATTTGTAGTTTAACCAAGATTTATGTGGAGTTGTTCATCCCATCTTACAATAGAAGTCCATAAATTTTGAAGAATAATTTTTACCTGGCTAATCATCCTAGCGGCGCGAAAAGCTTTGATGCCTTCGATCAGATTGTTCGTTTTGATATTGTAGTTTTACCTTCTGGCAAAGATACTTTAAACTGAAAAGTATCTGTTGAAGGATTCCAGAGGAGTCGAAGTGTTTTTACTGTATCATTAAATTCTATTGTGTGAATTCCAGTTTTTCTCAGATGTTCGGGAAGTTCTTCTTATAGTATTGCATGGAAATAAATATTAGTAATTTCTTTTACATAGCTACATACATGTTAGCTCCAGATAGAAGATCATCTACATAGAAAACTAACTGGATATCTTGACGCTTCATAAATGGCCAATTATCGTAATATTTTTGTTACCAATGTTGAAGATTATTATATGTATAAATCTTCTGTTTAATCTATCTAAATTTAACGGTTTTTACTTGAATGTTGAAGAATGCTATATATTGTCTTCTATTTTATTTAACTAATCAATTATGGTAAGGATCTACAATTGCTAATAAACGTTGAGTACACGTTCTAATTTTATTTGAATAATTTATTCACAAGTTGGGTTGGTTAATGTTAAACCCACTTGAGCGTTATGAGAATTTATGGATTAAGGTTTGATTGTGGCTTTATTTTCTTTTTCTAGTTTTGTAATTAGGAATATTGGTTTGGAAATGGTGATCACCGCCCCGGTGGCACAGTTGTTAGCATGCTTGCTTTAAGCTCCGGAGGTCCCGGGTTCGATTCCCGGCGGGTGATGAAAAAATCACGGCTGGTTTAATGTAAGGATCAATGAACTAATCACTCATTATCTGTTGTAAAAATGATTACGAAACTTCAAAATGAAGCGGCCAAATCCCTCCATGGGATGTAGCGCCAGCGAAAAAAAAAAAAAAAAAAAAAATGGTGATATGGATTCTTGGATGTGATTTCACCATGTGTACCTACATGGATATAATAAACTTTCTATCGTATTAACACCGGATAACTGGTCTTGGAAGTGTTCTACGCTACAAAGAACATTGGCGTCTTGTGCTACTGGGATTGCAACACTGCTAGAGCTTTTTGAACGCTTATAAACTAATGGCTGAGAATCTGATATTAAGATTGGTTTAATGATATCATTTGATTCTTTCAACCTGATTGGAATATTTCTTGCCTCATGGGTAGGTTATTGTATTAGAGCGGATTGTGATGGTGTAACCATAACTTGGCAATTTAATTTAGCACTCAAATGGTCCTTGGAGACTGTACTCAATGGCTCGATTATCTCGTTACTCGCACGAAGGATAGCAGTCATTCGTTTGTGTTTTCACTGGTATTGTCCTTTGTTGAAACAAAAATTCCTCTCGCCGAGCATCACTCGCCTCTCTCGCCCTGCATTTCTCTAATGAATGCCCTCGCTTTTTGCAATATCTGCAGAATTTCGAGGTTAGGTGCTGAGCTGCTTGATTTTGGCTGGAAGTATTTATTGGACAATTTCTAGCTAAAGTATTTCTTTGACAGTTCTTGGCGATGTGTCCTGATTTTTCATACAGTTGATAAACTGCTTCACCATACTGGTGTTTCAACTGACTTATACTGTGGCTTTGTTCGTAACCTAATTGAATTTCTAGTCTGCTGGCTTTTTCTATTAATTCTAGTAATGGTGCATCAGAAATCATAGTCTTATGGTTCTTATGACCTCATTCTTTAGTCCTCTGACAAAAGCATCTCGTTGTAATGTCTCCAGGAATGGCTTTGGTAAACCATTTCCTTCACCAAACTTTACTCTAACCCCTGCTTCATAATCAATGGTGTAATCTTGTCCCAAATTCAGAGCAATCTTCCGATTTACCCTGACTGGCTGAATACAATCTGTTACTTAAAGATTCTATTAAATGGGCTGGATTCCCAAAAGCGTTTTAATTGCTTGTTTATGTCCGCTAATATGACGTGGCTATTTATCCGAGTAATTATGATGCTGCAGTTTTGATTTAGACGATCAGAAATGATCTATCCTAGCTCTGTTCTTTGCGATATGCGTCTATGACGCGGATTTCTTTTTACGCCTTCTAAGATCATTTCTCCGTATATGCCAGCGCTGATTAAAATATCAATAAAACCGGGAGTATCGAGAGTGGGGTTGGCTAGAATTACTTCTTTTTGTAGTTCGCTATATAAATCCAATAAGTTCTTGTCTGGAAGTGGTTTAGTGGCAGACCTCAGAACCAAAGCATTAGATTATATATTGAAGGTCGATGAAAATCTTCATGTCTATTGCTACCTGCTGATGTGAACGTAATTTTGTTGCTGAAATTCCGGAAACTTCAGTTAAAACCTTTGTCCTTAGCAAGCTACATAGTTGTTATGTGGCTTGCTCTGTGATGAAAGTAGCTTGTGAGCCTGGATCGATTAGTGCGTGTTATATGTTGAAACTACGGTAAATATTCTGTACTTTTACTAGGGCTGTTGCTAAACAAAGTACTAGGAAAAAATCTTTGTCGAATGTCGATATGTTGAGATTGACAATACTCTTGGTTTTTCACGTGTAGCAAAGTATGATGTCTTCCTCTGCAGGTAAAACAACTAATTTTACTGCTGCAACTTGTTGTCGTATGATTTTCAATTTCTGCACAAATTGTGCAGTTTTTGTATTTATTTATTTACCAACTTAAAATATTACTGGATTACATTACAAGTTAAAAATACAAATTAAACAGTTTACCAAACATCGCAAAGAAATCAGACATCAATACCTTAAACAATTCTCTTGACAAAATAAAATCAAAAACCGATCGTACTTTATTAAAAGCAACCGAGACAATATAAACAGGTTCATTCCTAGCTAAATTACTCCTCCGTATTGGTAATTTAAGAACAAATTGCCCGCTCGATCGTAACGTACGTGTTGGAACGTAAATATAGAAAACAAATCAAGAATCGCACTACAATCAATCCTACAAACGAGGAGATCACGAACAAAAGTGGCACACTCGCAATTCTACGAATAGAGAGAGGTTCCAATCTTAAAAGTTTACATTTTCCCCTATAAGGAGGAAGAATATAATTGGGAAGATTATTGGCCCTCGGTAATCCACGCAAGGCATATTTTGAAAACTGTTTTTGTACCCTTTCGATAAGATCCGAAGATTCATGATAAAATAGGTCCCAAATAACTACGCCATACTCTAATTGCGAACGCACTAACGAAATATGCCAGATTCTAATCACATAAGGATCCCAGAAGTCTTTAGAAAATCGTTTAACAAACCCTAACATGGAAAATGCCTTAGAAGCAATGCCCTGAAAGTGATACCCAAATCCTTGAAAGTGTCCATTTTCTCAATTCTATGGTAGAAGCAATTCGTAGTTAAAGGTTCAAATCATTCCTTCTACGGGAAAATCGCATTATTTTACATTTCTTAGTATTCAATAATAAATTATGACAAGTACACCAATTTGTAAAATCTGATAAATCAGATTGTAAATCCACTACATCCCGAATATTCAAAATAGTTTTAAAAATTTTAATATCGTCAGCAATATGAGAATTTCAGAATACTTAATACAGTTAATCACGTCATTAATAAATAAAATAAATAAAAGGAGACCCAAATGGCTTCCCAGGGGAACCCTGACATTACATGAAACATTCTAGACATGTAATTCCCAATCTTAACGATTTGAGTTCTACAATCTAAGTACGGCTTAATCCACTTAATAGGTAAACTATGTATTACAATACAAAGGACTCTAATTTATCCAATAGTATAGTTTATAATCAAGTTGTTCAAAGGCCTTTTGCTAAAATCTGAATAAACAACCCATACATCCTTCCCCAATTCGAAAGCAGTTGAAATAAAATTGGTCAGTAAAAACAAATTAGAAACAGTTGATTTGCCAGAAAGGAATCCATGTTGCTTAGATCTAATAAACCTACGAGTATAAAAAAAATAAAATCGTTGACTAACTTTTCAAAAAGTTTCGGTAAAACGGATAAAATACTAATGGCTCGGTAATTTTTAATATCACTTCTGGAACCCGACTTAAATACTGATTTAATTAAGGAACATTTTCAGAGGTTCCGAAAGTATCCTTGCTGAAGACTTTTGTTAAATAGAACGGTGATTGGAAAGGCGACAGCATGGGCTGTAATTCTAAGAACCACGGGGGAAATGTAATCGAAACCTGCACTTTGATTAGTATCGAGCGATAGAATTCTTTCAAAACAGTATCAGCATCTAATTGCCAGGAAAATATATTTCCAGCCACAGGACAATAGCTCGATGTCGAATTTGTCGTTACCGGTTTCTTTACATAAACACTCTCAAAACAGTCGGCGAACAAGTTACAATTATCTTTCAAATTTGACCCACACGAACATCCAAAAACATAGTATGAAGACGGACATCCCCTAGTATTTCTTTTAGAATCAACGAATTTCCAGAAGCTGCCAGGTCTACCTTTTATGTTCGATTCAATCAATGTAATTGTTATGTAAAGAAATTTATTCAATATTCGATATTCATTTCTCAAAGATTCAAAACCACACATTGTTTGAGCCCCATCGGAAATAATCCGGTCATGAAGTTATCATAATTCGCATTCAAGTTCAACGGTGTTAACAAATCATCAACTCGAAGCCAATTAACATTTTTGGTAAGTTGAAATCACCAAATATACATAAACGATCCTCTGGTTGCAAAATGGGTGCAATGCTGAACTTGATAATATCGATAAGGTAGAAGAATTTAACGGTGGTACTGATCGAACCGGATACCAATCTCGTTTTTTGATCTACGTGGCTGATTCATAAAAGGTCGAATTAGAATACCTGGAGGCCACATGTCTGAATTATTTAATTTATTGTAATGCTCCTGAGTCAAACCGATTTTAAAAGAAACGAACGTCAGAGAGCTATCTGCAACACGATCCTTTGCCAGTAATGATTTACAATCCACTTGGTCAGCTATGCAGTCCAAGTTGGAGCAAATGTAAGTTGTTATTGCTTCCTGTTTAAACGAGGGCTGGATCATACTAACATACAGATATATGTATTCACAGGCTGCCCTGTCCCGGTAATGCCTTGATTAGATGAAGGTAACAGCAATCCAGAAGAGTTATTAGTAATATAAACGGTAATATTCTCGTTAGTAATATTACCGGTAAATTAGGTAATTTTGGGTAATATTACCAAAAATGATGTTACAGTGGTAATATCGGTAATATAAATTAAAAACGTTTAAACAACTCTCAACTAGTCTAAATGCAAAAAGATTTATGATACCACTGGATTATACTTCCTTACGTATGCACTTTTAAACTACTGCACCATATTTTGCTATAAAATACAATAATCTACACATTTTTCCTGTTCCATTTACATATTCATTTGACAAACACCTAATAGAACTGGAGTCTGACCCTGAATATAATGCATCTTCGTCGAAAAAAAACTCTGGTATGCAACTCTGGTAGTCGATGAGCTATGAGCCCGAACAATTTTCGTTTCTGGTGCTTCACTAAGCTTAATCACAAATTCTGCTTGTATTGATTTGTTCCAGAATTTCCGTCTGTCCTATAAAGTTTCTTCACGATACCAACTTTTTAATCCATTGTTGGGCATTGAGTACCATCGTGTCAAAGAGCAAGTCTTAGCACAAATTGCCGACACATCTGTACTGAAGTTGCAGACCGATGCTTGGTCGATCATACGCAGGGACTCCATGATAAATTATGTCATCAATACTCCCAAACCCATTTTCTATAAATCTATTCACACCAAGCAAAATCGTCATATGGTTTTTTAAGTTGCTTTTCGAGGAAATTGAAGCGGTATTTATAAATGTGCCAACATCGATATCTTAAAAATTCAGTCTATCAACAGATTAAACTCTTCAGTAGTACGTAGAATACAGTACATTATGCTTAGCTACCTGTACAAATACGATGGAATTCTTTTGTAATCTCCTATCAAGTTCTCCTTTCTTGTATTGCAAGGTGAAGTGCAGTCAGTTATGAAGGCATCTACGTTCTCATAAGCAAACCGTTTTGGATAAAAGTTGAAACTGTCCACTGTGTACTATACCTCCGATTGCTAAATGGCCATCTTTTTCTAAGAACGACAACAAAGCAATTTTGCCTAAAGTGGTGGAGTGTTTTGTTGAACAATTTATAAGTATCCTCAAATCACGGGCCGAAAAATGCTTACAACCCCAACATTATGCTGCAAATTTGCTTAAATCAACTATTCGAGGAAATAATCTTTCGGAATCAGAGAAACTTGAAGCGACTGAGTTTAGTTTTTAATGTTGCAGAACTTCACCCAAAATATTAGGACGGCAACAAAATAATTGAGTCTTTAACGCATTACAATGTTCGAAGTGAACTTTTTTCACGACCGTTTGTTCAGAAGCTCTCTGGTGGGATTTGGTGGGCGAGAGCATGTTGGTTGATATTTTGTGCATGCATGTATCGACAGATGCACAAATCACTTATTAATTGATGAAGCTGCATATTTATATTCGCTTGAAGAAGAGAATATTTTGGAGGAGAATATGAATTCTTCAATCGTCTACCGATGAATACCACGTCAAAGAAGTCAAGGATTTGGTGCTAAAAAATCGTCGATAGGTTTTTACATCACTATTACATCCCTATACATCACACTGCATTGGTTGAAGCTGCATTGGGTGACTATTTAACCAAAAATTCAACCTATATCGTTCCGCAACCGCCCCTTTCGCCTGATTTCTGGCGGGGGCATCATTTGACACGATTCAAGAGATTCAAGCCGCATGAAAGAAAGTTTTGAAAAAATGTTGGCATAAGTGGAACATTATGAAATAAATTTAAAAGAATAATAAGCCGTTTGTGTTTTATTTACAAAGTTTTGCTATTTTTTGATCACAGTGTTATCATTCAGTAGTTCATTTTATGCGTTGTCGTAAGCTGATTGTTGTCATGAACTAACCGTTTGAACGTGTCTCAGAAGCCTATCTACCCAAATGAAAATGTGGGATTTCTACAGATGGTAGACGAATTTCCAATGGTTTTGGTTTGCATACTTCTTCTTCTTCTAACAATGTTGTTACTTGTATTGCATTTTTTTCGGAGAGAGTAACTAACAGTAAAACAAATGGTTGAAACAATCACAAGTCTAGTTCAGCAAAAATTTGATTTAGCTGACAAAAGTAAAAGAAACCAAAACATTTGAGAATACGTGTTGATTTGATAAAACGTTTGGGTTGTTGTTTCATGATAAAGCCAAAAATTTACTCATCATTATCTGAATAATTTACGTGATATCAGCAATTTATACTACTTCAAACTCATACGTTATTAAATACGTCAAACTAAAGAACAAAATTGGAATACAATACGTATTTACAGTAAGTCTAGATAGCGTCTTTTACACAAGTGTTTCCGTGGTGTAGTGGTTATCACATCCGCCTAACACGCGGAAGGCCCCCGGTTCGATCCCGGGCGGAAACAATTTTTATATTTTATATATCCAAGATGCAATTACATTTTCGAAAACATATTTATGAATTTAGTTGCCAAATTCCATAATAAATCATTCATCAAACCGCGTTATCTATTTATATCTAGACAAATCGCGAGAAAATAATAAACATACGACAATTACCCTGTACAAAATATCATCGCTCCAATTGAATCGTTTTGTATATTTTGTATATACAAATCGAGTACCTACATAGATGTTATGAGTTGTATGTACATACATAGTTAACCAAATTTTTATTTATGTTGAGTTGATAAACAAATTTATTATCATTATGATCTTGAAATGTGATTATTGAATTAAAACTACAAATTATGGCTACATGTAGAAAAAAAAAAATGTTGATATTCTGTTTTCGTTTCAAAAATTTACTTTACAGCCTCCCACCACTGTCGTCGCTTAAATGTGGTGTGTTGTGCATGCCATGATGAAATATAAACAATCTCAAATCTTTATAAACACTAAACACACAACATACGATATTTTTGTTGGGTTATTTGGATTTTTTTTTATTAGTTTTGTGTATTTTTTTGGATTCCATTTCAGCTTTTCTGACATACAATAATGTACATATTTCACAGATGCGGGTTTTTCTTGAGCATTTTTTTTATCAACAAAAATATTTTAATATTGTATACATTTATAATTCACAAGAATATAATTTATGTGGTTTTTGGGATGACAGATAATTGTGATTATATAATGTACTGATGTTCATGTTTTTCTTAGTGCAGAAAGCAAAAACCAGGTAATGACCACGGTCTGTTCACCCGCACAATTGATTGATTGATCAGAATGTACGACTAAGCCTAAGCAAGACTTTTGGATGACACCGAGCCCTCCGCACACCCTTTACACATAATAAAACCGAAGGAAAGGAAAGGTTTGTTAGTAGCAAAGAATCAGCCCGGTTCCAGACACCTAAGTAGTTGAGAGTTAAATTTTTAAGTTGATAGTTAGTAAATTTTTTTTTTTTAATATTTTAAACTAAAATTCTAAAATCAGTAACTAAACAATTTGAGACCCCATAAAATTTCATTTCCAAATCTATAGCTATTGACTCTATAAATTACCTCCAAAATCAAAATTAAAATAAATAATTGTTTATGGCTGTTATGATTAAAATCCCACTGCGAAATAATTTAAATTAGATCTGGAATTCATTAGGTTATAACCGCTTTAAGTTGTCCATACTATATTAAATTAAATAATTTGAGTATCCATATTAGTATATTCTTATTAGTACCATATATGACAAACAATTAGAACAAATATATTATTTGGCTAATAAACTTTATTTTAATTTTAAACGCACAATCTGCTAAACAAAATTCCCGCTAGAAGAAGTTATATATGTACGTATATTTAAATTCAGAATCATTTTGATTTAGAAATCTGAAGCTTTATTAACCTTGCACTAATCAACAATGTTATGAACAAACTATTTGAATCCAAAAACTCTTCATCTCGGACGATTAAAAAAATTAATTCTAAATTTTAAATCTCAAATTTCAAACTTCAAATCCCAAATTCCAAATTTAAAATTCCAAACTCCAAATCCCAAATTCAAAATTTTAAATCTCAAATTCAAAATTTTAAATCTTAAATTCCAAATTTTAAAATTTTCATTTCAAATTCCAAACTCCAAATTCCAAATTTCAAATCCCAAATTTAAAGTTTAAAATTCCAAATCCTAAATTTCAAATTCTAAATTTCAAACTTCAAATCCCAAATTCCAAACTTGAAATTTTAAATTTCAAATTTCAGATTCCAAATCCCAAATTCCAAAATTTCATATTCCAAATTTCAAATTTTAAATTACAAATTTTAAATTTCCAATATCAAATTCCAAACTTCAAATTTCAAATATCAAATTGCAAATTCCAGACCTCAAACTTTAAATTCAAAATTTTAAATCTTAAGTCTTAAATTCCAAATTTTAATTTTTAATTACAAATTCCGAATTCCAAATCCCAAATTTAAAATTCCAAATTCTTAATTTTAAATTCCAAATTCTAAATTTCAAACTTCAAATCCCAAATTCCAAACTTCTAATTTCAAACTCCAAATCACAAATTAAAAAATCCAAAATTTCCTAATCAAAATTTCAAACATTAAATCCAAACTTCAAATTCAATTTAAAATTTAAAACCTCAAACTCTAAATTTCAAAACTTCAAATTCCACATTTCAAATTGCAAATTTCAAATTTCAAATCTCAAATTCCAAACCTCAAACTTTAAATTTCAGATTCAAAATTTTAAATCCTAAATTCCATATTCCAAATTTTAAATTCCAAATTTTAAATTTCAAATTCCAAACTCCAAATCGTAAATTTCAAATTTCAAATTGCAAATTTCAAATATCAAATTCCAAATTCCAAACCTCAAACTTTAAATTCAAAATTCAAAATTTTAAATCCTAAATTCCATATTTCAAATTTTAAATTTCAAACTCCAAATTTCAAATTCCAAATTTCAAATTCCAAGTTCCAAATTTAAAATTCCAAATTCTACATTTCTAAATCCAAATTCAAAATTTTAAATCCTAAATTCCATATTTCAAATTTTAAATTTTAAATTTCAAACTCCAAATTTCAAATTCCAAATTTCAAATTCAAGTTACAAGTTCCAAATTCTACATTTCTAAATCCAAATTCCAAATTTCAAATCCCAAATTCAAAACTTGAAATTCCAAACTTCAAATTCCAAATTTTAAATATCAAATTCCAAATTCCAAACCTCAAACTTTAAATTCCAAATTTTAAATCTTAAATTCCAAATTATAAATTTTAATTACAAATTCCAAATTCCTAATTTAAAATTCCAAATTCTTAATTTTAAATTCCAAATTCTAAATTCCAAACTTCAAATTCTAAACTTGAAATTTCAAATTTTAAATTTCAAATTTTAAATTCAAAAATCCAAAATTTCCTATTCAAAATTTGAAATCCAAACTTCAAATTCCAAATTCAAAATTCCAAACTTAAAATTTCAAATCTTAAACTCTAAATTCCAAATGTCAAATTCCAAATTTCAAATGGTGAATTTCAAATTTCAAATTGCAAATTCCAATCTCCAAATTTCAAATCACAAACTCCAAATTTCAAATTCCAAATTTTAAACCTCAAACTTTAGATTCAAAATTCAAAATTTGAAATCCTTAATTCCAAATTTTAAATTTTAAATTCCAAACTCCAAATTTCAAATTGCAAATTCCGAATTCCAAATTTAAAATTCTAAATTTCAAATTACAAACTCCAAATTTTAAACTATAAATCTCAAATTCCAAACTTCAAATTTTACATTTCAAATTTAAAATTCCAAATTCAAAAATCTAAAATTTTATATTCCAAATTTCAAATTCCAAACTTCAAATTCCAAATTTAAAATCTCAAATTCCAAACCTCAAACTTAGATTCAAAATTCAAAATTGTAAATCCTTAATTCCAAATTTTAAATTTAAAATTCCAAACTCCAAATTTCAAATTCCAAATTTTAAACCTCAAACTTTAGATTCTAAATTCAAAATTTGAAATCCTTAATTCCAAATTTTAAATTTAAAATTCCAAACTCCAAATTGCACATTCCGAATTCCAAATTTAAAATTCTAAATTTCAAATTACAAACTCCAAATTTTAAACTATAAATCTCAAATTCCAAACTTCAAATTTTACATTTAAAATTTAAAATTCCAAATTCAAAAATCTAAAATTTTATATTCCAAATTTCAAATTCCAAACTTCAAATTCCAAATTTAAAATCTCAAATTCCAAACCTCAAACTTAGATTCAAAATTCAAAATTGTAAATCCTTAATTCCAAATTTTAAATTTTAAATTTAAAATTCCAAACTCCAAATTTCAAATTGCAAATTCCGAATTCCAAATTTAAAATTCCAAATTCTAAATTTCAAATTACAAACTACAAATTTTAAACTATAAATCTCAAATTCCAAACTTCAAATTTTACATTTCAAATTTAAAATTCCAAATTCAAAAATCTAAAATTTTATATTCCAAATTTCAAATTTTAAATTACAGATTTCAAATTCCAAACTTCACACTTTAAATTTCAGATTCAAAATTTTCAATCCTAAATTCCATATTCCAAATTTTAAATTCCAAAATTTAAATTTCAAATTCCAAACTCCAAATCGTAAATTTTAAATTTTAAATTGCAAATTTCAAATTCCAAACTTCAAATTCCAAATTTCAAATATCAAATTCCAAATTCCAAACTTCAAACTTTAAATTCAAAATTCAAAATTTTAAATCCTAAATTCCATATTTCAAATTTTAAATTTTAATTTTAAATTTTAAATTTCAAACTCCAAATTTCAAATTCTAAATTTCAAATTCCAAATTCCAAGTTCCAAATTCCAATTTTCAAATTCTACATTTCTAAATCCAAATTCCAAATTTCAAACTTCAAATCCCAAATTCAAAACTTCAAATTACAAATTCCAAACTTCAAATTCCAAATTTCAAATATCAAATTAGAAATTTGAAACCTCAAACTTTAAATTCCAAATTTTAATTCTTAAATTCCAAATTTTAAATTATAATTTTTAATTACAAATTCTAAACTCCAAATTCCTAATACCGAATTCAAAATCCCAAATTTTAAATTTTAAAATCCCAACTTCAAACCCAAATTCAAAACATTCCAAATTCCAAACTTCAAACTTTAAATTTCAAAATCCAAATTTAAAATCTTAAATTCCAAATATTAAATTATAAATTTTACTTAAAAATTCCAAACTCCAAATTTCTAATTTAAAATTCCAAATTCTTAATTTTAAATTCCAAATTCTAAATTGCAAACTTCAAATTCCAAACTTGAAATTTAAAATTTCAAAAATCCAAAATTTCCTATTCAAAATTTGAAATTTGAAATCCAAACTTCAAATTCCAAATCTCAAATTCCAAACTTAAAATTTCAAATCTCAAACTCTAAATTCCAAATGTCAAATGTAAATTTCAAATTGCAAATTCCAAACTCCAAATTTCAAATCACAAACTCCAAATTTCAAATTCCAAATTTTAAACTATAAATCTCAAATTTCAAACGTCAAATTTTACATTTCAAATTTAAAATTCCAAATTCAAAAATCTAAAATTTTATATTCCAAATTTCAAATTATAAATTTCAAATTCCAAACTTCAAATTCCAAATTTCAAATCTCAAATTCCAAACCTCAAACTTTAGATTCAAAATTTTAAATCCTTAATTCCGAATTTTAAATTTTAAATTCCAAACTCCAAATTTCAAATTGCAAATTCCGCATTCCAAATTTAAAATTCCAAATTCTAAATTTCAAATTACAAACTCCAAATTTTAAACTATAAATCTCAAATTCCAAACTTCAAATTTTACATTTCAAATTTAAAATTCCAAATTCAAAAATCTAAAATTTTATATTCCAAATTTCAAATTTTAAATTACAGATTTCAAATTCCAAACTTCAAATTCCAAATTTTAAATCTCAAATTCCAAACCTCAAACTTTAAATCCCAAATTCCAAATTTTAAATCCTTAATTCCAAATTTAAAATTCTAAATTTAAAAATCCAAATTCCAATTTTCAAACTTCAAATCTCAAATTCAAAACTCCAATTACAAATTTCAAACTTTTAATTCCAAATTTCAAATATCAAATTCCAAACCTTAAACTTAAAACTCCAAATTCCAAAATTTAAATCTTAAATTCCCAATTTTAAATTTTAATTTTGGCATACCATCATACTCCCGAACGAAAAATCCCAAAAAAAATACCGAAAAATACAAAGTAAAGTGCACCATCGAAAGGGAAGACCCCAATAAATTTTTGTTAACTACAATATAAAGCCAAAAGGAATCTACATAATTTAATGTCATCCTTGCGCGGAAAGGCCAATGCTAAGCGGCTTTGAGGAGTTTTTTATCTTAGTATGTGAAATACAAACGTAAATATTGTTACAAATGTAAATATTTTTGAAATTTTTCTTACGTTTTCCTGTCATCCTTGCGCAAAGGGTTCAATGCTAAGCGGCTTTGGACAGTTCTCTATTTTAGTATGTGAATAATTATTAAAAAACACAAATTTTTAAAAAATGCTCTAATCTCTATGAACGTTAAAATTTCAAAAAATCGTCAAAGCGGGGGTTTGGGGGCGGCAGCCCCAATCCTCTAAAGGTATAAAACGAATTAAAATAATAGTGACCAAGTAAAAAAATAAGTAGTTAAGCTATGAGAGTTTCAGCACAAAAACACATGTAATCTTATATGGAGGTCCCAAAATGCAAAATCCGCCATCTTGGATTTTCAAAATCATTCAGGGGCAACATTTAGGGGTAGTCAACACGTAGGGGAAATTGAACATTTAGGGGTAGTCAACACGTAGGGGTAATTATGGCCGCCATGCTACCACGCCATCTATCGGTGAGTGGAAGTAGTATTAATAGTGCGCCCCCCTACCTACTTATTTCAAAAAAATTGTATATCTATAAAACTTGATTTTTTGGAATTTTTTTATTTTGGATAACGATACCAACCCTTTAATTTTTAATTCCAAATTCCAAACGCCAAATTCCGAATTCCAAATCCCAAATTAAAAAATTCCAAATTCTTAATTTTAAATTCTAAATTCCAAACATCAAATCCCAAATTCAAAACTTCAAATTTCAAATTTTAAATTTCAAATTCCGAATCCGAAATTCAAAAATTCAAAATTTCTTATTCCAAATTTCAAATTTTAAATCCAACCTTTAAATTCCAAATCCCAAATTAAAAATTACAAACTTAAAATTTCAAATCTCAAACTCTAAATTTCAAATTCCAAATTTCATCTTGTAAATTTCAAATTTCAAATTCCAAATTTTAAACTACAAATCCCAAATTTTATCATAAATTTCAAATTCAAAATTTTAAATCTTAAATTCCATATTCAAAATTTTAAATATCAAATTTCAAATCCGAAATTCCAAATTCAAAACTTCAAAATCCAATTTCATAACCCAAATTTCAAATTTTAAATTACAAATTTTAAATTTCAAATTCCAAACTTCAAATTCCGAATTTCAAATCTCAAATTCCAAATCCCAAATTCAAAATTCAAAACTTCAAATTACAAATTTCAAATTCCAAACCTCAAACTTTAAATTTCAATTTCAATTTTTTCTTGTCATTCCCTCTTTAGTCCTTCAAACGCGTGAGGTTACTTTCAGGAAGCAATTCCTAAGCACTACCGTTAGTCCGTTAAATATATAAAAATAAAAAGACAACGTTATACGGCTGTTGCAAACACCAGGAAAGCAAAGCAATCCAAAAAGGATACATGGCAGCACCAAATAGAACATGATTTAGCCAACGAAATAGGCTCGAAGGGATAAATGAAAAACAGATTATGAGAATGACGAAGTAACTGTACCTACCAATGCAGTCATTTAAGGAATCTTTGTATTGCGACATACACGAAACACGGATGTGGGGTGCAGCCACATATATTGCATAAGATTTGTGGACCCCTCAACTTAAGCAGAGTCTAAACGAAAATAAAAAATATTTTAAAATTTAAGTTGTTTAGCACACAAACCACGATGAATCGATATTATCGCTACGATACAACTTTTACAAACCACCAAAATAACCTCCAGAATGAATACAGTTGCTGTGTCAACTCTCGAACAAAACATTCAGGAAGTTTACTTACAACACTTTGACCAACATTTAAACAAAAATAAATGTTAATGGTTAATGCCATACACTAAAATATTCTCAAGTTCATAACTTTCAAAAAGTAAAATAAATCAATTTTCCCAATAATTTTCTTTTAGTTTATTTTTATTTGTTTATTTATTTATACTGGCTAGAGCTAGATATGTACGCATGTATAATGGGCAAAGACAAATAATTTTGGCGCCTAAAATCTTTTATTAACCATCAGAAAAAAAAAACTGTTATGTGTACGAAGCGATGATAAACTTAACCGACTACACTATCTATATACTACATACATAAATAAACAGAACACTGAAAATAATCGATAGATCTGCGATGAGTGGTTTGTACACTCGAATTTTATACATACTTATACATATATCTAAGTACGATGTGAGCGATACGGATGAGTGGGCACATACGGTACGATTATAACAATTATTGCAACTCAAGAAATCAATTAAGAATTGTTTTGTATTTTCTTTTTTGCTAATGAGGTCAGAGACTTCACGCACATATGTATACAGAACATGTTTAATTTGTTTTGGCACTGGTTCAATATGTCCATAAAATACGGTTATTTATTCTTGTTTCGATAATTCTGTAAATTGGTTGCCATCCATCAAACTACAACGTTATATAAATATTATTATAACCAGTCATTGGGCTGTAGAATTTTTTTTTATTGCTAAGCCGTGTAATCTTTACGTGCAATCAAAACAGAAGAAAAACCGAAAATCTATTTTTTTACAGTATATAGTACACATACATACATATAACCGTAAAGTGAGAACGATTCGATAATATCGGAAATTTCGAATAATCACGGAAAAAAACATCAAAAATATCAATGCCAAACAAATTTCGTTTAAGCTTGTGACATCATTTCCGGTTATCACAGGATTACATTTTTACACAACCAAAACAGATATTGTGTGCTGATTGAAACGTTTTTGTTGACAATTCTAAGCAAACGTGCGAGTTTATCGCTTGCACTCAGCGGTATACTCAACGTGGGTTCATCATCCTTGAAAATGATCGTTTACGAATCCTATACGACTAATTCGAATTTTGTTAGATTCTACATTTATGTCTAGATCCTCTGTTGTAACGTTACCGTTGGTGGAATCTTATACATAAAGTTACTAAGCCAAGCTTAGAGAGCTTAAGTTTAGGCAACTCCAAAATATGACCTAGATGTAAATGTGCTTTACAAGCGCGACTGCGTGAGGATGCGGAAAGCTTAGAGCAGAAAGAAGATGATAAGCAGCCGTTGGTTAAAAGGACACAACTACAGTCTGAGAGAGAGAGAGAGAAAGTCAGATGATGGAATGACAGCTAGGAGAAATTAAAAAAACCATCAAACCAAACGGTTGCAGACAGCCAAAAGAGTATATGGACGAGAAATTGGCAGACATTTCTAATACTCTGCAAGGCGGAGTAGAGAAATTGCAAACAGAAATCCAAAGTGCTAAAACGGAGGTTGAAGAAAAATTACAAACGAAGAATTAACAGGTGGAAGAAAAGTTTCAACGTCTCGAGAAACAGATAACTAATGTCAAGGCAAGTGGACATTCAATCAAATTAAAGCCACCAACATTCGGCGGAATAACGCCTTTCGGCAATTTCAAATTTCAATTTGAAACAGCGGCTAATCAAAATCATTAGTTAATAGTGGCCCTTGAAGGTGAAGCAGCAGATGCTTTTTAAACCATTCCGGAAAAAGAACGCAACGGTAGTGACCATAAGCGGGAGGAGAATCGTTACAGGAATTTTCATCGAGCGGCTAGTGCATCCAGCACAAATAAGTAAGTCGATCGATTACATTGGGAGGCTTAAAATTGACGGTATCATTGACGGCATTCAAGATCCAGAGACAGGCACATCCAGCGGGACTGCTAGGAAACCAGAAGGAAATGGGGAAAATCACCATCTCATATATGCAGCTACGATCAAGCGGAGATTAGGTAGTAGCCAAGCAGGAGATTCAAATGACAGCGGAGCCGTTAAACTAAAAAGAGCCAGCTTAAAAGGGCAGAAGCTGACTCCCACAACCTGTTACCCCATAACCTACATTGCGTTTCGAGAGTAGCAACAATCTAATTTATGGACGTGTACAACCAGCTAACGGGTTGAGGGAGATACTGCAATGATGCAAGAGAAAAAGATTGTGAATATAAGAATCGGCAAAAGTTTTGTCCAATACGATGTGCCGATTGCAGATATTGTGGATGAGGTCATTTTGGGATCGGGAGAAGTTGCCACCGAACTCGGAGACGATTGTGTGGGGAAAATTAGAGGAAGGTTCTGGGTCACCAAGGCTGTGAGTTGTGGAAGCCAACGAAGAGAGGAGCAGAGCCAAAGAAATTATAAGTGTAAGTGAAATGTGTTCGTTATTAGTCTGCACCTTATATAAATTGTAACGTCATATTCAAGTTGTGGTTACCGTACACAACAATTATTGCGTACGCCGTTTTATCGTGATCACCTCATGATCATATTTTTAGTCTAGTAGTGATTGCGAGGGTAAAGCCAAATGAATGGGGCACATATTCAAGGCGTTTTGAACTGTTTTGTGAGGCCAATAAAATCGAAGATGCGCAATTGAAGAGGGCTACATTTCTTACACTATGCGGGGCGGATTCTTTTGAGTTGCTAGAAAATCTAGATCTCTCCTAGATCGCATGCTACGAGATCGCCTGGTTTGCGCAATATTCAGTTACAACAGATGTTTTTGGGTGAAAAGGATTTTTAGTTAGATACTGCTATCGATCGCAGCATTGCCGCAGAAGCTGCCGAGAAGAATCAACAGGTCATTGCTGAAGCTCAACAAGTGAAGTAAATCATGCCAAAACATCAAACAGCATCGGCCAAAGTTAATCAACAGAAGAAATTACGTTTCACGATCACAAGGGTGTTTCAGCTGCGGTGGGACCATGACCGATTGTAATATAATGGGACACAACGGGTTTGTCAGCAGCCGCAACAAACCTAAAAGCAACCAGAAGCGTTCGAATCGCCATTACAGAGAAGTGAAAAGTATTTCCAATCCTTCTGCTGTTAATACATCTGCTACCGTAAACATCAACCATGTTCCGTGTCGTTTCAAAGTGGATTCTGCCTCAATGCACACTATCATCTCCGAGATAACATTTCAAGGAATATTTAGACAATTACCACCACTTCGTGAAGTAAATGTGAAATTAGTTGATTTCCAACAAAATAAACTAGTTTCCAGTCTACCATTATACATCACCACCAGAAACTAAACCTGTATTCTTGGCGTCGATTGGTTCGAGCCTTTAGGGATTTACAACCAAGGAGTGCGTCCAAGCAATCACAGACACCAGTTTTTCCGACATACTGGTGAAATACAGCCACCTATTTTCACCTGAGCTTGGTTCATACAGTGGGCCGCCGATTATTCTTCAACTGGATCCAAAAGTAATTACTATAGAATTGGATAAATTAGTTCGACAGGGAATTCTGGAGCTGGTCGAATAGCGGCCATTACAAATCAATGGTGAATAAAGCGCTCACACCGCATTGTTTTCCGGTTATCAGAAAATGACCTGTTATTGACGATACCAAACGGTTCCGTGTTTGCAAAATTCGATCTCGCCAAAGCATACCAACAGCTTATCGTAGACGATGCACCTACACTAGTACAAACAATTACAACTCACAAGGGTGCATTCACGGGGAGCCGACTTCAATGCGGTATTAGAACAGTGCCAGGAATTTTCCAAAATTTCATGGAGAATCTACTTCGAGGGATTTCAGGAGTCATACCGGAACCTTTACGTCAGCTGCTTCAAAAAAATATCCTCTTTAGATGGGGACCTACTGAGCAGAGCAGTTTCAATGTGCTTAAAGATGCCTTGATGTCCAGCAACGTCCTAATGCCATTTGGTGAGAAATATCCGTTGTTGCTAGTATGTGACGCTTCCCCCTATGGAATTGGTATCATACTGTCACATCGAGTGGGAACGAAAGTGCGTCCCATAGCTTACCACTCGAGAACAATGACCGAAGCGGAACGACGATACAGCCAAGCGGGAGTGAAAAAGTTCCATGATTTTCTCTACGGTCGAGAGTTCGTTATTGTGACGGACCATAACCTGCTTCTTGGTCGTTTTACCACAGATGTTAAAACTCCACAGATCCTATCGCCGAGAATGATTCGTTGGCGTACTTAATTAATGCCTGGCGTACTACCTTAATGCCTATACATTCAAACTCGTCTACCGTGCCTGAAAGATTGTGGGAAACGCTGATGGTCTTAGTAGCCTTCCCGTTCCGGCACTACGATCGTCACAGAGGAAGAAGAGGCGCTGCTTATAGATACGGTACACAAGCCAACCATTCATGCCGATGACATTGCCGCTTCGACAACCAAAGATCCGTTCTCTCGCAAATCGTTCGATGGACCCGTTAAATAGTTCCAGCCATGTTGGGTTCATCGTGCCGAAGTGAGTACACTCAAAGGATGCCTTCTCAAGGAGTAATAATTCCACCATGTAACCGTGCACAAATTTTGGCCTACAAAATTTGAAGAATGAAGGTAATAGCGAGGAATTACGTGTGGTGGCCCAATCTAGATGCGGACGTAGAGAAGGTTGTGCATCTTTATAAAAAGTGTCAATCACGCCGTCCTGAGGTGACACAGGCTCCCGTGCACCATGGGAGGAGACGACAAAACCATGGTCGAGAAACCATATCGATTATGCCGGACCTCATCATGGTAAGTGTTATGTTTAGGGTTTCTAAACAATATATGATTAAAATAATAAACGTGGATTCTTGATGTTTATATTTTATTTTATTAAAGTAATAACGTGTTGTACGTGTCAGTACAGGAAAACCAACTCTAACCTAACTTTATGACAACTGTCATTGTATTTTAAAAGAGTATGTTTTATGTTCTAAAGGTGGTTTCACATGACATTCCTCCCCACCACATTTGAGCGTTGATATTACAAATTCAAACGTATAGTGGCGCTTTACATTGTCGGGTGCTTCGTCGCAGACCTGAAAATGTAGGTGTGGATAAATGTTGTGGCACAGTCGGATCTGCTGTTTCTGGTGTTGATTCGGATACGGGTAACGAAGCCTGTTGACTTTCTGGACCGGTATGTTGTTCTGGTGCAGTAGCTAAATTAGTAGACCCTTTAGCTTGGTGGGGGCTGCCGTATGATGCAGCAGTCTGTGAGCTGTGTCGTTCTCGAATCGCATCTGCATGCCTCCGTTTGGTGGTTTGATCGGGGAAACAGACACTGTATGACCATCTGTTATTTTGTTGACTGATTGTACCAGGCTTCCATTTCGTGTCGTTGTCTGTTCGAACCCAAACGTTATCCCCTGTATTGAAGTGTCGTTCTTTGAGGTTACTTCGATCGTGATACAGTTGGCTTTTTAAGTTGTGTTTGTTGATGTTGCGCTCAACAGATGGCTTAGCATTATCGAATATTGTGGGAAGCCGTCGTCCCAAAAATAACTCAGCTGGAGCTTTGCCCGTTGTAGCGTGTGGTGTATTTCGATAACTAAATAAGAATGCGTTGAGCTGAGCATCGAGATCTTCGTGGTCATTCTCGCTTGACTTCATTCGTCGTTTGAATGTTTGAATGAATCGCTCGGCTAATCCATTCGTCTTTGGATGGTATGGAGAGGACGTAATGTGGTTCACTGTCTCCTTCTCACAGAATGTTTTGAATTCCTGCGATGTGAACGAAGTTCCATTGTCACTGACGATTACTTGAGGAACTCCGTAACGTGCAAATAAACTGGAAAGTACTTTCTCAAGCATGTTTGTTGTGATGCTTGTCATTGTGTAGATTTCTACCCATTTCGAAAGAGCATCTACTATGACTAAAAACTGTTTGTTTTTAAAAGGACCCGCGAAGTCGATGTGAATTCGTTCTCAGACTCGTGCTGGAACATGCGCTGTGTGTGTTTGTGATACATCTGTCGTTGTATGTGTTTCAGATTTTGTAACTGAATAAACGTGTGCAGGGAATGGCATGTTGAATGCTTCACACCATGGTAACCCAAACAAAAATCGTTTTGCCTGTTTCATAACAATTACCAGTAACTTAAGTGTGTTATTGTTGTAGGTTACATGTATCTCTGCTTGACCTAATGTTTGTAGTTTATGACCGCCGTATGCCATAAGCTTAAGAGCTTGTACTAATGTTGGTTTACCTATTTGTTTCCAAAATTGCTTGTTTTATTCAGGTGGTTGATGGTGTAATAAAAACACTGGAATCATCACTATTGTTGTCGTAAGATGTGGATGTCGTGGACATTTTGTGAATGTTGCTCGACTTGTTACGTGAATCTCCTTTGGTGTGTGTTGTCATGCTGTTTCTTTCTTGTTGACAAATTTGTGCTCTGCCTGTTTTGATGCAGCATGAAGCGTAGTGTCCAATTCGCCTACATGAATTGCATGTCGTGTTTGTTGCTGGACATGAATTGTCATTTGAGTGTTTCTCGTACCCGCAACATTTGCATTGGTTTGCATATAACTTGCGTGGTTATTGAGTGTGTGTGTTACCACGTTTCGATGTTGACTTTTGTTGAATTTTGTTAACACTTTGTTGTTCACTGTTTGTAGTATTGTGTTTTAATACGTCGTTTTCAGCACGTTCGCGTGACTGAACCAATTCGAAAACTTCTTTAAAAGTAACTTCACCCATGGCCTCTGTTTCTTCCTTATCAGCGTTTCTGATAATCCGTGGTGTTTTTAAATCTGGCCAGCGTTGTCGTAATTCAATTTTGGCATGTTGATGACGAATACCAGTTGCGAAACGATCGCGTAATTGACGATCGAGATTTTCAAAATCACAGTCGCGACTAATTGCTCGTAATTCATTTGCGTACTGTTCAAAGGATTGTGTTTCCTTCCGTATACAATTCCAAAACTGTGATAATGCCTTAAATCGAGTCGTTTTGTGTGTATACAAATGTATGAATCGATCGATTACGGTTTTATATGTGTTTTGTTCGAATGGTGTGGTGGCATCCGTAAAAGACACTTTAAGTTCGTGGTGAGTGTCCGGTGCCAAACAACAGAGAAATAAATCGCGTTTTGCGTTTACGTATAGCTCTGTGTTTGAACTATTGAGTCCCCTCATGCGACATTGCGCTTCGAAGGTATCCACAAAATTTTCGGCCGATGATGTTGGAGATGCGATGTATTTTTTTTTAATTTCACGAACTTCCTTTTCATCAGGATTTTGCGGAGTTGGTTGTGGAGACTGTGCATCTCGGTTTTGTGCCCGTATTGCTTGTCCAATTGTATCCATGAGCATTTCGTTGTTGCGGCTGATAAATTCCAAAAATTGTTGAAATTGATTTGGATCCATCTTGTTTATGGAAATAATTAATCGTAATTAAGATTGTTAATATCCTCGTCGCCAGTATGTTATGTTTAGGGTTTCTAAACAATATATGATTAAAATAATAAACGTGGATTTTTGATGCTTATATTTTATTTTATTAAAGTAATAACGTGTTGTACGTGTCAGTACAGGAAAACCAACTCTAACCTTACTTTATGACAACTATCATTGTATTTTAAAAGAGTATGTTTTATGTTTTAAAGGTGGTTTCACATGACAGTAAGACTTATTTTATACTAATCGATTCTTATTCCAAATGGTTAGAGGTATGTAGTTCAAGTGGCCACAACATCAGCTGCATGTGGTATACAGGCTCTTCGCAATATATTTGCCACTCATGGAACTCCGGAGATCATTCTAAGTGACAACGGTACATTCAACTCTGCGGAATTCCGACAATTCTGTGTTATGAATGGAATTCGATCGGTGTATGTGGCTCCATACGAGAGAATTCTGGCGACATTCAACATCGTCTGGCAAAGTTCCTTCATCACCATTCGCGTTCACAAGATCAAATTAGTGGTCGACCAGCCGCAGGAACTGTCTGAGGGTTCTACAGTTTGGGCACGAAATTACCCGTCGGATCCAGAATGGATACAGGCCCTATTTCTTATGCTGTAGAGACTGAACAAGGCCAATTAATGAGACGTCATGTTGATCAGTTACGAATTTGAGCAACCGATGAACAGATGGACAGTACAACTACCATTCCGATAGATGAACCTCAATCGATTTCGGAAGACGTTCCATCAGCACCATCATTAGTCATTCCAACTCCTTTAGTCGACGTTGCTTCAACACCGAATGATATTTAGCCAACAACATCAAGCACGCTACATTTAACCATTGGTCCATCATCAAACGTACCACAATAAATTACACAGACAAAGAAACGAACATAAAAGACACCATCTGAAACCGATGAAGCTTCCCTCCGAAGATCAGCCAGACCGAAAACAACTCCTTCTACATGTGTCCTAATCAAAGGTGGAAGGATGTAATGTACACGTTATATAAATTTTAAAGTCATATTCAAGTTGTGTTTATCACAACTTGTAAACAACAATTAAGGCCATGATAATGTACGATTTTTGCCCTTAAGGCAATAACAATAATCGCATCAACTAAGCGATATTAAATGTCTTTAAGGCAAATTAAATGCTTTTAAGGTAAAAATAGAAAATTGAACATGGTTCTATTTTGCAAACGGCAATTTTTTTTGCCTTTCAGGCAAAATTACATTTAAAAGACATTATGTCGTTTGTACCTATATAAAAAATTGTTTTTATTTTTAAATTTCACAATAAGAAAGCTTTTGTACTTATATTTTAATGCATTTTATTTTAATAATAAATTGTTTATTGTTTAAATTAATTTTAAAATTACATAACCTTAAAAAAAAGTGACAGCTATTTCAACCAATTAGCGCGCTGTATTTTTTTGAACTTAAAGGACAAATTTTCGAATGACAGGTGACAAGGAAAGCACCGGCACAGGCACAGTTAGTTGACGTTACGCAGGTTAAGTCGTTCATTGGTAAGATGCTGTCTCAAATGTTCACAGCTCAGAACACTGCTGCGTCACAGCATTCTCCTAGCCCCGTTGAGCTGGGGTGGGAAGAACAAAAAAATAAGGCTTCAACGCTTAACCAGCAGCGAACCTCTTCAATCAATTCGGTACCCAACTAGGTTCACCTGGTTGCACCCAAACCTTCCCCAATATGGACGCACGACTTTAGTACTCTCAAACCCCAATTTACGAATTGCCGTATCACTGGTCAAGAAGAATCGTTAAAAAATCACACCCGTAAATCCTTACGATCTTCTTAAGCAGGCATTAATAACAAGACTTGGGGAATTGTCGCCAGCTAGAATACGCAAGGTCTTAAGCTAAATGGATCTCAGCGATAGGAAATCTTCGCAGCTCCTAAATGCTTCCCGGCGGAAACACTTCAGGTATTGTATTATGGGACCCTAAACTACCAACGATAGTTACAATGATATTAGCGGGCAGCACCGGAGAGTCGGAACAAATTGCACAGTTGGTCGATAAGGTACTGGAAGCCTGTATGGAGCATAATTTCATGGAAGTATTCAGGGCTTCGAGCTACCGAATCATATGGCGAACTTGAGACAAAAGAATTTTGAGCGATTAGAGAGTTGGAATTTAAATATGCAGACCCAAATTAACGATGACCCAGGCAATGAAGCAGTCGGGATATATTGGCCTTAACCGAAGTAATTCAGGGTCTAGATCACGTACGCACACAACAGTTAGGATAGAACAAAAGGATAAGTCTCGAGGGAAATCAGACTTTTCCCTATACGCAGCAAATGGTACTAAAGTGAGCACATACGAAAAGAAAACCATTCAATTGGATTTGGGGCTTAGTTGAACATTTTCCCAGACTTTTATTATTGCTGATGTCACAGTGCACATAATTGGAGCCGACTTTCTTAGCCGATATGTTCTATTAGTCGACATTAAATGCAAGCGTCTGTGGGATCCCCTTACTGGTCTTGAAGAAAAATTGAGAGTGGAGACCATGACTACGGAGCTCCAATTCCTCATTTGCAGGATTTTCCATTTCAATTGGATGGATGTACGATATTTACGACAATAAACCTGGTACGGGTGTACCATCAAATCCCCATTGAGACAAGCGACATTCCAAAAACGGCGATTACAAAACACCGCCCAATCCTTCCAAAGCTTCATGCATTACATTGTCAGAGGATTAGATTTTTATTTTGTCTACTTCGATGACCTGTAGGTTGCATCGCGTACAGTTCAAGAACATCAAGGCCACGTAAGAATTATATTTCAACGATTGAAGGACGCAGGTCTAGTGATTTACATCGACAAGTGTGTGTTCGCTAAAAACCAAATAAATGTTTTTGGTCACACTTTAAATGCACAGGGTATTAAACCGACCGTTGAAAGAGTCAACGCCATAATCAAATATTGCCTGAGACGATCAAGCAGCTTAGGCGATTTTTGGGCATGATACATTTTTATAGGCGGTTTATACCACATGCCGTGGGTAATCAGGCTGTACTGAACAACTATCTTAGAGGTAGTAAGAAAAATGACAAACGCAAAATTGATTGGACAGAAGAAGCCGTAGAGGCGTTCAACTACTGCAAGCAGCAATTGGCTGAAGCCACTCTTTTAGTGCAATGGTCGTGAATTATTAGCTGCTTATTCGGCAATCAAACATTTTCTATACCTACTTGAGGGATAATCATTCACGCTGTTTATAGATCATAAGCCGTTGATATTCGCCTTCAAGCAAAATCCAGCCAATATTAGACATGTCTCTGGGGTGGAAAACGTCGTGGCCGACAAGCTGCCGTGAATCAATGAAATCACGATACCCCCAACCGTTGATTATGAACGGATTGCTGATGCACAACATGACGATTCAGAGTTAAAAGATCTTATGGAAAAAAGTGCCCAGGTTCTGGCAAAAGTATCGTCTGTGAAAACTCAAAGCGAGTAAACGTCCATATATACCTAGCACGTTTCGAAAAATTGTTTTTAATTCAATACATGAGTTAGCTCACCCGAGAAGTAATGCATCCGCTAAACTGATCACGGCAAAGTACATTTGGCCTTCAATTAACAAGGACGTGCGTAAAATGGCACAATGTTGTTTAGACTGTCAAAAATCTAAAATCACGAAACATACTAAAAGCGCCTTGGGAAATTTTCCACTCGTATCTCAGAGATTCCCACAAATCCATTTGAACATAGTTGGGCCGATTCCTACCTCCGACGGGCAACGTTATTGCATTACAATGATAGACCGTTTCACACGTTGACCAGAGGCGATGTATATTGCAGATATTCGAGCAGAGACGGTGGTGCAGGCTGTATTGAATGGATGGATATCTCGTTTTGGCGTTCCGGAATCTATTGTCACGGACTTGGGCTCTCAATTTGAGTCGGCGCTGTTTTTAGAGCTCTCCAAACTATTAGGATTTGAGAGAAAGCGAACTACGAGCTATAATCCTAAGGCCAATGGATTTATTGAACGTTGCCACAGGACTCTAAAAGCCGCAATTATGAGTCACAACAGACCCGATCTCTTCCCACAATTTTTTTGGGGCTTCGAACTGTCTTTCGCGAGGATTTTAAGACAACGTCGGCTGAACTCGTCTATGGTACTATGATACGAACCCCAGGCCAGGATACAAAGGTTCTAAAGGTGCAAACAGAGTTTGTCGTGGCGTTTTGAGAACACTTCAAAGAGTTGCGACCTCATCCGCCTACTCGTCACATATCGGATGACCGCGGATTCATTTTTAAAGCATTGAATACATGTTCTCATGTTCTATTGCGGTTAGATTTGGTGAGTAAAGATTTACAACCACCCTACGACAGCCCGTATTTGATAATCAGCCGTGCCGAAAAATTTTTTGTTATCGACATTAAAGGCAGGCAGGCTAGAGTACCAATAGACCGCCTAAAGCCATGTTTTGTCGAGAGGTCCGAACCAACAGCATCGCCGCAGTTAGGTGGCACCACATACTAATTCAAATACCGACGTTTCAACAACAACAGGTCTCGGATTCTTTCCCAGCGGATTCTGAGTCATAGATTTGAACGAACTTTAGCTATTGAGTTTAGCTATTTTGTAAAACTTTACGTAAATGTGTCTTTTGCTCGCAGACTTTACCTAACTTTCGCAACTTGGTATCAACTACTTCACCAGTAAAATCCACTTACCAGTGGTCAGTTGTTTTGATTGCTGAAAAAATAATGTGAGGAACATTTTAGGTATATTTTATTAGTCGAATAGGAAATTTCCAGGATGAACGAATGCGAGTGCCACCAACCGGACTTGATAACTTATAGAAAGAGAAGTTTATCTGTATTAAAATCAATAAGATTCTTTCGGCTTTTTATAGACAAAATATATTAACAATAATGGCATTCACAACATTTTTTGACTTGTTAATCAGAAAAAATGAAGAGGCCAGTCATTTATAATATATCTACCAAAAAAGTAGAAATATCAAAACCCCAACTCCCATAAAAACCAAACAACCACATAGAAAACTTAATGAGGGTTTTCATTTTTTGGAGTCGATACACTTACCGGTGTGAAGTTTTTAACACTTTTTTTTAAACACATTTTACGCAAGTGTACATTTGTTTTGATAGAGTAACTCAAGAAAAAATTAATATATGAGAAACAAGATAATACCATATGCTAAATAACACAAATCTCAGAGATTGGCTCGCATAGTCACTATATAGAATAGAAAGAGGATACTTTAGGCTTTCCAAATCTGTACTTTTTTTTTTTTTTGCGCTGGCGCTACATCCCATGGAGGGATTTGGCCGCTTCATTTGAAGTTTCGTAATCATTTTTTTTTTTAACGGATAATGAGAGATTAATTCATTGATCCAACATTAACCAGCCGTGATTTTTTCATCACTCGCCAGGAATCGAACCCGGAACCTCCGGAGCTTAAAGCAAGCATGCTAACCACTGTGCCACCGGGGCGGTGCAATCTGTACTTGGTATTCCATAAATTAGGGTTGGGCTCTGATGCCAAATTTTCAAATATTACCAAAACTACATGTAACGGCCACTTGTTCCGCTGCTGTAAATTATTTAGATATTCAAGAGTGTATCGTTTCCAGAATCGTTGCACTCGCTTCTGGAGTTCCTCACACCTTGTTAGACGGTTGTCCGGGATATCGGTGTTATCAACCTCAGGAACGGCTAAGAGCTGAGCCGTGGTTAAAAAATGTGCTGGCGTAATTGCAAAAATGTTGTCACAATCTTCAGTTACAGGTGTGAGAGGCCTCGAATTCATGATTGCCTCTATCTGACACAACAATGTTGTGAACTCTTTGAATGTAAGTTTGGATTGTCGATTCATCCGTGTAAGGTGATGTTTAATTGACCGAACTGCGGCCTCCCATAGGCCGCCGAAGTGAGGAGCCGCTAGAGGATTGAACTTCCACTCAATTCCCCGTTCTGTGGTGAATTTAAGCACTGCTGCATTTGCAGTGCTTGCATACAGTTGCTGCTGTATTTCGGTGAGTCTTCGCTTCGCACCTACGAAGTTGCTCCCGGTGTCGCATGATATTGTGCTAGGCAGGCCTCTTCTGCTGACGAATCGCTTGAGCGCGGCCAAAATGGCGTCAGTTGTCAAATTCCCGGCCAACTCTAAATGGACTGCCTTGATTGACATGCAGACGAAAACAACGATGTACGCCTTGACGAATTTTGCTCCTCTACCCGTTTTTGTTGCAATTTCTATTGGTCCGGCCATGTCGACTCCAGTGTGCGTGAATGGTTTTGTTGGAGTAACTCTCTCGGCATAGGCAAGTTCCCCATGATCTGGTTCGTAGGATGAGAAGTAAGCCTGCGCCAAATAATACAATCGTTAGTGATTTTCCGAGCGAATTTTCGGACAGCAACAATCCAGAATGATTGTCGGGACAGATGGGAAAGTAAGGATCGGCCAGGATGGAGGTATGTCAAATGTATCATAGATAGGATAGAATCATTTTGCTGAGGATATGATGGGTCGGTAGAATGATTGGGTGTTTCTGATTATATGAACAATCTGCGTTTTTCAAACATCCGCCCACGCGTAGCAGCCCATCGTCATCTAAATAGGGTGTCAGTGACGATAGAATTCCTTTCGTGATTGGAATATTTGATCTGATGAGTTAGATCTCATCTGCAAACAGGTGTTGTTGCACAATTTTGCATACTTGTTTCTCTGCTCATTTATATTCTCCAGATTGGATTACACCTTTTTGAACAGAAGTATTTAGGCCTTTCGACAGTTGAGGCTGACAAAACGTAATAATCGCCTAAGATATACTAGAATCCTAATCAGCTTAGTTTATGATGAAGTTCGGCTGGCAATCATGGATACTAGATCTGGGACAATAGTAATTTTGTGGACTAGATTGGCGCGTTCTTCTAGCAAAGATTTGTCCGATATCGTTGGATCGTGAGAACCTCTCTGATTCCGTCTATGCGGCCATGTATCCTTAGGACTTTTGAGCCAATGAGGCCCATTCCACCAAAGTGATTGGGTCACTATAGGTCGCTTGAGGAACATCCACGAGAAGCAACATCGGCTGGATTATCTGCGGATGCTACATGGTTCCAGGTCGTTGTCGGCATCCGTTCTAGTATTTGTGTGGTTCGGTTTGAGATATAAACCTTCCATCTGGATGGGTGTTGAGACAGCCAGTGCAGGACGATCTATGAGTCTGTCCACGAGTATATCGGGATGGATTGCAGTTTCATGGTTTCGATGACAGCTTTAGCTAATGTAGCTAAAAGTTTAGTATCATGATTTTCCATATATTCGATTGTTTTGGTAATATCTGAAAATTTGGCATCAGAGCCCAACCCTAAATTATGGAATACCAAGGACAGATTTGGAAAGCCTGAAGTATTCTCTTTCTATTCTATATAGTGACTATGCGAGCCAATCTCTGAGATTTGTGTTATTTAGCATATGGTATTATCTTGTTTCTCATATATTAATTTTTTCTTGAGTTACTCTATCAAGTAATTGTACACTTGCGTAAAATATGTTAAAAAATTGTGTTAAATAAAATGTGTTAAAAAAAGTGTTAAAAAATGTGTTTAATAACTTGAATTACACTGTTAAACAAATGTACACTTGCGTAAAATGTGTTTAAAAAAAATGTTAAAAACTTCACACCGGTGATACACTTTGTATGACTCTTGGGTTAAAGTACGGGGGGATTTTGATATTTCTGCTTTTTTGGTAGATGGATTAACAAGCCGAAAAATGTTGTGATTGTTAATATGTTTTTTCTATAAAATCAAAGAGTTTGAATTTTCGCAGAAAAAACTTATTTTCGGGTAACAGGGTCAACCAGTCAAATCACGTAATCGTACCGACAAACATCATCACAATTGAATTAAACGTAGAGTGTTCTACAGGTACTCACCAAAATATATACAAAATTTAAAGACGTGTTATGTGATGTGAATGGGGTTTAATGCACTTCTTATGCAGTAAAGAATACCATAAGGTGCCATCAGTGAACATCAATAATGAATCAAATCATGCGGAAACTCAGACTGAGGTGGAAATTGATTCAACGCACATAATCGGAGAATAAATCGTTTATGAAATCTTTAAAATCCAAGTTACTGGCAAAAAAAGGTTGCAACACTTTCTTCAATGAGGATTTTACAAATGGATATGACTTTACCAAACGGATTTCTTCTCATCCATTTGAGTATGCTGAATCTCAAATCACCTCTTGGATAAATGGGAATTATTAATCAACAACTTCATCTCTCATTATTTGCGATGCTATGCAAGCCAAACTTGACAAATGTCTTTCCTAGGAATATTTGACTAAAAAGGGGAAGAAACTATGTACTACACTAAATCTATCAACACAGTTACAAATGTCTATGAATTTGAGGGCAAACCTGTTATTGTTGTTGCTCAACAAGATAAAACAAACTGTAGAGATTTAATTTATGTGTTGGATACTTTGAAGACATATTTGCAGCAACGTAAGAGTGAATCCTTTATCCTCATCCTTGATAGTAATTACTTTGTAGACAAGTTGAAGTTGGCCTTGGATTATGTTACAAATTGCTCTTGCTCAAATATAAAATGGGTTTTACATAATATACCGTTCAATATTTCAACGCTTTATGAAAGAGCTTTATCGTTTCGATGGATTACTGGTGAGCCCTCCAAATTTTTGTAGTTTTCAATTATGAACGATTCTTCAGTTGCAATCCCTCATTGTTGGAAATAAAATTTTTCATAAAACATTCAGATAGTATCGTAAAGAGCCACTTAAAAAACTACTATAATAATTACTTTCATCTGATGCCCTTTGCAGCTTCCACACATCTTCATATATGACAACCAGAAAAATAAGTACCTTGAGGAGCCTACTATTAATCATCAGGTTAGATTTGATGGTGAAAATTTAGTCAAATTTTGTGAATCCACAAATTTTTTTCTGACATCGCAAAGATACGTTTTCTACCCGGCGGGCACTGAAGTTATGCTGGATCTCCAAACGTACAACCATTTAAATACAGTTTTTAAGGACAACATCAAGCGGCCTACAGTTATTTCCGTTCAAGGTCGCCCAGCTTACCTTACCACCAACAAGTAAAGTTTTAACGATTCACGAGGCGCAAAGACTAAGTTCACCAAATGTTATATGTGTGTAAGAACTAATGAACATCCGAATAAACTATTCAGTAGTTTACCACATGCAACCGTTGCGATATCGAAACACACGGGTGATGACTTGGTACACTCGCTAGTGATGAAAGGGCGCCACTTAACATGTACTAATGTTGTACCTTTATTGCCGACAACTAAAACTAAACCATTGGAAAATTCAGCAGGAAAACGAATTAGAGGGTTGTATTCCATCTATTATCAGAACGTAAACAAAATGGCTTCAAAGGCATCCAAAGTGTACCATTTTGTTCTTCAAACAAATCACCTGATTTATGTAATCAGCGAAAGTAACTTAAATCCGCGAATTAACAGTTCTGTGAGTGATTCAGTAACATTAGTCCCATCAAGCGTTGAGCAGATTTGTTTGAAAATTAAAATTATTTATTTACACAGCGTACATACCACCTAATTCTAACAGTGATTATTATGCAGCATGCGTCGATTCGATTGAAGAAGTCATTAATACATCAAATGCATCTGATTTGGTTATTGCACTTGGCGACTTAAATCTTCCGAATATCATCTGGAATTTTGGCCATAAATTCAGACGCAGAATCTTTGTTCGTTGATGCAATGTTTGGTTATAATTTAAACCAAATTAACTCCATTGCTAATAATCTGAGGAAGTTTTTAGATCTTGTCTTTACCAATCAAGTAGATGCGTTTAAAGTAACTGAATCACTCAATCCATTTGTCGTAAATGATATCAACCATTGATCATCATTATGTAAGTAGACGTAGCTTATACGGATTTCAGTAAGGCTTTTAATACTATATGTCATCATAAAGCACTCCAAAGTCTATTTGCATTTGGATTTTCATTAGAATACATTAATGGGAGCGCCCCGAAATCTTGCATTACAAAATCTTGCAACTACAAAATCTTGCATTTTTTAAAAATCAAGCAAATGAAAATCTTGCAAATATAAAATCTTGCAAGTACAAAATTTTGCAAGTACAATATCTTGCTTTTAAAAAAATGTTCAGTTTTAATATCTGTATACCTGTCTTTACTATCTAACATATATTTAGTGCGTATTAATAAAAGTTCATTATAATTAAAAAAATAAAAAATAAAAATAAAAATTGTGCAGATAGCGATCCGGATAACTATGCATCAAGAAATACGGCTAATATTAGAATTAGAATGGAAATCTCCATTTTCCAGAACATCTCAACATAATATTCTGGTTAAGAATATTTAATCCTGTACATTTGATTTTTGATATCTCAAGCAAAATTCTACTGTATAATTATCATTATACAGTAAAATTTTGTCAATGCGATTTGTTATCTTGCATAACAATTTCCCGTACATTTATAGAATCGCGCGCGCGATTCTATAAATGTACGGGAAATTGTTATGCAAGATTTTGTAATGCAAGATTTTGTACTTGCAAGATTTTGTAATGCAAGATTTTGTACTTGCAAGATTTTGTACTTGCAAGATTTTGTAATGCACGATTTTGTAATGCAACATTTTGTAATGCAAGATTAAGGTGCTAACCCTACATTAATTGGTTCAATTCATATTTAACAAGCCATCTAAAATATGTAATAATTGGAAATAAAAAATCCAACGTTATCAAAATGACATCGGGTTTTCCTCAAGGATCACATATTGGACTATGAATTTTTATTGTTTTCATTGATCGGATAACCAAGATCGCATATTTGCTGATGACGTAAAAATGTATCGTACGATTGAACAAAGTCTTGATGTTGACAAACTGCAAGGTAACCTCAATAGACTTAGTGAGTGGTGCGATCAAAACTCATTACACTTAAACATCAAAAAGTGCAAAATTATGTCTTTTCATAATTCGATTTTAATCGATCAAAAACAATTTCAAAAAAAATTTGAAAACTTATTTTTTAAATTTATGATTAATTTTTTAATAACACAATTTTAATTTTTATTTTTGTTTTTTTAAATTTTGATTTAAGTTAATTTAATTTAATTTTAATATTTTTTAAATTTCGTGTTTTTGTAATTAATTTTAAATTTTAATAATTGGTGATTATTTTTTAAACAGGGTGAGGAAAAAGTATGGAAACCCCTAGAAATCTCGCGGAGTATGTCAAAAAAAAAAATAGGCAAGGTTTAATATTAGGTAATTTTCAACAAGGAAGATAATGGTGAGCTTGGTTGTCACCTTGACCTTCATCTTAAAGGTCATTTTGAGGTCATGGTAATTTTTTATAGGAAAACCCCAGTTTTTGACATCAAATTTGTATTTTCCATGCTCTCCCAAGGTCACCTGAAGGAATATATTTTAATTGTAAAGCTTACGATTTGCTACGAAAATTATTAAAAAAAATAAAAAAATATAAATTTTAAAAATAAAGATAATTTTTTTAATTTTTTAATTTTCGTAGCAAATCATAAGCATTATAACTAAAATATATTCCTTCAGATGACCTTGGAATGTCATGGAAAATACATATTCGGACGTACAATTGATCGCTCTTTTCGAATCCGATGTCAAAAACAGGAGTTTCCCTATACAAAATGACCTTGATCTCGATATGACCTTGAAGATGAAGGTCAAGGTCACAACCAAGCCCACCATTAAATTCCTTGTTAAAAATTACCTAAGAAGAAACCTTGCCTATTTTTTTTTTGACATACTCCGCGAGATTTCTAGGGGTTTCCATACTGTTTCCTCACCCTGTATATGAAATCATAAAAATGTTAATAACAAAATCGATTTTTTTACTTTAATAAATAAATAAAAAGGCCGAAAGAATCTTATTGATTGATTACTTATTATCTACTATTGATGAAACATAATAAAATAAAAATTTTAATTATCGAATATTTAAAACGGTCGGATCTCAATCTAATTTAATTACTAATAAATTTAAGGTATATCGGGCATTTTATTAATATTATCTGCGTTAATTGTGAGAATAGATTTGTAAGCAAATTTCGGCGCCACTGACTACTATAAAAATTAATTAAAATTTTAAAAATAATTTAGAAACACACAAGAATATTATATTTATAGCGTTTTAATAGCGGTGACGTGCACGCGCGTCCAATTTATGTAAATATGATAAATTTAAAATTGTATGCTTCCCAGACCAAAATGAAAAATTATATTTGTGATCAATACCGCGTGTGACGTTCACATTTCTTTCAATGATGAATTCTGTATATACGATATGTACATCCATAAATACAATCCGAATAAAAAATTTTCATTCGACCATCATAATACGACCCACCGCAATCATTCCAACGACCATAAATCTAATTATTTTTGGATAATTTATGATCAATAAAAATATCACACCCGCGAGGACATTTCATATAATTTCAGGGCCAGAAAAAAAATTATTAAAATTTCCCTCGCGACTTCTATAGACACGAAAACACTTAATTAACTTATTTGAATTTTTGTTTATTTTTATTTGTGTATGTTGTACCTACGAGTATTTTAAAATTTGTGACAAATTTTGTGGTATTTTATAAAATGTTAAATGCCGTGCCGTACGTCACCTGTCGCATATAAAACTTGCGGTCGGTCGATAAATTAATTAAGAAATGTGAGGAGAGTTTTAAAATCAAGTGCATACGAGAAATTGGGTCAAATATTTAAGATTTTTTTGTTTTGTTGTGATTCGTATTTCCTACTTATGCGCAATTCATGAATGCGTGTGTTTTTCTTATTTTTACACATTCACAGAGTGAAATGAAAATTACTCGGGTGTATGCGGTTTGGTAGAGGGAAGTGTGCAAAACCATACATAACAAATAAATTTGAAAGCAGAATGATTTGGATTTATCTTCCCTTGATAAATCATATTTTATTGATTTCAAACGTATGTATAAAATAGGGTATTAGTGGTTTGCTGAATTTGGATTAAATTCAAATTAGAAATATAAAACATTTTAATTTTTAATAACGTTAAATTTAACCCAGGAAAAGAACGGCCGATACAGTGTGATAAATATTACATCGCAACTGCCAAGAATACGGACCCACTTTGAATGATGTTTATGTTGTCTGTGCTGAATAGACTTGCCACCTTTCAAAACATAAAAAAAGGGGTCACAACTCATTTTTATTCAACATTTCTTTTCAAAATATCCTAAATGTTGAATATGATATCATACAGTAAGTTCCTTTTACTCTTGTTTAGTCCCTTGCTAGTTTAAGGTTTGAAAAACTCAGAAAAATCGCCCACTATAATCGAACAGTTATTGAGGGAAACGAGGAACTGTCTTCAGAAATCTTTGTACAAAGAAATGATAAACAACTTCTCGGTCGGTTGTAGATTGTGAATGTCCGAGTAATTACTTGTGATCTGCTTAATTTTTAGCACTATACGAAAATTCGCTAAACTCGTTTGAAAAGAAAACTTTCGACATCAAAAGAAAACGATTTTAACGATGGAAATCTGGCCTAAACTTTCGATACAGTTTCAGTGTTTGTCTAAATGAAACCGTCATTTAGGGAATGGAGCCAACTTCAGCAAAAAAAAAAAACTTAACTGTTCGGAATCACACAGAACCCTCTTGATATTTTAATCAATTTTATAAGTTGCATGATTTTAATATTGATAAATACGAGTTTAAGCGTAGAATTTCTTCATGAGCTACACACATCACTTGTTAAATATTTCGCAAAATTACAAAAGGTTTAAAAAATCACTCGATCGATTTCAGCTTGTTAGGCCATCATCAGGAGTGTCTACTAAACTGTAAAAATAAAAATGTAGTTATTTATATATATAGTTGGAAAAAGCAAAAAATGAAACAAAAATATATAAATAAAAAATGTGGGAGTGGTAAAGCAATAAAAATGGTGAGAGCAATAAACATTAAAAATTAAAAGGGGGTGGGTTAAACACAGGTACATATATGATTATTGATTATTGATTTGTCAACGGCCGAATAAGAAAATTCCAGATGTTGTTTTTTATTCCCTTCTTTATTTTATTATAACCCGACGTATTAGTCATTTTATGGGATGGTATGAGTATGGGAATAAAACAGTGCGGGATCGGTAATTGGTGAGAAAAGGATTTCTCTCTGTTCGTTGAGGATATTTTGGTTAAGAAATATAGCTTTTTGGATTTCGTAAGACTCTAAGTTGTCTAAACGTCTGCTTTTTGGTTGTACATGTAATATTTCTAAATTGTTTAAACTGGATATGTGATTTTCTAACGTTAAATGATTATAAAGGGATGATTCATGGCTACCAGATAAATGTTCTTTAACTCTAACTTCAAAATTGCGCCCAGTCTGTCCGATATCAGAGCAAAAGCAAAGCATTAGAGCTCAATAGAGATCCTACTAGGTCATTTAAGACTTTGGTCAGTAAGTGTATCAACCACTGCCAAAGAGATTTTTCGAGATTATTCGAGTTTAAATCGAGTCGAAATTCAGAATTTTGAGAATTTGGATTTCAGAATTTGAGCTATCCGTGAAAACGATACATTCTAGATTCTAGATTTCACAAAAATAATATGAATCAAAATTGTACGAATATTTCCTATTCGGCTTGTAATTTTTAATTATTTTATATTCTATTAGGTTTTTCTAAGCCAATAAAACTCTATTAATTATTTTGAGACGTATCGACAATTTTATTATCTTCGTCTAAACAATTTTTTTATAAACTTTATATACTAAATATTTATTTATTCCTCCAAATTTATTTCGTCGCCTTCAAAGTAATCCCCTCCCGGCACAATATACCTATGCCAACGTATTTTCCAGTCTTCGAAACAAGGATTAAAGTCGCCTTCCGGGATGGCCTTTAGAGCGCGTAGCGATTCACGTTTTATCTCTTCTATCGTCACAAAACGATTCCCCACAGTGGTCTTTTGAGTTTCGGGAATAGCCAGTAGTCACACAGTGCTAAATCAGGCGAATACAGTGGTTGTAGAACGATATGGATCGAATTTTTGGCGAAAAAGTTACGAAGAACGAGTGCAGTGTGAGAAGGTGCATTATCGCGAATTCTTTAATTCTCCAAAACATTACTTCAATTTCAATATTCAGAATGTTTCGCTTCGAATTACCCGTCAAATTCCGTATTTTATTATTATACGGTTTGTATAAGACGCTTGCATTCGGATGTTAGTTAAATTCGTGTGGTGGGTGGTAAATTCGTTCATGTGACTCTGCTTAGCCTTAGCAACCTTTGATTTGGTGACTGCAACTCATTATCTCTTGGCATATTTCTTAAATTCTGCAATACTTTATAAATGTCCCTCTTATCTATACTACATTTTCTTAGAAGTGACTTCGCTGTCTAAACGGCTTGTTCCGCTAGACACTTTGCCCATTTTGGAAAATATGGACTCGATGTTTCATGTGTAAATTCCCAGTCCTCCGCAAACTTCTTAAACTCGCGTGATGAGTGTTGGGGACGGTTGTCACTTTCAAGTACTTCAGGTGTTCCACGTGTGGCGAACGATTTCTTCAAAATTTTTATTACTTCTCCGGATGTAGTAACGTTTAGTTTTTCGAAGTCTATATACCCTGAATAGCTATCTACTAACACTAAATACTCTTGAGAGTCGAATGGAAATATATCTCTGTTGCAACTCTTTGCCACGAATATTCCGGGATTTTCTTGCTTATGATTGGTTCTTTTACATTCCTCCTTTGTAAATATATGTTGGCATATGTAGATCATTTTTGAACATACTCAATCACGTCGTTGGTTAGGTTTTTCCAGTAGGATAGTTGTATTATCTTTTTAAGGTACTTGTAATTCCTAGGTGAACCGTATGTGCAATCAGCAAGTTCCTCCTTAAAGTTAATAAAATGTTTAATATCATGCGGGATCATGATATAAGACATTACTTGCGAGAGACTTTTATCCGCATTTGATTAGTATCTTCTTTCATTTTGTTTTGTGCATCCTGTGACATAGGCAGAAGCTTCTGAATATCTAATTCTTCCTCGTCTGTATTGTCGAGTTCTGTTTTGCAATCTCTGCTTAATGCATCGGCGATTGGTAATTCGATACCTTTTTTGTACACAACTGTTGATGCATATTGCAACACATCGAATAATATTCTCCATAGACTAGCCGGAGCGAGCTTAATCGTCTTTTTAAAAATTGTCTCTAGAGGCTTGTGAACTGTCTCTATTTCCAACTTCTTACCGTAAACATACTCGTGAAACTTTTTTCAGGCGAATTTTATGGCTGTCGCCTTCTTTTCAATTTGAGGGTAGTGTTGTTGTGTTGCTATTACATAGAGCCTTCGGTGAATATGCTATAGGATAGGGTGATCATTTTGGATTAACACCGCACCTATCGCATTTTGACTTGCGGCGACTGATAATTTCACGTTTGCATTAACGTCAAAATATTTTAAAACTGGGGATGAGGATAACAGCTGTTTAAGTTTTTCAAATGCTTGTTATTGATCATGATCCTCATGAGTCCTCTTAATGGCACAGTAATTTCAGAGGAGTTGGGAATGAATTTGGTTACGTACGTGACCATTCCAAGAAATATTTGCAGTTGTTTTGCGTTTCTTGGTGTCTCGATCTTTTCTATTGCTTTGATTTTCGCGTCATCCGGTGATAACCCACCCTTCTGATGATAAAATGTGTCATAGGAATTTTAGTGATTTTTTGTTGAACAAACATTTGTCTTTATTTAATTTCAGTCCCACCGCTATTATTTTCTGTATTACTTATTTTGTTCTAGCTTCATGTTCTTCGATTGAGGCTGCATAAATGAGAATGTCGTCCATTAAACACTCTACATTTGTGGAACATTTCGGGAGCTGATGCTAAACCAAACGGTAATCTTAAGCAGGTGTAACGACCCCACGGTGTTGAAAATGCTAGGTATTTTTGTGTTCTTACACTGACTTTGATTTGCCAGAATCTACGTTTACAGTCTAGCAGTGTAAAGAATTTTGATCCTTTCACTCGCGCTGAAATTTCTTCCAGCGTTTTTAGTGGATAATGTCGTCGTAAGATATTTTAGTTTATGTTAGACGGGTCTATACATACTCGTAACTTGTTTTTCTGTTTTATTATGACCATCGGTAATACTATTTGTGCCGGTTCTTTAGTTGGTTTAATCATTCCTATCTGTAATCGCATGAGAAATACGTCTCGGAGGAATAACGACCAAATCTAAATTGGCTTTGATATTAATGTCATAGACGTAATTCTTTAAACACCCTAGTCCATTCCGCGCGCGCGATTCTATAAATGTACGGGAAATTGTGATGCAAGATAACAAATCGCATTGACAAAATTCTACTGTATAATGTTAATTATACAGTAGAATTTTGCTTGAGATATCAAAAATCAAATGTCCAAGATTAAATATTCTTAACCAGAATATTATGTTGAGATATTCTGGAAAATGGAGATTTCCATTTTAATTTTAATATTAAATCTTCATTAATCAGAAACGTAAATTTAAATTCTAGAAAATGAAGATTACATTTTCTTTATCCAGAATATTTTGTTGAAATATTTTGCAAAATGGAGATTTTCATTCAAATTCTAATATAACCATATTTCTTGACGCATAGTTATGCGGATCGCTATCTGCACAATTTATTTTTATTTTTTAATTATATTGAACTTTTATGAATACGCAATAAATATTATGTTAGATACTAAAGACAGGTACAGATACTAAAACTGTAAAAAATTGTAAATACAAGATATTGTATTTGCAAGATTTTGTATTTGCAAGATTTTGTACTTGCAAGATTTTGTACTTGCAAGATTTTCTAACTGCAAGATTTTGGGTTGGAAAGATTTTGATTTGCATGATTTTTTAAAAATGCAAGATTTCGTACTTGCAAGATTTTGTAATGCAAGATTTCGGAGCGCTCCCGCTACAAGCAGTTACGTCAACATTCTCCGCTAGGTGATATTTGATAATAATTTACAACAATAAAGCTAAAATTTATTTTTTAAATATTTATTTGAATATTTTATTACCATACATTTAAAAAATTAAACTACAATCGCATTATTTTCTTGTATTATGCGAATTAAAAATTTAGAGGTTATGTTTTGCTCATGTCATATTTTTTTGTGTGTCCCAATCGAAATTTAGCCGAGACATATTTTTCACACTTATAAGTACTTGCGGTGGTCGATTGAAACGCCAATATTAACTAAGTTTACATGTATAGTTTGTTTTTTGTTTATCTCAGATAGTTGCTTGCTGGTCGATTCACTCGCTTTACATATTTCTATGGTTTTATTCAGCGTTAGTTCAGTATCAACCAACAAACGTTCTCTGATTTTATTTGAATGTACGCCCTACGATTTTATCTCGTAGTAATTCATCAGCTAACTTATCAACACTACACTTCATTACCTGTGTTTTGATTCTTGTGTAGTATTCGTCAAAATTCTCTTTCTCAGCTTGTCACATTTTATTGAAAGTGTATCTACCTTTCAAACGTGACATTTCTTTTCGGTGTGAAATAATCGAATTTTTTAACTATTTCGTCGTATGTAATTTTGTCCTCTTGTAGCTGGAATGTGTCGAAAAAATTTCCGGCTTCAATACCTAAGCACGTCATCAACGTAGCCGCACGAATTTTTTCGTCTTTTTTGTCCAACATTGTTGCTATGCTGTAGAGTTGGAATCATCTGCGATATTTTCCGCGGTGGTTAATTGTTTCGGTGGTGGAAATGTTCTGTTTACATGTTATCGTTACAGTATGTTCGGTTCGATACTCACAAATACCTGGATCCGAGATTTTTGTCAATCCCGAAATCCCTGGATCCCGTGGAAATCTTGGGATCTCGGTCTTTTTGGGAAATCCTGGGATCCCGGACTTTTTGTCAATCCCCAAACCCCCATAAATCTGTTTTTTTTTTTCAATACTAAAAATCTGGGATCCCGGGATTACCTTATAGATAATACCGGGATTGCATTCGATACTCACAAATAAACTTTTAACATTAATAATAATATGGTTAAACCCCGTATCTTCCACATCGTGTTAGAAAAACTTTCCTTGATGCTGAAGCTGGCCAAATATCCATTTATCTTCATAGAGTCTTTAATGATGCAATAAATATCACTTGTTAATTGCCGTCGGACATAATTTATGAACGCTTGTTGTTGTTCCGTTTTTTAAATCGATAAACTGTACGGATATTTAATATTCGGCGTTTTATTTTTAATTATTTTATATGGTAAAATTGCCGAAATGTCTCAAAATAATTAATGAGTTTTATTGCCTTAGAAAAACCGAATAGAGTATAAAATAATAAAACATATTTTGATCGAAGTGGTACATACAAACACACTTTGTTTTCTTTAGAGTAATATTTTCGTTTGCATGCAAAACTCAAACTTCTTTTTTTCTCCATTTAAACAGCGATTATAAATTTTTGCATGTGGTAGCTTGTTGTATAAAAATGCGCACAAAAATGTATGTTGCCTAAAAGTTGTTGGCAAGTATTGTATTATAATTGAAAATTAGGTGCAGAGAAAGAGATAGCAACAATGAGGTTGGGAAAAACTCCTAAAAAACGCATTTTTGCATTGTGTGTATATTTTGTACAGTCAAACCTGTTTTTGTGCGCTCTTTTCATGCGATTTTGAAAAAAATCGCATAGGAAATAATCGGGTAAAAAAAAATCGCATAAAAACAGATCGCACAAAAACAGGTTTGACCAGCCAAACCAGTATTTGTGCGGTCTTTTTTTAGGCGAATGTTTTCTTAATCGATTTTTTTGAGCAAATTTTTTTTATGCGATATAATATACCGCATACGTATATGAACTATGCCGTATAAAAAAAATCTAACAAAAAAATTCCATAAAAGAATCGCATGAAAAAGACCGCACAAAAACAGGTTAGACTGTATTGTAAAATCTGAATTTCTGCGGACCAGCCGCATCTTCTGTTTATTGTATTGTTAATATGTATCTAATTATGAGAATCGTCATCAGTATATTACAAATATGTTGATCTAATAAATAAATAGAATTGTTTACGAATGTTACATGTTTATAACAAAACAGCGATTTACAGCTCTGGCCCTTTCCATCGTGTCGACTTTTGTAAAATAGTTCGATAAAAGCTTACAGATATAGTCCATGTTTTTTGGATGTATTTAGAAACTGTGGGTTTGTTTAAAAAGCCGCCTATTTCGTGTAATTTCTTAATTAATTCTCGGAATCAGTCAATTTTAGCCAATGTAAAACCAAAAGGGATAATTACGTTTTGTTGTGCCCTTCTTAGTTTTACAAAATTGTTCAAATATAATTATTAATCCAGAAAGGGACAAATAGCGTCCCGTTCATAGTAACGCCGGGACATGGGACATTCGATTACAAAACTGGTCTGTCCCGTCGAAAACGGGACTGTTAGATAGTCTGGTGGTCAACTGCATAGCTCAAGCAATGCAATACAAAAACATTGATGCTTTTGTGAAGTGACGGAGAAACACATTCTAGGCATAGGCATTCTAAAGGTAATTAAACTAAAAGCCTAAAAAAATCGACGCGCTGGTCGCGTATAGGTTAGGTTAGGTTAGGTTGAAGTGGCTGCTATCGCACACTTAGGCCAGCAATGGCCCGTTGTGATACCACAGGATCCCATCTCCCCATTACTCCCGTTGAAACCAACCAGAGCTATTTATATAGCGTAATAAATCTCGCACTCCACAGTCCGCGAGTTCCGAAAGGCTGTCCATACCGTACACACCCAAATACTTATGCCTTCTGTATGATAGCGCCGGACATGAGCATAGGAAGTGTTCCAAAGTCTCCTCCTCCTCTTCGTCCATGCAACTTCTACAAAAGTCATTCGTCTGTATCCCCAGCCTTCTCGCATGCTCCCCAAAAAGGCAGTGACCTGTCATTATCCCTACGACCAATCCTATTTCTTGTCTTCCCAGGGATATTAGTACCTTGGAGCGCCGCAAGTCCAGTTTTGGCCAAACTTGCTTTGCTACCCTGCACGTGAGAGTGTTGATCCACCTCTCATTTGTTAAGGCGATTGCCCTTTTACTGAGCGCCCATTTTAGCACTGCCATAGGCCTCCCCAGACCTACCATTTCCGGCTGCATCTGGAGAGTCGTACCGTACCTAGCTAGTTCGTCCGCCCTGCAGTTCCCCATGACGTCCGAGTGACCCGGGACCCAGATTATCTGGATGCTGAAATACTCGCTCATCTCGTTAAGAGATGATCGGCAATCCAGCGCCACCCGCGACTTCAGACAAACTGCCCCAAGTGACTTGATCGCTGCCTGACTGTCCACATAAATTGCGATATCCCTCCCGGATACCACATTATGCTTCAACCATGTCATGACTTGCCCGATCGCCACCACTTCAGCCTGGTACACGCTGCAGTAGTCAGGGAGACGAACAGAAATATTAACATTGAGTTTATCACAGAAGACTCCGGCTCCTACCTGATCGTCTAGCCTCGAGCCGTCCGTGAAAAATTGCACTGCCTCGTTTTCCAAGATTGATCCGTTTCTCCAGGATTCCCTTGAGGGAAAGATGGTACGGAAACCCTTATCGAAGCACAACGTTGGTGTGATATAATCCAGATTCGCCAGTTCTTCGCCAGCGAATCTACCTATCGTCGAGTGTCCCACCTGAAGACACTTCCATTGAGAGACAGCCAAGAGCCTCGTAGCCACGTTGGCTGCCGTCTGTTTACCATAAAGGTCGATTGGAATAAGGTGGAACATAACCTCTAAAGCGCGTGTAGGTGTTGTCCTAAGCGCCCCGCTTATAAGCATACAGGCCGTTCTTTGCACCTTCTCCATCATACCTCTATAAGTTACCTTATCTAGAGCTGGCCACCAAACGCCCACCCCGTACATTAGCACAGGTCTTACCACGGCGGTATAGAGCCAGTATACCAGCTCCGGTTTCAAGCCCCATCTCTTACCTATAGCGTTTCTACACGAGTATAAGGCTACAATAGCCTTATTCACTCTTTCCAAAGTGTTAGGCTTCCAGCTGAGCTTACTATCAAAGATTATGCCCAGAAATCTCGCTCGGTCAGCAAAAACTAGTCCGCTGCCGTTTATGATAGGAGGGCTAACCACCGGAATTTTATATTTCCTAGTAAATAGTACCAGCTCTGTTTTGGACGGGTTAATCCCCAATCCACACTTGCTGGCCCATTTCGTAACGATCAGGAGTGCATTCTGCATAACATCCCTAATCGTATCTAGATATTTGCCTGAGACAGCTATCGCTACATCATCAGCATATGCTACAACCCCTATCCCCTCTCTCTCTAGTTCCAGCAGCAATCCATTAATCACTGCACTCCAGAGAATGGGGGACATTACACCTCCTTGTGGGGTTCCTCTAACCACCCGTCTTCTAATCTTGGACTCTCCCATCTCCGAGGTAATAGTCCTGCTTACCAGCATCTGATTTATTAACCTACTTATAGAGCAGTCCACCTTCAAAAAAGACAATCCTTCCATGATCGCCTCCGTTTTTACATTATTAAAAGCACCCTCAATATCGAGAAATGCTACCATGCAAAACTCTTGCAAGTAAATTGATTTCTCAATTGTGCGTACTAGATCGTGCAGAGCTGTGTCCACCGACTTTCCCTTACAGTACGCATGCTGCGACATTGCCCAATTCCTGGGTTCAATTCTTGATCGAATAAATACATCTATCAACCTTTCCAGGGTTTTCAGCAGAAAGGATGATAGAGTTATAGGCCTCAGGTCCTTTGGATGAGCATGTGAGCTCTTTCCCGATTTCGGGATAAAGACTACTTTGACCTCTGTCCAATTCCTAGGAATATAGACTAGTTTCAGACATCCCCTGAAGATAACCTCTAGCCAGGGGAGGATGGCCGCAGAGTTCTTTTGGATCTCTGCTGGTATAATCCGATCCGGGCCCGCCGACTTATAAGGCTTAAAACCCTGCAGCGCCTGGTCGCGTATAACCCCATTTAAATATATTTAATAGCCGAATAAATTAAATAAAAGTCAAATCAATAAAACTCTACGATAGTGAGGCTTACTCAATCCCGAAATCAACTCAATTCGAAAGCTACATGCTTATACGACTCAACTTCAACTAAAACCCTGCTCAATCCTAACTAGATCTCTTAACCTCAACCCAACCCCAACTCATCCCTTATATCAACCCCAAACTGAACGTTCGACTCAAATCCTAAATCAACACGATTCGAATACTAAGCAAGAAAGTCAAGAAGTCAAGTAAGTTGCAACTCAAATCTCAACTTAACCCCCAAATAAATAACTAACTGAATGACAACTCAACCCAATCTAACCCTAATCAACACCAACTCGACCACAAATTCAGCCCTCAACTCAACGCCCTACTCATTCCCCAAATCAACATGGTCCGAAAAAATACATGCGTAGATGAATGAAGAGGAAGGAAACAGGCGGACTTTTTTTGATTTTTGAAACTCAGGAACTTTCAAAACGTCGAGGAAAGTGGTTTGCAACCAAAAAAATGTTTGGTCATTTTTGACAGGATTTCAATAAATTGGGTCCTTTTGGGCCGAAGTTAACAGATGGAAAGAGAGCTTAGTTGGACAGGAACTATCGAAAAAACGGAGAAAGCCGTAAAACAAAGAAATATTTGGAAACTTGGCCAGTCAGGTACTTTACAATCATTTTATGCTAATTAAGTCTAAAACTCTCAACGAATGACGCAACTATTGCTATACGGTCTAGCCGCTGGAATCTTCTCATCCATATTATGTCGCCAAACGGAAAGAAGCTGATGATGCTTATAACAGCCTAATTGATGACTTGGCCTAATGCCTATTGGCCCTAATAGGCTGCCAAAGACATAGGTCACTCACTGCCAAAAATGTCGGATTCGGAGAGCCTCCAAACTCCAAGTATCTATGTTGAATAACTTTGTTGGAGGAAAAAACCATCACATTTTCAAAAATTGAACAAGATGGACGTTCATATGCTTCAGATGTACCAAAAATCGGCATCAATCAATTATTCATTGGAGACTAAAAACTTTACCCTCGAAGAGGTCGTTAACAAACATACAACTGTATTGGTGGAACCAGAAGAAGACGATCAAACATCCGACTAGTTCAAAGAAGATCATCAGGGAACGCTACAAACTGAGTTGACCAGCACACAACGAATACAGCAAAAACAACGGAAATACAGCTATCCAAGTTAGGAATACCATCATTCTACGGAGAATATGAATGATGGAGTTTATTTAATGGAATCTTCACTCATTCACCGCAACAGAAGGTTATCTGACGCCGTTTTCTATCTTTTGTAATAAATCACTTACACATTGTCTGGTGGCGAACTCTCGCACTAATTGAAAAATTCTTGTATTCGCCTTTTAAAGAGATACTCTGGCAGGCATCTGGTGTACGGTTTTAAAACCGAACCAAATGTGGCCAACAAACAAATAAATGCATTATTTGACGTTCTTCTTAGTGTGATATACACTATTCAAATGAATACTATTCAAATTATTCGGTAATAACAGCTGAAAATTCTTTACCCATCAGACAAATGACGATATTGAATTAGCTGTGTACTGTGTTCTTATACTGGTCGTGATTGTCAAAATACTACACTCAAGCCACTTTACGAGCATTCCTAAATTTTTTTTAACAATTAGATGGTTGTGTGTGGTAAGGCATGTTTTAAAATTGTCCTTGTAAATACCGTTTACCCTTTTAAAAATGGTTAACAATATACTTTTCCAATCCTAAAATCCTTTAAAAACCAACGGATGAAGAAACTCATCATATTTTTTTAACTTTTCCAGCATTATTCAACGAATGACAAAGGTATATGGTTCCATGGTGTAATGGTTAGCACTCTGGACTCTGAATCCAGCGATCCGAGTTCAAGTCTCGGTGGAACCTAATTTTTTTAAATCATTTTTTTTTATTTGATTTTAAACGGTCATTCACACTTCCCACCCAAAACACATAATATTTATGGCATGACCGAAATATCAAGACAATTCAGAAATATAAATTTCTTATCGTTAAAAAGAAATTTTTTTTATTATGAAAATTAAAATTTTTATTATTATTTAGCGCTAAGTGAATATCAACAGGTCAATAGCCTACAAAAAATTTTGAAATTATTTTGATTATAAAAATTCGCGGATATGCATCATATGTTCTCACTGAAGCTGCAAAAGTTCATCGCAACAGTTGGTCTTAATATAAACACTGGGCATCGTGACTAATTACGTGAAATTACTATTACTAACTTTATTTCCATCACATGTTTGGCGTTTATATAATTTGACTTGAACAAAAAATAAAAAAAAATTATGTTTAACTGTCTGTCAACAGTTCAGTCAGAGCTAACATCAGCAAAAGGTATTTTATTGAATTGTCGTCGAAAAGATTTTTGGTTTAGCGATTTTTTTTTTTTGTGGTTGTTAAATTTATATACTACGTGTTGAGACGCGGTGATTAACATTTAAATAATGTGCGTGTCGTTTCATACCGATACAGGCAATGGGTTTGCGTACAACAAAATGAGATGTACATCTTTTTGGCAAAACATCAAATTTGTGAATATGCGCGGGCCTCTTGCACGTGTACGCTATTATTCAATTATTTTCCATCCAAATATCCTAACTTGCTATAGATAAAATAACCGGTGAGATGTGTGTCGTGCTATATTTACGAGAGGGAGATAATTGGATAAGAGTACCGTGTGTTATTTGCATAGAAATAAACAAATCATTGCATTATGTTGAAATTCGTGTGTAGCTTCCCGCACTCTTGAAGACAATCGATTTGTATTATTTGGAGTATGCGTGTTTTGTTGACCTTGAACTTTGTTTACATACATGTACATATGTTCAAATCATTTTATAGTACAAAGATTAAACGATGAAATGTTCGAAATTTAGAGACAAGGCAAAAAATACAGCCTCTTTCAATCTCTTCTAAAAATTAGGAAGAATCATTCGCCTGCATAGTAATCGCAAATAAAGGAATTAAACGGGACCCCTTTAGCACAACAGTCATAATACAGAAAAATAAAAATAATTTTGGCAATCAATATCTACAAATTTAAATTTAATTTTTTTACAATCAATATCAATGAAGGTTATTATTAATGATTTATATTGATTGCACCACCCTTTCTCATTTTTATTGAAAAAATGATAAAAGAAAATTTCTTCTCCCAAAAAATTATTTTTTACTTTTTAGTCCATTTTCAATAAAAGTATTTTATTTAAAAAGTCTGGTAACTTTTTAGTCACCTTTACCTTTACTACCACCGTAACGTCCGTCTTATTGACTAATGTTCAAGTAGCATAGGTCCATTTAAGAAATTCAATGTGCCTAAATGTATGCAAACATCACTACAAAAAATTACATCATTTATATGTAGATATACCGTAAGGATTATTGAAAACGTGTATTGTCATCGAAAACAAGTAATTGATTGGTTGATTTTGAGTGTACAACCAAAGAATAATCAGAATGTCCCGTTAATTATTGAATTCTTACGCCAGGCCCACCGTATACCCGTTTTTACATAAACGTGGAAGAATTGGACGGGATGGTTAAATATGATTAAGATCGACCCGGCTCGGAACACCTTGGCGGTCAATAGTTAGTAGTAGTTATAATACTTAGCAAAACACAATTCTGTATATTTATAAATTTTTGTATTAATTAAATTAGAATTTAAACCAGCTTACAATCTTAATCCTAAAAATAAATTAATTAGGAATTACTTCCACTTTCCAGTGGCACACAAAATATAGTGTCCGAGTCTTAACAAGAGTCTGATAATCTCTAATTTTTTTAATTTTCGTGTATAGATCATGTTTTCTGAAAGAGGCAGCACCAAAAGAAAAATTTTAGTATTATATGTTTGCCAAGAGATGTCACTATCGAGCAAGCAGTATTTGTAAAATAGTAGATCAGGTTTTTTAAAAGATTGCAACAGCGTTCTAAATTTAAAATGAAAGAGTTGTAGAAGTAGGGTGCGGTCAAGAATTCAGTAAAGTACTATTCATACAAGACGCCTCGCCTCGAAATATTTACTTACCACAAATGTGAAGCTGAGATCGTTTCATACCGATTGCGTCGAATTTCAACATTTGGTTGCTATCAAATATTTTGTTTTGGTTCTTTTTACACGTGAATTACAGGACAGCAAGAACGAAGATTTTCTGAATTTGTAGTGTACATATGAGCTAGATTCTACGGTAAATATACAACAGTCGTGCTATAAATATAATTTGCAGGTTATGTTGACAAAATGCTTCGCTTTGTACTACTTTAAAATGTTGCAGTTGAGTGTTGAACTCATTACCTTGGTTTTATAGATAACTTCATTGCAATATATTTTGATTTTTTTTTAAATTGTCACTTAAAAATAAATTATTTTTCAACAAATTGAATTTATTTCTATAAAATTAAACATTATCAATCATAATTTGCATAATTCAAAAATGAAATAGAGAATTTTTGATTTTGAAGCTCAAAGCCGAGACGCCTGGTATGAAAAGTACTTAAAAGCCAAAGAAATTGAACTCCCATAGAATGGAAACAATATATTCTCCCATAATAAACTTTCTCCTTCACGTGAAGCCAGTTGGAGAGGGACGGATATATACAAAATGTATATGGTGGGTCTTGTTGTTTGTATTATAAATATCTCTATGGTAAAAGCGATTGATATTTAAATACATTTTTCTTAAAAATTTAACATGAACAACAACATAATTTTGTATTAAATTTGGCATTAACATTTCCAAAAAATGAAAAACTCGAAAAATATAGAAAAAATTCTAAAAGCCACCTATTGGAATTTTCGCAACTAAAACCCACGTAGCGCAAATTTTATGCGTAACTACTTCTATTTTCTACACCATTGTATGGGAATGAATAGTTGTGAGTAGCTACAAGTACTCGCGAGTACTATACTACCGAGAATGAAAGACACCTAATGATATAAGCCCCGCTGCTTATTTCATACTTTAGTTGAAAAAAATATATTGATGTGTAAAATTGTAACATTATGGTTCACACCTCTGCCTTTGGATATGTGTGTTGCCATAACGAAGAGAAGAATTATATGTTCCCTGGGTTAAAAAAAACAAAGAAAACAAAAAAATGAAATTATCAGTATCGCTACCGGTTGCACTCTTTAATGACGTGTCTGTCATTAGATTCGTGCATATTGTAAACTAAAAAAAGATTATAAGTTGAATTTAAAATAAAGAAATTAAAACATAATCGTGTTGTAGTATTTAATTTAAAAAAAGATAAAAGTGAAAGAAGTTTTTTTAATAATTTTGTGCAACCAACAACAAAAAAAAACTACGAGACAAAAATCTCTGTGTTACAACTGGCGTCCCCAACGTGTTGCGCGAAATACAAAAAAAAACATTTTTTTTTACGAAAGTATCTGTAATCATCGGCAATATTATAGAACATTTTCGGTGCTGTTCATCGAAATCAACTGTATGATCATTTTTGTTTCGGAAAACAGGAAAATTTGTGTAATCTTTTGGCTTATTTATCGAAAATTTTGCATTTTTGTCGCTGTGGATTACTTCTTCAAATTTTTTGTTTCCTTCGTCGAAACGGGATCATCGTTAATAAATCAACAATAATCGTCCATATTCATCGATAATTTATCAACATTTTATCAAATATATTGTGGATCATCATTACTGAACCAATAGCAATATCTTGCATTGATATTCAGCGATAAGTTACCGAAATTTTATTACCAATACATCTGTATTTGAAAATCAAAACACATAATATTCGCGGTGCATGCCCGTGAGTACACGAAAACAACACAAGATGGCGGTTACCATGTCGAAGGAACAGTTCGAGAAACTACTGGCGAGTATAAATCACCGCACCACTCTAGCAAGGGTCGAATCAGGAAATTTTGTGAAGTGTTCTGCACGTTTTAATGGTCATGTAAGTAGCGATATTGATAGTTTTATTGATAGTGTGAGCGTGTATAAAGAGTGTGCTCTGGTATCAGACGAGAATGCCCTTAAGGGTCTTCCTATGTTGTTAACAGAACATGCTGCTTCGTGGTGGACTGGTGTGAGACATGCTGTACGAACTTTTCCCGATGCGATAGAACTTTTAAAATCTACTTTTGGTAAAATTGAACCCCCAAATCGTGTTTATCGAAATATCTTTGCCATGTGTCAGGGCGAGTCTCAAAGAACTGATTTATTTGTCTCGCAAGTTCGAAAATTATTTGCAGCATTACCGAAAGGTGATCTGACTGAGAAGATTCAGTTAGACATGTGCTACGGACTATTGTCACCGAAAATTCGCGAAAAGGTGAAGCGAGCTGAGTTCGATTCGTTTGAGGTGTTACTTAAGAGGGCTCGCGAGGAGGAGGTTTTTCTGCTCGAGGTCACAGGTCAGTCTTCATCGTCGTTCAAACCTCAGGGGAAACCCAGTTACTGTAATTACTGTAAACAACGAGGTCACGATCTTACAAATTGTTCAAAACGTGAAAAGTTCAGTGTTAATCCACTCAAACCTTCCATTAATTTAATACAAGGTAGAAGTGAAGAGGTTAAAACTAGAAACCCCCTAGAGTTTAAAGCTCCTATTCAAAATAACCCTATTTATTGTTATTCGTGTGGAACAAAAGGGTTCATTAGAACAAATTGCCCAAATTGTACAAAAACAAGTGCAGCCATAAAAAGGGAAGTTACAACAGTTCCGAGTTCTTCAAATAATGCAAACAAAAATATAAACTTTGATTCTTTTTGTATTGAAAACATTTTTATGAGTGCTCTTGGAGGCGATGGCGAAAAGTTGCTCCCTCAAACAAGACCCATATTGAATATAGGAATTTTTGATGCTAATGGTATCGCAATAATTGACACGGCAGCAAAACTGTCAATTGCTTCGCCGTCTTTGTATAACATTCTAAAACAAAACAGTTGCGTGTTTGAGTCGCACAACATCAATGTAAAATTGGCGGATGGTTCGGAAAGTCCGTACGAGATTTTGCAAACCAATGTCAATATAGAACTAGAGGGAAGATCGATTTCTACGTCATTGGTAGTCTTTCCACAAAATACAAATCATAAAACGTTGCTGGGTATTGATTTCATAAAATGCGCCAGACTGATCCTAGACTTTGGCGAAAATAGTTGGAAATTTCAAGACGACAATAAAACGTATCCCCTGATATACGAAGACAGTGTATTGCCATTGGTCAGACCATACGGAAAGGAAAATACGGAAATTGCGAATGTTAATCAGGCTTGTTTTGAAGTCGTGGAGGAAGATGATTTGGTTGACGAATATGTGCCAAACCAGATTCTAGAGACTGAAGGTCCTATTTCTACAATAGATTCAAATATGCTCCGACAGGACGAAGCAGCAAGTTTTTCGGAAAATGACCGACAGATATTTAATCAAATTTTGCATTGCAATGAAGATATCTTTAGAATAGGGGGAGAACCTACCCCATATATCGAACATAGAATTAATACTGGTGACCATTTACCTGTTGCAGTTCCACCGTATCCTTTGAATAAAGCTAAGAGGGAAGTTCTTTCCGCTGAAATCAATAAATTATTAGAGTCGGATGCAATCGAGGAATGTGTTGAGATTGATAGTTGAGGTATATGTTCCATTCAATTGGATCTTCCAACAAACAGTATTTCAGCCACGCGCAAGTCTCAAATGGAGGATGAACACATTTCCAAGATAATAGATGCTTTCGAAGAAAACTTACCGAATGTTAATACATATATTGCAAGAGGGTATATCATGGAGAAAGGTATTTTGTATCGCTTTCATCCAGATCAAGAGTATGATGAGCCCCAACTGGTGGTGCCTCAGAGCAACACCTTATCCATAATCAGAGAATATCACGATGCTCCCACCGCCGGACATTATGGTGTCGAAAGAACTTTTTCGAAGGTCTGTCACAAATTCTATTGGACAGGTATGCGTAGGCAGATCACAGATTATGTTAAGGCGTGTCAAGAATGTCAAAAATATAAGGTATCTAGCCTTAAACCTTCCGGCTTATTACAAACGCCGGAAATGGCTCAAAGATTTGAAATATTGTCACTGGATTTGTTTGGTCCATTAGTGGAGTCACACTGCAGTTATAGATGGGTATTGATCATCGAAGATACCGCTACTAAATGGGTGGAATTGTTTCCTCTTGTTACTGCAACCGCCAAGAACTGTGCCAAAATTCTTATTGACGAATTTTTCTGTAGGTATGGTTTGCCAAGACGGATAATAAGCGATAATGGTAGTCAGTTTGTGTCTTCAATTATGCAGCAAGTTATGTATTGTATGGGGCTAGATCAAAAGCTTACTCCAGTTTACCATCCCGAAGCTAACGCAGTAGAAAGAAAAAATCGAGACTTAAAAACGCAATTGTCTATTCTCGTGCAAACAAATCACTCTAGTTGGCCTGAATTTTTGCCTGCAATTCGTTTTGCTATGAATTCCACTAAATGCTCCTCAACAGGGCACACGTCGGCCTATTTAACCTTTGGTAGAGAACTCCGGACACTAACAGATCTCCAACACGATTTTCGTGCTATACTTCGAAATGAAAATTTAATTCCCCAGATCACTCCGCATTTGTCGAAACTTCATGATATTATGAAGACCGTTAGAGACACTTTCGAACATCAACAGGATCTCCGTAAGTTGCATGTTGACAACAAACGCATTGATATGACATACGACCGTGGTGATTTAGTACTTGTGAAGAACAATTTTCAAAGTAATTTGGAGAAAGGAATCACCTCTAAATTTATGCCTCGAAGAGACGGTCCTTATCGAGTACGTTGTAGAAAGTCTGCTACTTCTTATGTTATTGAAAATATTGAAGGAACTGAAATAGGTGTATTTCATACTTCTCATTTGACTCCGTTCCATGGTGATCAAACCACAGCTCCCATTAAGCCACGAAGACCATTTCGAGTTAAAGATAAATTGTCTAAAACAAACCTCTCGAGTACACAGGAAACGACTTCGAACGAGCCTCTGGTACAATCTACTTCGAACGAATTAGGAAGGGTGCATACTAGGTCGGGTCGCGAGGTTCGTAAACCATCGCATTTTGTTCAATAAATTTTAGTACTCTACAACTTACAATACCGTTTCAATTTTAGTAATAAGTTTAATTTTGTCCTGTTGCATCTCTTCACGGAAGTTTGCTCCAGAGGGGGAGGATGTAACATTATGGTTCACACCTCTGCCTTTGGATATGTGTGTTGCCATAACGAAGAGAAGAATTATATGTTCCCTGGGTTAAAAAAAAACAAAGAAAACAAAAAAATGAAATTATCAGTATCGCTACCGGTTGCACTCTTTAATGACGTGTCTGTCATTAGATTCGTGCATATTGTAAACTAAAAAAAGATTATAAGTTGAATTTAAAATAAAGAAATTAAAACATAATCGTGTTGTAGTATTTAATTTAAAAAAAGATAAAAGTGAAAGAAGTTTTTTTAATAATTTTGTGCAACCAACAACAAAAAAAAACTACGAGACAAAAATCTCTGTGTTACAAAATTAATACCATAGCGTAACGGCTTAATAAAACTTTAATTGATATCTGTAGTGTGGATGATCTGCGTCTTTCAATGCACAGCTCAATTCCTTCAATAGAGAAATTGGAGAGTTGCTAATTTTCGTTCATCTGTGTGGTTGTGACACATTATCAATCTTGATTTTGTTGCGTCTGAGTCCGCTAACTGTAATATTTAAACCCCCGATTGGAACTTACATAGCTCACAAGCTGACTTCCCATGACGTTCTTCGTTGGTATCTATTTTCCTTTATACTTTATAAAAGACACTTTGACAGGATGATTGGCCAGACAAGATTTCCCTGCTGCTCCTCTGATTTCCACCTCTTCCAAGCTTTCAGTGGGTTTGGCACTGTTCCACTATCTTGAAGTGGAAGTAGGAATACCATTGCTCCCCTCCCCACTCTGTAACATGCAAAATCATAGAGTACAATAAAGTTTCTTTAGTAATACCAATTTTGGTGTAGATAGCGCAATCAATAAATGAATTAAGTGCGTAAATCTCCATTGTTGAGGGGGAACTGGATGGCTTACCAGTTTATGTCAAAGTTGCCAAAGGTAGTCCACAAAGTGGGCGTGCTCTCATCATTGCTATGCGGTATTCATTGACGAGCTAGTTGTTAAACTGCAGCAATCCAGATTCATTGCCCAGAGCTGTTGTAGTTTTTGTTAGATACTTGGTTATATCAAGCTTAATACAACAGACCTTCTTATATGTTAGTGAGGCACGGTATATTACGCCAACCCGTCTAAAACTATGGTTCAATTGTTTTTACTAGGTGTAGGAATATTCAAGACTGCCTTTGAGAAATCCGGAGGCTTACTAAGTTTGCTTTATGGTTAAAAACGGATCTAAGAATCGAATCCTGGATGCAATTCTTACATATAATGGCTGCTTTAAAGATGACCTCCATCGCTTGGGCCCGCTCAAGATGCTCTGTATGAGGACTTCTGTGAAGGGCAAGATAACTGCATTCCGTTTGTGCGGCTTTCAAAAAATCTGTTCCCACATTTTCAGCTGAATCTCTGTCGCTGTCTTCCCTTCCTTGGCCTAAACTGATTCAGTTAGTAATGCGCATCGGCGCATTAGTAGAGAACTCAAACATTTTGCACAATGCAACCTTTATGGGATTGAGAGGGGAGCCTTTAAACGTTCTAACCAATTTTAATAACCTTTTTTCACGGATAATTTAAGACTCTCTTATTTCTCAATTGACTTTCACTTATAAATACTAGTCCAATAGGTCATCATTTATAGGTAAATCAACAAGTTTTCGACCGTACTCCTTTCCAGAGGATGAAAAAGGCACATCTACGCTGCGGTCGAATTCTCGGGTAAATCATTTACTATGGTAAATATAGATTTTTATGAAATATTTACCTTTTTTATTTCATTTACTCAGACTCTCCATGAAAAAAAGGTAAATTTTTTTACCGAATTTTGCGGATTTATTCGAGAATTCAACCGCAGTGCTAATTTCACTTTCCATTTAATTGTTCATTGGTTTCAAAATTAAGTAAAACTTTGTTTATCTACATATGTCTACTAAATGAAGCTTAGACTTTATTTCGGAATTCAATGCATCGATGCCATCTTTTCGTGGCGCTAGCAATCTAGCATTCAGAAATAACTAAAGTTTGATTGCTTATTGCTAATTTGTCTTCTAAACGAATAAGTGCTTGATTAAATCTCTCTTCATTGAACTCGATATTTAATTACGGATGAAGTTGTCGCACCTGATTCTATGAACTACACATTGGTAATATCATTTTAGAATCCCATTTCCATCGCGGATGTCAAATTTCACTAAAACTCGTAAAGAAATAGATAAATTCCATCCTAATTGGCCATAGAAATGATTTACTAAAGGTTCAATTTGAAGTGTAAAAGGATCAATTGTTTAAATTTAGTGTTCGTTATAAAGAGATTTCTCTGTATTAGTTTTTAAGTAAGGCAAATTCGTCGATCACGAAGAACCAAAAGTCGGAATCTAAAATTGAAATGACTGATGATAGAAAATGTTCGATAACTTAAATAAAATTCAATTACTCTGTTTTCGCTTACTAACTGCAAGAACGTGTTGTTTTATTTATGCATTATGATTTTCAAATATAACGCCTACCTACTCATACCTAAAATAAGCACTCTACGGAAAAAAAATGGGCAAGCTCAACATTTAATTATTCCGCGGGGGAAATACATGTGTTAAAATTAGTACCCCACCCCTCCTTGTAGGTGGGGCAAGGGGTAACTTTGAAACTGAAATAGGAACCCCTATTTTATATTGCCCCCTATATTTTATTTAAAAATACGTAGGATTTGACTGAAACATTTTTTTCGATTCATGATAGATGGCGCTGTAATTGACGATATTCAATTTTTTCGGTTTCTCCTACTGAGAACCTACGCAAACGATTCTGCAATACGTCTGCAATAAAAATACCGTGGTTTCGTTGTAAATACACGAAGTTAGTCTTAAACAATTTATTCATTTTGCAAATTTCGAATAACTGGGTAAAGGGTGCTTGATTTACATAAGTCCTCTGGCCTCATCATCTTTCAATTAAATTAAGTGCTCAAAATGATGGCCTTCGACTTCAATACACTTATTAATCCGCATTTCAAATGACTGTACACAACTGAGAAGTGTGTCTGCTTGAATTTCAGCACAAGCATTTCTGATCGCTCAATCATATTCTGACGTGTTGCTGGTTTTTGTTTGTAAACTTGGTGTTTGAGATAGCCCCACAAAAGAAATCTGGCAAAGTAAGATCTGGTGATCTGGCAGGCCAATTTACCGGACCAGCGACTATTGAAATCACGATCAAGTATTGACAACCTGTTGAAACCACTTATAAGCTCAAGTCTTCAAATAATGTTGGCAGTTCATTTTCCAAAATGTCTCGGTACATTTGACCATTCAAGTTTGCCTTCAATAATGTGGGGGCCGATGAGTTTGTTGTTTGCCAATTCAACTTGGCGAAGCCAGTGCGGATTTTGAACACTCCAGTAATGCATGTTGTGGCGATTAACCGTTCCATGGCTTGTAAAAGACGACTCGTCGGAGAACAATACGTAACGAAAAAAAATTGGGTTTTGCTGTATTGTTCACGTGCCCACTGATAAAAACTTACCCGATTTTGGAAATCAACGCCATGAAGATCTTGATGTAGAGACACATGATACGAATGATAAACGATCATTCGATCATTTAAAATTTTCCAAACACTGGACTGGGACAATCCGGAATCGGTAGCTATTTCTCGTGTACTAATATGAGGATTATGAGCTACTGCAGCCAATACATCAATTTCATTATTTTCTTCGGTGACTCTTGCTGGACGAGTCCTTTTTTTCGGTTGAACACTTCCATCAGTAATAAATTGTTTGACAGTACGCTGAAATTACGCACGTGACCGAATCCTATCCGGAAAACGCGAAGCGTAGAGCAGCAGCATTATCAAGACTCCGGCCAGCTTCTCCATAAACCAGAATCATTTCAATTTTCTCTTGTACAGTTAAATACACCATTCTGAAGTAGTGTTGATAGCTTTACACAGGTATTTTTAAAACTAAATACAAACAATTTCATTAATTTGGAAGCCGATTTAATTGCATGTTCCTGGTTTACGATAATGACAAGCCATATTTCGGTAATAGAAAATTTAAGAATTGTTTAAGACTAACTTCGAGTATTTACAACGAAACCATGGTATTTTTATTGCAGAATCGTTTGCGTAGGTTCTCAGTAGGAGAAATCGAAAAAAATTGAATATCGTCAATTACAGCGCCATCTATCATGAAGTCAAATCCTACGTATTTTTAGCCGTAGAATCCGAATCTGCAATAATAAATAGGGGTTCCTAGTTTAGTTTCAAAGTTACCCCCGCCCCACCTACAAGGAGGGGGGGGGGAGGAGGGGTGTATTAAATTTAACACTAAAGTATTTCCCCCGCGGAATAATTAAATTTTAATCTTTACCATTTGCTTATTTTCTGAGATATATGAGTATATCAGGTTAAAAAAATCACCCGGTATACGAATGGGCACTGTAATCGAAATATTTTAAAAACTTTGGAAATTTGCTAATTTCTGACTCTTGAATAAAACGCCTAGGCGTTATTTACGGAGTAAGACTGTAGTATCAAAATAGGAGACACTAGTATTCTGAATGCTATCATCAAAATATGTATACAAGTAACACCACCCGCTCTACACTTACCAAAAATACTAAAACCCGGAATTTTGTAGCTATTCCAGTTCAAAATTTTTAATCCAAACCTCCGACAGTAAAATGATTTGTAGAGTTTTACCAAGTGCAGCAATATTAGCTAGAAATAAATTAAAATTACGATGAATACTTCTAATTGTGTTTTGATGTACAATAAATAAGAATCATTTATATTGTTGTTCCATATGGATTGACTGGATCAGCCGGTGTTTAAATTTTTACCCGGGAAACTGTTGTAACTCACAAAAAAAAGGGGGACGACCACGATTTCTATTTTGAAATTCTTTGAGCAGAGTTTCTACTGACCAAGCACTAAGATTTCAAAATTTTATTCCAAGATTTTTATTTTGAAAAACGAGTTATCCAGAACTGCATTCTTATTGCAAATTGGGCATTTAAATACTGTAGCAATTCAGAATTTATATTTATTAGTTTTTGGGTTCGCCAATTCGACAAGAATGCTGGCTAAGGAAGATTGGTACGAATGAAATTTATTTGTATTTATCAATAATGAGATTTTTGTTTAATGTAATTCAATAACAGTAAATTTTACTTAAGTTTATCTAAATACATATTATTTTTATCTTAAATGATTATTCAACAAATTTATAAAATTATAAACATTACATTATTTAGAATTGTGAACTAATTCCCTGGTTTATGGACTTCCACTAAAACACTCAAGCATTTCTTGTATCTGGGATCTACTTTCTAGCTGGCGTTAATCAATTCTGTTTCTTTTGATGATAGATTTCTGATTGCTTCTTTATAAAAAATACTGAAGTCATTATGTAATTCGTAGAATTACTTTTGTCTCAAGCGATAGTTGGTGCTTCTACGATGGATCTATGATTTGGTTATCTACTTTTATATTTTCATCATATTCTATTTTTGCCCATGAGCGCAGCTCTCCAGAATCTGAGTGCAGAATCCAGAAGGTTGGTAGACTAGTATATTATTTTTGTTAATGTTGTTGATTAATGTTCTATTACAGCTTCATACGGTAGTATGGGATGTTCTAATTGAGATAAAAAGTCTTATCTAATTAATTCAAGTATATACTTATCTAAATACTTAACCAAATTAAAATAATAATTCTCAAATTGGCACGAATAAAAAAAACCATTTTAAAATGATCAATTTTTTAAACTCTTTTTCAGATGTTCATTTTTATTTTTCATTAATCAACTGTACAATAAAAATTAACACCAAAAAACAGGACATCAACTAATTTTTAATAAAAAAAAAATACTAAATAATATGTATTATTTTTAAATATAATATAGAAAACCATTATCAAAAATAGTTTAATTTAATTGTTGGTCGTCTAACAATTACACAAAAAGATTTTTTTTTTTTACCAACATCTCTAAATTACATACATATATTAATTTATTACTAATATTAATTTGTAACTTGTATTAAATTATTACAAATTTTGGCAAAAAAATAATTATTAAATTTGGAATGATTATAAAATATGAATAAAATATTATATATCGGGAGTTGGGGGGAGTCTGCGTATTATACGACTTACCTGTATGTATTTTTACTATAACTTCGAATTTGGCCTGAAAATTCATAACTACTTACTCAGTACCTAATAATAGTGTCACCGTCTGATTCTTTAAAAAAAAAAAAGTCGAAGACACAAAAAAAAAAAAAAAATAGAAAACAAATTCCAAACTAAACACAAAACCTAATTTTGGTTTTATTGGTTTTTGTTTGCGGAAATATTCTGAAAGAAAACATAAATAAATTTCCGACAGAAAAACAAATAAATTTTCACTAATGATGATGAATTTGTAAATGACGTGTTGTGTCTCGTATCCAAAACAGAAAAAGTAAAAAAAAGCCAACGGATACGCTTTTGTCAAATAAATTAAAAAAAAAAAAGAAAAAATTTTTAAAAATGGATAAATAATAAAATAATAAATATTTAGCAATTACCTACGTCAAAATTTAATTATTTATTTTAATTTTAATTTATAAAATTTTTTGTTTTTTGTGTAAACATTTTGCAGGAAGTTTTAGTTATCGAATAAATGTATTTATTTCGAATAATTCATTAATAAAAATATAATTCATTTGTTTAAATTGAATTAAAAATTAAGAAAATTAATTGTAATAAAAAAAATGAGATTTTCTTATTTTCTATGTAAATATATCTATATAAATTTTTTATTGTATATAATATTATAATTATACACATAATTATATTACTTGTATATTTGTATTGCAAATTGATTAATTTTTAAATTAATAATTAAGAAATATTTTGTTTTTTTGTAAAAAAAATAAAAACTGAGGACAAACATGTATAATTTTTAATTTAAAAATTTTTAATTATCTCAACAAAAAAAAAACGTCAAGAGAAAAATACAAAAAAAAACATTTTTAATTAATTAAAGTAATTAATTGAGAAAATGTTTTTTTTTTTTAAATACAAACATTTTTTGTTTTAATCATTTTTAATAAATTCAAATTTAATTTATATTGGTATAATATATCTTGCAAAGTCCACCCAAACAAATTAATTGAAAAAAATTTTATTTCATAAAATATGATTAATTATTTTTAATTTAATACACAAAAAATTCATTTTTTTTTATCTTTATTTTGTAATCATATAACATATCAAATATTATTAATTAAATTAATAAATTTAAAAAAAAAAAAAAATTATTTTTTTGCGTTTATTATTAATAATATAGTTTACGATAATTAATTATAGAGATTTAAGAATATAATTTAATAGCTCAAAAAATGAATTATATTGAAATTACATTAATTAAAAAAAAAAAAAAAAAAAAATAAAAAATTTAAAGAAAAGATTAAATTGGGTTTTATGACTGAAAAAATTGAATAAATTAATTAATAAACGTCTTAAATTTAAAAAAAATTAATTTTTAATTTAAGATTCTGCTGTATTTGTATTACTGGTTTTACTATTATTCGCAGTAGTAGTAGTTGTGGCAATAGTACTACTACTAGTGTTTGTTTTATTTAGATTATTATTTGTTTGTGTTTCTGGTTTGTCCGACTCAGTCATGATTTTTTCAACATCCTGCAAAAATATTTATTCAAGAGTAGAGAATCAAGCAAAAAAATTAACGGAAAAAAATTAATTAATTTAATTTTATGTGAACACAGATAATTAAAAAAAAAACAGAATATTTAGTGTATGATGCAAATAGGATAACTGAAATCTATGTGTGTATGTGCACGCGCGTTTTTTTTTTTTTTTTTTTGGTTATTTAAATATGGAAAAGCTTAATTATTTATACAAATACTTTTTTATCTTAGAAAATAAACAAAACGTTTTGTAAGCCAAATTACCAATATTATTTACTTTATACATTCTCAATAAATTGTGTTCAAATGGTGAGGAAATGTGAATTGGAAAATAACTTTTTTTGATGTTACCTAATTTTAAAAAGAGTGGCGCAAGGGTCTGCAAGTACGTGACTACTTATCCCTATTTGGCCGCCATGATTTTTTCTTTTTGTAATTAATTATGTATTCTCAAAATTGATCACAGATGAAATTGACCAAAAACTGGTGGATGTCATCAACAAAAAATTAAATGAGACGGATTAGAAAAGGATTCAGTTCTATGAGATCGAATGAAATTTCATCGATTCGACCAAACATCGTCCAAAGGGAGAAAAAGATAAATTTCAGATCTGGGCCCTATTGCACCCACCAACTACTTATCACTTATTAACTTATCCAGGGTTGGTATGTTTTAAACTCTTTGTTTTAAACACTGTTTTAAACAGTGTTTAAAACACCTTGTTTTTTTTTCTTTTAAACAGTTGTTTTAAACAAAAATTGAAATGTGGGTTTTGCTGGTGGTAAATCTTTAAGCTTGCCGATAGACTTTCGCTGGAATTATTATTGTGATTCGTTAGAGTCGTATCTGGTAAACTGGCCTGCTCTTGCTAAGGTGTGTGAAGACAGGTGAAATGACACGAATTTTGGTAAAAATATTGGTAAGTGTTAATAAATGCATATTTCATAATAAAATTTAATTTAATTTATACACATTTAATGTTTCTCAGCAAACAAAGTTATTGATGTAAACATGAAAAGATTAGCAGAGAATATAGTTGCTTTATTGAAGCCAATTACAGTGGCCCTTGACAAAATACAAAGTAATACCTGCAAATTAGCAAACGCAGTAGAGGTCTGGAAAGGATTGGAGCCACATTTGACTGGAAATGAACTGTTAAAACATTATATCAAAAGATATACAATAAATGCACATTTTGCGGCATATCTTTTAAGTCCTAAGCCAAAAAAATCAGTTATTACTGCAAACGAAAGAGAAAAGGCAATGGATTTTATTGAATTAAATTTTTCAATAAATTTCATAAATACCACATTTATGAAATTTGTCGCAAAATTAAACCCATTCAGGGATTCACATTTTAAAAATTGTGAGCAGCTCACAGATTTTGAATGGTGGGGTCAATGCAATCGCTTTATCCGAATATTATTTCGAGTAATAATTTGGCTTTGATTGGTCAGCTGCATACTGCTAATTCGTCATCAGCTGGTATAGAAAGGATTTTTTCTAAATTTGGATTAACTCACACTGCTTTAAGAAATAAACTCGAAACTAATAAGGCAGCTAAATTGGTTTTCGTTTCGCAGCAATTAATTAAAATTTAAAATAGATGTATAGATTACTGCAGACATTAATTTTTTTTAATTTTGTTGTATAATCATAATGGATTTTACTGGTGTTTTTTATACCATATATGTACATATGTATAAGTTTGTAACTCATGCCATCAATAAAAAAAAATTAAATACGAAACAGTTTTTCATTCATCTGAATTATGTAGGTAACTTTACCTTTATTTCATCCTAACCAAAAATATTGTTTAAAACAAAAAGAAAACAGTTAAAAACAAAAAAAACATGTTTTTTGTTTTTTTTATTTAAAACATGTTTTTTACCAACCCTGAACTTATCATAAGTTAGTTTTTTTGATAATGATAAGTGATAAGTGTTTCACCAAAAGTAAAAAAATCTCACTCACTTATCAAGTGATAAATTCAAATTTTCATGATAAGTTGTAATGATCTATAGAAAATTACTATGTGATAGTGTTTGCAAAATGGGATGGTAAAATGATTTTTAAATGAAGTTCTGGAATATGGCCATTTAGGATTGAACTTGGTTATTTCTCAACCGATTAGGATGAAACTCGACAGGTACAATGAAAATGGGATTCTAAAATGATTTGTAGACAAAGTTCTGGAATATGGCCATGTAAAATGGAACTTGAATCTATTACAATGAAACTCGACCGGAACAAAGGAAATGGGATTCTAAAATTAGTTTTAGACGAAATTTTGAAATATGGTTCAGCAAGATGGAAATGGCCCGTTTATCAACAGATTCTGAATAAAATTCACAGGTACAATGTAATTGGGATTCCAAAATGATTTATAGGTGAAGGTCTGAAATATGGTCAAGTTCCATCATAATTGGCCATATTCCAGAAATTTATATCACATCGTGTTTTATAATAATAAAAATTACCACTACAATTTGTGCTCTTATCAATTTATTTGGCTAGTGAAATTTTTCTTATTGATATTTTGGATAATTACCATTAAAGTAATCGATTATTGATAAGTTAAAACTTTTGGTGCAACAGAACTACGAAAAACTTATCAAAAACCTCAAACTTATCGCATATCAAAATATTACTTATTATTTATCATTTCGCGAATTGGTGCAACTTAATTTTGATAAGTGAGTCACTTATAATAACTCAATAAAATATTTATCAAATTTCAATTTGGTAGAACAGAAAATTATCAAAAATTATGATAAGTTGATAAGTAATAAGTGATAAGTAGTTGGTGCAATAGGGCCTTGATCTATTTGCAAGTGGAAAACGCTATTACAAATCATTGCCACGCTCTTTAATCATATGCTCCAAGTAAATGTTCCAATTCTATTCAGATACCCCGGTTTTAAAGCACAAAACATGTTTTCTGTTGTTGATTACTTGGTCGCACGTCTCCTTTAGCAACGTGGTACCCAAATGATTTTCTATGATAATTTTTACGAATGAATAAAACTAACAACATTCTTGTTGTTCCATTGAAAAAAAAGTTTATTATAAAAATAATCTTTATGCTTTGTATAATAAGGCAATACAGAACAATTAGACGAAAAACACTTTTTTTTGATAAATTTGTTAAGTATTTGTGGGAAAAATAACAAGTGTAACAAGCCCCTCGCCAAATACGTTGTCGCGCTTGAAAGGTTCAAGGAAGCAATTCCCTTTCTCAAGCGACAAAGTACCACTTTGGGATCTTGATATACAAATAGGTTCCTTTTTAAAATGATTTAAGTAGCATGAACGCGGTTGAAAGGTTTAAATATGGTCAGTCTTGCTTGAACAAGTAAAATAGCCGACGAATCGTAAATTCTTAAAATCTACAAAATTCTTTTATTTTCACTTTAAAATTATTAAAATTAGGTATTACGAAAGATTCGTAAAACTATTTTCACTTATTTGAATTTGGATGAAACCTTTTTCTCTTCGGTTAAAATTGAACATCGTGTAGATATAAAAGTTGCACAGTTTTTAGGGGGAAATCCAATGATGACCTTTAATTTGATTTGAGGTCAAATTTAAAGGTCAATTCAAGATCAAATCGCTTTTAATAAATGGAAACACAGAGTCAAAACTAGGTGTTTCCCTTAAAAAACAGATTTGACCTTGAAATTAGAGTTCAAGGTCAAATTGAAGATCATCCCCAAAAATTGCGCAACTTTTGTATCTAAACTTTTTTATTTAGGCCTTCCTCTGGTAGTTATGTACTTGGGTGATTCTTTTAAAATGAATCACCGGTATACTGAATAAAAATTTCAATCCGATGAGCGTTTGTTATAAACGGATTCTACAGGTAGGATCCGGTTATGAAACATTTTTTTATTCAGTTAAATTGAATATCGGATGTAAAGAACAAAAATTTCGATCTCTTACTTAAGCGTTCGTTAAAAAACGAATTCTTCTATATTTAGGAGTGTATGTATTCCATTAATATAACAAAAAGTGTAATCTCTCCCCCCCCCCCCCCCCCCCCCCCACATTGTTCTAGCGGCATCTCTGTGGACGATTTGATTAGATGGCATCCTTAGAAAATAAGGCTTTAGGGAAATTTTAGAGGAATGCCATTTCATCTGGAACACGAATAATCAGTGAAAAATTCGTGTTCCAGCACGATAATGATCCAAGACACTGCCAAGATATGCCATGAGTATTTAGAACGACTGGAGCACAGAGGGAAAACTGCTGTTATGAAATGGCCGCCCCAAAGTTCAGATATCAATCAGCATTTGTGGGAGGAACTCGGCCGACAGGTTCGAAAATATGCTCCAACATCAGCAACAGTACTTTGAAATTTTATTTTCTAATACATTTATGGCCGGTAGTGTACATACATTTTAAATTTAATAACTCCCAATGGAAACAAACTAACTTCCAGATGAAGAAATTAAATAATTTTTACAAATTGGGAAATATTTTATTGTGAAATCTAAAATTAGAAAAATTTTCATTCGTTAAATGACATTCAAAAGAAGAAAAATGAAATCATTCCCAACATTATTGAGATTTAGTGGATTTTGAAATAAATCCCAAAAATCGTAACAAAATTAGTCCCAATTTTATAATCTGGCAAAGGCAGAATTGAATTTTAATACATTCTTTGAAATCTCCATTTTCAGGATTATTTAAAAATTAAATCAATCTTTTCCAAAAAACAAGGTTTAACCCTTAAGAGACACATCAGGGGTCTTTTTTTTTAATGCGCGCCATTTTGTAACGCGTGGTCCTTGGACCATCAAGCCAGTGAATTAGGTAAGTTTGAAATGTCCACTAATATCCCCCCTTAGGTCAGCTACAGTGCGTTTATAGAAGCCGAGCAGCGAACGTCGTAAAACAGGTATGGGTAAAAATCACCCATTGTGTCTCTTACGTCAGAAAAACGTATTTAAAAAATTATTTTTGTTAAATATTGTGTGTGTTAAATTTATATAATTTTTGTCTATTTGAACTAAAATATGTATATACAGAGAAATCTCATTACAACGGATATCGACCGGACCAAAAAAGTTGTCCATTGAGGGGTTAGCCCCTTAATCTTGCATTACAAAATCTTGCATTACAAAATCATGCATTACAAAATGTTGCATTACAAAATCTTGCAAGTACAAAATCTATATCGTCGGTTTGCGAGAACAGTGACACATCTCAAAAATGGCCAATTTTGAGATAATAGGAAAAAAATCCTTTAAATGTAACAACCTTTTATCTGGCATAGTATCACTTCTAAACTACCCATAGTTTTCAATATATGTGACGTTGAATTTGATGAATTCAACTATTTTACACCAAAAAAAAAAAATTCAAATCGATTTCCTCAAAAATATGATATTTTGAGATGTGTCACTGTTCTCGCAAACCGACGATATAATGATGTATAATGATGATTGATGACTATACAGTAGAATTTTGCTTGAGATATCAAAAATCCAATCAGTCAGGAGTGGGATGTTGTAACATCACTTTCGATTCGAATCCGATAGATTTTATGTCTCATGTTTCAAGAATAAAATTGTAATCTATTTCGTTTTTCAATTATGCTGTTTTTCTTGCTATCTCAGCTTGCTCGAACAAAAGAACATTCTATTTCTACTTATACTCATGCTAATTTATCACTAAAATTTTTGTTTAGTGATACCAGAGACAACACATTTATCATAGATCTCTCTTTTGACTAAAAACATGAAAAAAAATAAACTTCTGATATTTCATTGTGTTGGTGTATTTTATATGGCAATGATTTTTAAATGCGTTGCGTATATAATACGTATATGCAATACAACGATAAGATGGGAAATATCAGAAGTTTACTTTTTTTCATAGTTTTTAGAAAAATGAGAAATCTATGGTAAATATGTTGTCTCTGGTGATACTTTATCGATTTGAAAGAAAAGAAAAGTACGCAACAAAAAGAGATCGCAATAAAAAAAGCGTAATCAGAAAGCGAAATAGAGTACAATTTTATTCTTGAAACATGAGACATAAAATCTATCGAATTCGAATCGAAAGTGATGTTACAACATCCCACCCCAACCAGAGATTTCCATTTTAATTTTAATATTAGCCGTATTTCTTGACGCATAGTTATCCGGATCGCTATCTGCACAATTTTTTTTATTTTATTTTTTTTAATTATATTGAACTTTATGAATACGCAATAAATATTATGTTAGATACTAAAGGCAGGTATAGCTACTAAAACTACAAAATTTTTTAAATGCAACATATGTATTTGCATGATTTTAAAAAAATGCAAGATTTTGTACTTGCAAGATATTGTAATGCAAGATTTCGGGGCGCTCCCACCATTGAGGTGTCCCTTGAACTGAGGATTTGTGATTTTTTTTATAAACATTTTATTGGGATTCTATTTCTTATCCAATTTTAATAAAATTCAGCATTCCCAATGAAAATGGACTTCTTAAATGACTTTTAGAAGTTCTGGAATATGGCCAGTTAGGAATAAACTTGGCCATTATCCTTATCCGATTTTCATGAAATTCTCATATGATTTTTAGATATGTAAATTTCTGGAATATGGCCAATTAGGATGGAACTTGGCCATTTCTTATCCGACCTTGATGAAATTGAGCATGCACGATGGAAATGGGATTCTAAAATGATTTTTAGATGAAGTTCTGGAACATGGCCATGTATGATGGAACTTGGTTATTTCTGAACCGATTACGTTGAAACTCGACAGCAACAATGAAAATGAAATTCTAAAATGATGAATATGGCCAATTAGGATGGAACTTCGCCTTTTATTATCCGATTTTGATGTAATTTTGCATGTACGATGGAAATGGGATTCTCAAATGATTTTTAGACGAAATTCTGGAATATGGCCAATTAGGATGGAACTAGGCCTTTTCTCTTTGCAATTTTGATAAAATTCGGCATTTACGATGGAAATGGAATTCCCAAATGATTTTTAGACGAAGATGTGGAATATAGCCAAGTAGGAAAGAACTGGGCAAACTTCAATGGACAACTTTTTTGGTCCGGTCGATATCCGTTGTAGTGAGGTTTCTCTGTATATACAATCTGTTCAAATATAACCTGGAATTTTTCATTCAAACCGACCGTGCTGAATATTTTGCTGAATTTTTTTTTCTGTACGGTTGGTAGCACTGTCAGTAGACTTCATGTCAAATGTGAGCGCGATCAGTCACTTAGTTTGTTTACAGCTAGCGTCTAAACAAGTCTACCTTTGGTGTGTGTGTTGCGAATTTTACAATGTCTAATTTAGTTGGACAAAGAGCTTGTCTGAAATTTTATCTTAAAAACGAAATTTCTTGTGCAAACGCGTTAAAAATGTTACAAAAAGCCTATGGGACTCGTGTATGCCGAAAACTCCAGATGAGCCTAAACCCAAAAAAGCACGTTAAAACCGCTCAAAAATTAAAGTTCTTTTGACTGTTTTCTTCGATTTTCGAGGTATTGTACATAAGGAATTCCTTCAAGTGGGACAAACAGTCAATGCACAATATTATTTGGGCGTATTGCAGCGTTTGAGGGAGAATATTCGTCGAAAAAGACAGGAATTGTGGCAAAACAACTCATAGTTTCGTCACCACGATAATGCCCCTGCTCACACATCCCGTCTTGTTCTTGATTATTTGACCAAAAATAACGTCAACATCATTCCGCAAGCCCCATATTCACCTGATATGGCACCGTGTGATTTTGTTCTCTTCCCCAGACTCAAATTACCACTTCGAGGAAAACGTTTTGAGTCGATTGAGTTCATAAAAAAGAATTCGCTGAGGGTGCTAAAGGCCATACCCATGATTCTATAAATCCCAGGTTAGCTCGATTTTTCAAAACACGTGTTCGTGACGTCATGCAATTCTTTTTTACTTTTGGTTTTTTTGTTGTTGTTGTAATTTATATACGTATTGAGAATTGAGTGACGTCAAAAAAAAAGATGGCCATTAGTTTACATATTTCGAGCTAACCTTGGTTTTATTGAATCATGGGCCTTACCATAGAATACCATAGATAGAAAGTTCTGGACTATTATCCCATCCAGAGAGGACTGGATGTTGGATGCAGTTTTGGAACCAAGAGTTTTAAACTTCTTCACTGATGGTTCAAAACGGGATGGAACAGTAGGGGCTGAGGTGTTCTACGAGGAACTCATGTTAAACCTCTCCTTTTACCTCCCTGACTATTGTAGCATTTTTCAAGCTGAGGTAACTGCGATAAAGGAAGTCGTGGACTGGTTGAGGTATAATGTAATATCGACTTGTGATATTCGCATATATACGGACAGTCAAGTCAGGCTGTCATTAAAGCGCTTCAATCAAACCTCCTTACGTCGAAAGTAGTCCAGAACTGTCTCTCATCTCTTAACGAGATGACAGATCAGTTCAACATCCATATCATATAGGTGCCAGGACATTTCTAGCACGGGGAATATAAAAGCCGATGAACTGGCTCGACGTGCTACAACGGACCACAATTCAAACAGCAAAAAGGATATTGAAATGCCTCTTGCGGTATGTAAACTACTGCTTCAGGAGGAAGCCAGTAAGTTGACGAATGACAGATGGTCAAATAGTACCTCATGCGTAATAACTCGGCAGGTTTGGCCAAAGTTGAACTTGGCGAGATCCAAACAGCTGATCTCACTTCAACGGAGTCAGATCAGTATGGTTGTTGGAGTGATTACGGGGCACTGTCTCATAGGCAGACATGCGAGTAGACTTGGTTTCTTCTTACATGACTACTGTCGTAGTTGCGAGGACGGAGAGACAGTACTTCATCTTCTTTGCACCTGTCCTCGTCTGGCACGAAACAGACTGAATTTTCTACGGGCACCCCTTTTCAACGACCTGACGGAGCTCAGCGGGAGGGACGTCAGGAGTATCCAGCGCTTCATAGCAAGCTCAAAGTGGTTTCAATGAATTGGTGGACCGCCACCCAAACCTAACCTAACATGAGGAATTTATGTTTTTGTCTCTATCGCTGTTGTAACCGACGTCATTTGGTTTCGTTTTAATTTTTTATTTTGGAATTTGTTGTTTTAGTTATGTGTGCGAGCATATAAGAACATAATAAAGTGTAGTCAATAATTTATTATATTCTGTCGAACGTTCTCTTCTGAGCTTATTTATCTTATTTGTATCATGTTATCCCTTTTATTCTTGTTATTTTAACTCTCTTATTTGCATATCAAGTTAAATAATAAACTAAAAAAACGCCCATTCGGCACCAAGATAATTTACTAATACTGAAATTAGTGCGGTACCATGAAGCGAACTGCATTTTCGGTATCAGTTCGAATTTGACAGCCTTGGCAGAAGGAACAAAAAAATTGAAGTTTCTGATCCCCATTACCATGGAACTTAGTAATGAAATAAGGTCGAGTGATGATGAGTTTGATTTAGAGTTGCTAAACGAGGAAATTACAGCTATATACAGAGAGCTTGACGATAGAGAGAACACGAGCAGTGATGATGATAGTGATGAAGTAAGAGGTGTAAGAAGACGAAAGATCGGAATAATAGACAGTGAATGTGACAACGATAATGATACTGCAGAAGACCCACGATCCGACAGTTCTGAATGGATTAGTTGTACAGAATCCGAAGAAATACCCTCGAGAATACCGTTTATAGCCGGCGACACTCCTGCAGGACCGCACATACAAGCAGACAAGAAAGAACCGTTGCATTTTTTTAAACTGTTTTTTACTAATGAATCGTAAATAGTTACTAAAACAAATAACTACGCTAGAACAAAGTTAGAGAACAAGACGCTATCACCGTACTCGATATGGCGAACTTGGCACAGTATGACTATCGAAGAAATGTAAGCATTTATTGGAGTCATAATAAATATGGGGACACTGCCGTTGGCGAATTTACAAGAGTATTGGTCACGGAATGAAATCGGTTACATTCCTTTTTATTCAAACAAATTTACCAGAGGAAGATTCAGCCAGATTTTTTGGATGCTTCATCTAAAAATAATCCCAACAAAAGATGCAGGTCCAAGAACACGTTGTCAGCTAGTAAGCTGCTTTCTTGACTATATAAATTCTAAATTTTTGAAATATTTTACACCGGGAGAAGAAATTTGTGTGGATGAGTCCACTATCAAATTCAAAGATCGAATTTCCTTTATCACTTACAACCCTGAAAAACCAACTAAATGGGGTATTAGAGTTTACACAATGGCAGACTCAAATACTGGATATATCTGTGGTATTCTTCCTTATTATGGAAGTCTTACCACGAAGAAATTGATAAGGCCCGACCTTTCGATATCAGCAAGAATACCGTACTCAAGGACACCATATTGTCACCGATCGGTATTACACCAGCTTTATCTTGGCTGAAGAATTATTCAAATTGAAATGCCACTTGACAGGAACAATCTTAACGAATAGGAAACATTTGCCAAATCAAATAAAAAAATAAAAAAATTCCACAAGAAATCGACAGCAGCTTACCGCAAACGAAATACCTTAGTTTTATCATGGAAGGACAAGAAGGTTGTCACGTGCTTGACCAATTGGAATAATGCAGGAATGACTCCTGTGAAAACAATTTTACAAGGTGGTATTGAAGTTACCGTCAAAAAGCCTAATGTTGTAATAAATTATATAAAACATATGGGCGGTGTCGATCATGCAGATCAATTAGCCTCAACGTACTGTTTCTTAAGAAAATCTTTGAAACGGTGGCGTTAACTGTTTTTTTGGGGTCTGGAAATTTGCTCAATAGATTCATATATATGTATTTTATAAAACCACTAAACAACAGAGAGGAGAACAGCCGCTTAATCACTTGCGGTATGTGAAACCCTTAGTTCGGCAATTGACTGGAGATTTTCGTTAGACACGTGCTCGAGCTTCGACTTCAATCTCCGATTCCGAAAACATCCGCCTAAATGGAAAGCTGCATAACATTCTAACAGGAGTTAGGAAGGATTGCAAAGTCTGCTCTCAAAGAAATAACCCCGGCAAAAGAAATCAAACGACATACTATTGTAATACTTATCCCGAAAAGCCGGACATGCATCACGGCAATTGTTTCAAAGCAAAATTACAAAGACTAATGTTTAAAAAATTATCTTCGTAAAGATGTAAAGATACATTTAAAATATAAAAGTTTTATGTGTTAATTTATATGTGTAATCATTTTAAGTTAGAGGTAAGAAATTTACCAAAAACGCTACAAAACGCTTCGAGTAGCTGATTACTCCGCAAGGAAACGTCCTCGAGTGCAAAGGGTTAAAATTGAATATTCCTTTCCCAGATATTAATTAATTTCTAGGAAATAAAGATTTTTACGGAAATCTCCGTTTTCCAGAATATTTTAAAATTAGGTTCTCTTTTTATTGAAATTTGTTCAATTCAATAATTTAAATTTTTTAATGAAATCTCCCTTTCCTAGAATAGGTATTTTAAAACCTAAATCTTCCTTTTCCAACATTTTTGGAAAACAAGATTAAATTTTAAAATATTCTGCAAATCTGGAATCTCCATTTTCCAGAATATTTTAAAACTAAATTATTATTTTCTAGAAATTTATTCAATGGAAATTCTCATTCGAACTTTCAAATTAAATCTTCTTTTTACAGAATACTTCAAATACTAACTCCCAAACGGGAGCGCCCCGAAATCTTTCATTACAAAATCTTGCAAGTACAAAATCTTGCATTTTTTAAAAATCATGCAAATCAAAATCTTGCCAACCCAAAATCTTGCAGTTACAAAATCTTGCAAGTACAAAATCTTGCAAGCACAAAATCTTGCAAATACAAAATCTTGCAAATACAAAATCTTGCAAATACAATATCTTGCATTTAAAATTTTTTGCAGTTTTAGTATCTGTACCTGTCTTTAGAATCTAACATAATATGTATTTATCGCGTATTCATAAAAGTTCAATATAATTTAAAAAAATAAAATAAAATAAATTGTGCAGATAGCGATCCGGATAACTATGCGTCAAGAAATAAGGCTAATATGTATTAGAATTAGAATGGAAATCTCCATTTTTCAAAATATTTCAACAAAATATTCTGGATAAAGATTTAATCTTCATTTTCCAGAATTTAAATTTTCGTTTCTGATTAATGAAGATTTAATATTAAAATTAAAATGGAAATCTCCATTTTCCAGAATATCTCAACATAATATTCTGGTTAAGAATATTTAATCCTGTACATTTGATTTTTGATATCTCAAGCAAAATTCTACTGTATAATTATCATTATACAGTAGAATTTTCTCAATACGATTTGTTATCTTGCATAACAATTTCCCGTACATTGCATAACAATTTCCCGTACATTTATAGAATCGCGCGCGCGATTCTATAAATGTACGGGAAATTGTTATGCAAGATTTTGTAATGCAAGATTTTGTAATGCAAGATTTTGTAATGCAAGATTTTGTAATGCAAGATTTTGAAATGCAACATTTTGAAATGCAAGATTAAGGGGCTAACCCCTCCCAAACTCTTTCATAGTTTGCTGTCGACTATCATTCTACGCACGCAGTAGCCAAATTAAGGAAGTACGGTTATAGATCTTAATTCTGACAGGTGGATTGATCCATGAATTTTAAACTGAATTTAATTCTAAAAAAAAGTTGAAATTAAATTTGGCAAAATTTGCTAGTTTCTTACAATTATTTTTGGAGTTAAGGCTGGTTATGGAACAGTATATTTCAAAACTATATTTCAAAACGACATCAGGTACAAAACAGTTTAGATGCAGACGAAAATCTAGTTGACTATTTTGATTAATTTCGGGTTTTGAAGGTGCCCAATTTTGAGAAAAGATCTTAAACAAATGGTAAATATCAAAATTTAACTTAATTTAAATTTTCTATTATGTCGAATTTTTCTGAAAATTCTATTTTAATTAACTTACAACAGACAAAGGCTTTAGACAAACACAAGACTGAATTTCCAACAAGACGAATAAAATTAAAATTGAAGCGCACAAGTCTAGAATGATGGACATTCATCATTCTAGCAACTTAAATATTCAGAAGTTGTCAAAATTTATAAAATTTAACAAAAAAAAAATTTTAGACTTCATTTTATTAACAGGAATTATTTTAAATTTTAGAATTTTCAACTCGGATTATTCAAGAATTAAGAACTTTCTAATTTCTTCAGATTATCCGATTCGTCAGAAGAAGTCCAAAATTTCAAAATGCAAACGTTTAATGATTAAATACTAAAATTCTCTAAAGTTTAATTTTAAAAATTAATCAATTTTAGTAGTTAGAACATTATAAATTTTAAGGAAATGACTCCAATTTTTGGAAATTATTTATTCTTGTTTTTTTGTGAGTTAGAAATTTGACTAATTTTAAATCAAAGACCCTTAAGGTTTTCCATTTTAATTCAGATTATTTCTGAACAAATCAGAGTGAGGAACCAAAGAAATTTGTTGCCACTATTTTCAAATATAGAGTTTCATATGTCCAATTTCAAGCGGTTATCTTAATTATGAAATTTTACAATTTTTCAGTTATTTCCTGAATTGGGAAATAGGTAGTTAATTTTAAGCGAGCAGTAAAGTAAAAAGTTGAGAACGATTTAAAAGCGAATCTCCAGGATTAAAACTAAAAGAAACTAGGCCCTTCCTAAAACCAGCTGGAAATGAAAATCAAAACCCGCTTTTAACAATTTTATAATCGTTCAATTTATTCATGATTAAGGCGATAATATTTAGGAGAAATGAAAAAAACGAGCGACATGCTTTGAAAAACCAACATAAATCATTCATCCACAAACTCAAACATACAACCCATGTCTACGCAAATACCGAAATTTATTGATAAAATCAGCACGATAAAAACCAGTTTCCTTATATTCAAAATTACCCTACGCAATCACGACTTGTTGGCCCACCTCCAAACAAAACAAAAATAATAAGACGCGCACACACATACACATAAGATAAACGAGTTAATAATCTTAAGATAAAAATCTACACAATCTATCGCAGTCTCATTAATTTAACAAAAATTTAACTAAGTCCGAGTATAAAATTCAATACGCGCATCTAAATACCGCGCAATAATTTCTTACACAAATATCACATACAAATATGTTTAGCTTGGCTTACAGACAGACAGACACACACAACAAATTACAAGACAACAAGTTTTGTTTATTTTCGGATTCGTTTCGAGATTGCAAAATAAAAACACAAAACTTAAATTTTTATTTATTTTGTGAAAAATGGAAATTACGTTTACCTGTTCCGGGTGCTTTCCTATAAATTCGATACGGGCCGCCTCGTACATTTTAACAAAATTATCGCGTTGCACTTTAAATTCCGCGAATAATTTATCATTCCGATTGCCTTTAAGCTTATTTTCGAGATCCTCTTTTTTCTTAAACTCGCCGCGTATTTCATCGTTAACCCAAGGCTTATCCAGTGAGTATGTTGTGATCGAGCTTGGTGACGATTTATTTGTATTCTGATTTTGTAATTGGGGTAGTTTTGGCTTATTCGGATTTTGGCTCTTATTTTTTTTATTACGATTATTACGGCGATTTTTGTTACGACGCATTGGCCCAAGGCCGCCGCCACCACCACTACCAATCGGACCAATTCCAATTTGATGAGCACCATTTGTACGAGGTATTAGAGGACGGGGTGGTGGTAATGGTCCAAGACCGAGTGGTGGTGCACGCTGTAATGGAATTGGTGGACGTCCCATTAATGGGGGTAATGGTGGTCGTGGACCAAAGCGACCGTTCATTGCTGATGGTGGTGGCATAAGTGGCATTGGTGGTCGCATAGGTGACATTGGCGGTCCCATTGGATGCATACGCGGTGGTGGCATTGGTCCACGAAATGGTCCACCCGGTGGTAGCGGTCGCTGATTTAATAACGATGGTACGGGTGGCATATTCGGTGGTGGTACACCCCAACCACCTTGTCGACGACGCTGATGTGTTTGTTGCCGACGATTTATTCGTTGATTTTTGTTGTTGTTAATATTAATCCCATTGTTGTGATTATGTCCATTATTGCGCTGTGGCAATTTATTTATCACGCCCGATGGAATCGGCGATGGTTGAATGGGGAGCCGAATAATCGGGGGTGTTCGAATAACATCCGGCTCATTAAAATCCATGTATCCCGGATTATCGAGCATTTGACTTGGATTAAACATGGCGCCTATCCCAGCTCTCATGTTACACACAACACGCTTATTTCGATTTTTCATTTTATTTTTCATGTTTCCCGATTTATTCACATTTTTCTTTCGATTATTATTATTATTATTGGATTGTTGCGAATTTGTGTTATCCACTTTGGTCGCAACCATTTTCACTAAACTGTTTATACAAAAAAAAAATTGGTTTTCACTGTTTTTTTTCTCACACACTAGAATATGCCGCAAAAGAATTGTCTCGACTCTACGCACGAAAAAAAGTTTGGCAACTGAAAAACAAATTAAATGAAGTTGGTCGCCAAAATGTTTTTTGTACTTGAACGAATGGTATAAAATTGTACTAGATTATTTGGTATGGAAAAATCGGGGCGACGAACCGAACGTATTACGGTTTCACATCACAAGACGAAATGGCGAAAGCGAATAAACTTTTGAAGTTAAAACTTCTTTTTGATAATTCACGCAAAAAATAAACGACGGATATTATTTACGGTAACGGACATGACTTATTCCAATTTTAGGTAAAAACGAACTTTTCTGTAATGTTTGTGTACAAATAAAAAACAAATTTTCTATTGACGATTGTAAAAGTAGAGAAAGCGCCTCTCGAGGACAATAGTTAAAATGATGCACCTGATAAAATGATATTTGTCACAAATGCGACGAAAGAAAATTTAGCAATCCAGTAAGTAAAAATTGTGTTTACAGTTCAAAATTGAAATCGTTTACAATAATTTCGAACGTCAAATTATCAGGTACCTCAGTTTAAAAACTTTCCACTAGGTGGAATCCGTGATGCTCCAATCGTCAATTGCATTTTAACACACATTCACAATTCAAATTTTGTTTACTTTTGACCAGAGATGGGTAATGTCGAAAACTACTCTTTATGACACAGTTTTCGACACTTTTTGACACCGAAAAAATTGATAAATGTAAAATTTTAGCTTCATTTAGGTTAAGTTATGTTTGAGCAGTTTGAACATTATCGAAGTTTACCAGCCTATTTCAAAACCTTGCTCACGAAGCAATAAGAATTTTTGTTTCCTCTTTCCTCAATATCACTCGCACAGCTTTTTACACTTTTCGAAAGTTGTTGACAGTTTTCGACAGTTTTTGACACTTTCGTCAGGTTTTGACCATAATTTTGACCTATTTTTGACAAAATGGTTGAAAAGTCAGATTTTTAGCGTTTCACCCATTTCCGCTTCATATAAAAACCTTTAAGTCAAAAGTTTTTTCATTGTGAATGCTTTGTAAATTAGATGAAACTGGAATACGGCCAATTACGATAGAATTTTGCTATTTCTTAATCGATTTTGACGATATTCGACAAATACGGAGGATTCATCAAAGGGCATCATCCTGAATGACTTCATTTCCCTCTTCGGCTTCGATTGGTCCATCTTGACCAGTCAGCTGTTCCTGAAGCATGATCATCGGTTCGACGACTTCTTGTAACGGCGTTAGCTCGAACGTGTCTAACAACAAGTTTTTATTAATTAACTTGACATTACGGCACTTCAGCTGATTTGCGTGAACTCGAATGATGTGATTATTTTGCCGTTCAACTATTACAACGTAGTTAACAGCTACTTCACGGCTCTTGATTTTTTCCGACAGCAATTCAAATGTATTGCTGTGAAGCACGGATTTGAAATAATTAGCTACGTTGAACTCCTTCCACTTGGCCCAGGGATGATCGTTGAACTGTTTTCACTACGGGCTGCAAGCGATCAACACGAGCGTCTTGGCGTGTTCATCGAGCTTCAATTAGAGGAAGACATCCTAGAGGTCAATATTACTGAAGACAATGCAACCTTCCAAGAAATATTCCAAGAAGACGCCAAATCCCTCAACGATGCAGAAATAATCCGATTAGTTTTGCGCAAGCTGAACGCAAATTCTCATGACATGCTGCTTCCGAAATCTCCGAAAAAATTTCCATTCGCTGAAGTCGTGAAGAAATTGAAAGACGCTTTTGGAGGACAAGTATCGTTGTTCAATACTCGGTACAAGTATCTTCAAGCCACAAAGAGTGACAGATTTTGTCACATATGCAGCACTAGTAAACCGACAATGCGAAGAATTTAAGTTGAAAGAGCTAGACGATAACCAATTTAAATGTCTAATGTTCGTGCGCGGATTGCAATCTTCACAAGACGCTGAAATTCGAAAACGCATTCTCACAAAATTGGACGGGGAGGATGCAAACGAACAATCACTGGAGAAACTAATCACTGAAACTCAAGCAGACACAACCACGTTTTTCAATGCCATCGGGATAATCTAAAAATAAAAAGAAAGATTCAGCCCCGGTTAAAAACAAACAACTGGGCCATCCAGACCATGTTGGCTCTGCGGTGGTATACACTTCGTTCTAAACTGCAAATTTGCGACACACAAGTGCAACCCAATGTCATAACGTAGGGTATAAGGACGGTTATTGCCAACTACATAAACCGCGAGTTTCGACATCCAACAAGCCAAGTAATCAGTCACGAACACAGGTTCTACGTGTCAATGGAATCATCAAAGCAAATAACCATGGCGACATAACATCCCGACGAAAATACATAAACGTTGAGATTAATGGAACCAGCGTGAAACTACAGATCGACACGGCGTCCGATCTGACCATAATATCAGAGCAAACATGGCAAACTCTGGGATCACCTGGAACAACATACAGCCCCACGGGCATAAAATCGGGTTCAAAGGACAGCGTCCCCATTATCGCAGAATTTGACTATGAAATGGGGATTTTAAGGTCGCTGCACGAGTATGGATATAAATCCGTACAATCTGAATCCGAACGAAGTTAGTAATTTATTTGACCTTTTGCTAAATAAATTTTATCAACTTCTCTTTGCTTTTAGTTTCAATAATAAACAAATACATATATGATAATTTCAATAATAATAAAATAACAAATTTTTTTAAAAGTCGAAAAGTCAGAAATAAGCAAATAAAAAAAAAATTGGGGAAAAATAGCTCGTAATATATATTTTTTGGTATGGTTATGTTGGTTTTCTGCGGATATTTTGCTTAATGTTGAAATAATTTTAACTCGAGAGGAGAAATAGGGGAATATTTTTTTCGGTCACATGACAATATTTGGATAATTTCATTGGATGAATGACCGGATTCAGATTGTACGGATTTATATCCATACTCGTGCAGCGACCTAAAAGCATCGGGCAAGTATATTATGGTAAATGTTTAGACGGACAACGACGCACCATACAACAGACACTCGAAATAAAAATTTCTCCTATAGATCATGTTTTCCGAAAGAGGCAGCACGATTGTTGAAAAAGTATAGAGCGTTTTCCGAAAGAGGCAGCACGGTAAAAAAAGAAGTACATAGCGTTTGCCACTAGATGTCACTACACAATCAAAAAAATATTACTGGCGTTTTTCAAAAAGGGACAGCCAAAATCAATTATTTATCACGCACTAATAATTGTCACTTTTATGACACGAAAATAATTTTGTTTATATTTACAAAATGCGTACATAAAAATGTCATACAATTTTTTACAGCAAATACTTAGTGACACCTAGTGGTATTATGTGAAAGTTGCTTGTGTTTTCGGAGTTTTCCGAAAGATGGTAGCTCTTGCGGTTGTTTAAAATTTGACATTTAAACATGAAACATAGCACATTGTGAATAGCTGTGCCTAGCGGCAGGGGCCAAAACTAATATTTAACTTAGAGCTGTCGAACATGGTACACTCGTTTTCTGTTTCGGGATAAATAAAAGTATTATTATATTCGGTTAATATCAAAACATATTACTGTTTTATTATCTTGTTTACCCATCAACCAACGCGGTAACAGTTACAGTTTAAGTGACACTTTCATCTTGTTACACAATCCAAGCGTATCCGCAAACACAGAGGAAAAGTTCGCTTCGATCTCTTACTAAAGGTATTGTACCCTCAGCGTGAATGTTATTGCAGACTGCTGATAAACGTACATCGGAAAGCTTCATCCAATCGCTGCCAAAAACATTCAAACCCGAGTTTGCAATGTAGACCTCTCCGATGGCTTGCGGAGGCAGTACAGCTTAAATTTTGCCTGAAAACTACCTTTTACATCCAGCCGATCACACGACGCGCTGATTTTTGGTTCTGCGCAATGGATCAAGGCAGGCATCCTCAAATCTTCCCAGTTCATTCTGAAGATGATTGTCCAGTATGTCCAGTTTAACTGTACGGTTATTGGTTGACGGCATGACGGATTTGCTTGTCGATTGTGACCCTGACTGGATTGCAAAACTCCGTCTACGTTTGCGGTCCTCGTGTTCGATTTGCTTTAACGCGAGCTGCTGAATGGCAATATCCATTCTTGTATCCGGATGTCTTGCTCGTTTAACACTCCTTGTCCTTAAATGGGCAATCTCGATAGAAATGGATATCGCCACATAAGAGGCACGGGTACTTCGCAGTCAGGTCATTGCTACGATTTGGTACATCTGTGTGGAAGGATGGACGCCTTTAAGATTCTGCTGTTTGCTCTGGTTCCATTGTGCATTCTCATGAATCTCCAGCAATTCCGACTTGATTGCATCGCGACGAACGACCATGCCCAATGTCGTTTATGAGGTTGCTGAGACCTTAGACCATAGAATAGAATGGACCGCTAGCGAAATGACATTTTCATATAAAATTGTAAAATAACTTTTCTCCAATATCTGCAGCGCAAAGTAGCCTTGTGACCGATCCTGTAACTATAGCAACTTATGCTGGCTCTAGTTATTGGATCGGCCACAAGGCTACTTTGCGCTGCAGATGTTGAAGACAGTTAAAAGCCATTGCTGGCGGTCTATTCTATTATACGGTAATGTTCACCAGCTCCTGCAAGGTGTGATCGGGTCCTACGGTTTGCCGAGGCCCTGAAAGAACAGCAGAACATTGAAATCCTACGCCGAACATGCTGCAATGTCAAATTTTTCACACATCAAGATCAAAGTTTATACTTGAGACATTTATATCACAGCGAAAAAAGCGATTCTTTCCGCCCATAAATGCGCTTCAGCTCGCTGACGGCAACCTCCAATGTAATATCCATTGGATTGCGCGGCAAAATAGTGTTGCCAAACTTTTGGTAATCTTGCGATTTAATTTTCTGTAGCAGCAACCCTATTTTCGCCTTTTCCGTCAATGAAAATCGATTCGTAGAGGGCATACCACCGCTCGAATGTTGCGTTTTCTTCTGCATTGTTTACGAATTTCTCCATGCAGTCAGACATATCTTTATTGATTGAGTATCGTTGCTTTTTAGGTGTCTCGGGTCTTGCTGTAGGTTTACCAGGCGCTCCAACAATTGTTTCATCTTTCATGAGTTCTTCTTTTCGGTGGGACTCTGCCTAATGCTGCTGGTTACTCAATTGCATTTGTTGCAACAAATGCCACCTGGCACTGCGACCTAAAAGATCTTTTGTACTTGGACCCTGCTTAATTATCCGAGCAGTCAATATTCAGGCTCTTAATGAACATGATAATACTGCCAGCCGGTACGTGATACATACTATCTGGGCTAATTGCTCTCCCTCCTAGATGTTTATTATAGCATTTACTTCTGCTAGAAGGACGGTAGCATTGGAACCCAAGGACTTCGAGAGGGCAATCCCACTTCCATATATTCCTACTCCTGAGGTCCTGACTCGTCTTCTGTGTTGATTTTACTCTTACGAGTTGCTGGAAATGGAAAGTCGTCTGTAGGTCACCCAACTTTACTACAGGAAGGCTAAATAAAACTGGAGGGTGCCTGGTATCCCGAGTCCGCATATTTGGACTGATTAACCTATAAGCCATTCATTCATCCGAATATGCTCTTCCACCTTAGATTAGGGTTTTTTGTCAAGGATTTCCCCTTTAGCCTGTACCAAAAGGCCACATTCTGCCTAGGTAGTGGAGTCATTTACCAGTGGTTGCCGCGAGGAGGCAGCACGTATACTTGCGAATTGTGATCAGGTTACCTGTTACACAATTGTACCCATCACGCAGCTGAATACATGACCAGAGCAACTCACGTGATGCGCACCCTACTGGAAGGTTACGTAGCTGGTGGATTAATCTACTCAACTTTGCCCCTCCCTAACCCTCCAATAGATGCCAAACCACCTAATCTCTAGTAATTAAGACTCCAATTCTTGGTAACGTTATATAGAATAATGTGATCTTTATTTATTTTAGCTATCCTATAAAACAGAAGTGTCTCAACTCCACTTTTAGTATCTCCGGACACCGCCGCTGGCGTTACAAATGGGATTCTAAAATGCTTCTTAGGTGAAATCCTGGAATATGGCCAATTTGGATGAAACTATGGATGGCTTTTTCTTAACCGATTATGATGAAATTCGACGTATGCACTGAAAATAGGATTCTAAAATAATGTTTTTTAATTCCGGAACCCTAAAACAGAAGTTCCACTTCTCCGATTTTTTTTTGGATATAAAAACGCCAAAAAATTAATAAATTCATAATGTTCGAAAGTATTTTATTAACACATAATCTAGGTACATTTAATATCACGGCGGTAAATAAAAATTTTTCGACAACGTCTTCTGTACATTAGGCACCATTCGTTCGCCCTTCGGGCCAACTCTCGCCTCAAATTCTTGAAAAACAAGCGTAAAAATATCACTGATATGATGCTCAGCGGCATTATTTTCTATCATCTCACACAGGGTCTGAATAAACCAAGTGCCGTGCTCACGACTCCGATACGAAACAAATCCATCAATGGTTGATTGCGATGTGAACATGTTTTGGAAATTTTCCGCTTTAAAATTTTTAACCGTCTGGACGTCTATATGCTGTGATGTTTCGTCCGCTGCGGACGCCTCTTGACACGCTTGAACGATAATCATCTTCGGTTTATTCTTAAGTTCATCGGTGGCTATTTCCATTTTGATCGTATCAATTGGGACTTGCACATTATTTGTGGAGAATACTGTGCCCAATTTACCGTGAGATAAGATACAAACTATAAGTGAGTCCATGTCGCATGATTCTCGTGCCACCAGGCGCACTTCTTTCCGGATTTGAACGTCTGTTAAATTCTCCCGAATTCGAGGGCGATATCCATGGCGGGAAAATGTTTTAACGAGACGATCACGATCATAATCGGTTCCTAATCGAGGATTAAGTGATTCTTTAGGTTTATCGACGAGTTGCTCAAATTCTCGCTGGTTTATAATCAGGATATATCCAGCTGTTTCTTTGCGCACCATGTAACTGGACAGCTTCGACGTGCTGCTATTTTTGGCCAAATCTAAATTATGTGGCGGTACAGGTAACATCAAATTGTTGCTCGAATCGGAAATGGTCGTCACAATCGAAGGCTGGTCGTTATCCATTTTTAGCTTTTCCTTCTTCTGACACGGTTCCATCGTTATATAGTTATTCTTCGTGTAATTCACACGTAAAACAACATTTTCCAGTGAGATTTTATAGCTCGTTAGAATTTTATGTTCGGCTAAATACCGAATCACAGGTTTGACGTCTGAGAATCGGGTCATATTTTTGTTCGGTAGCCCATATTTCCATTCCCCGATTTTAAGAATTGCGAAATTAATCCAACTGAGCATATGCAATTCGATCAGTGCCGGGCAATTAAATTCCGCGGTGTGCACATACGTACGATCAATCCAGCTGATCATCGCTTCACTGTCTTCTGGTGTTAGTTGTTCGCTTAATAGATAGAGACATTTCAGAACCGGATGCACGAACAAATTGACCTCAGCATTACGTGGGAAGAAACGAGTGTTTAAATCGTCCAAGTCTAAGCCTAACTTCAAGAGTACATGATTTATTTGTGCTATACACATAGCTTCTATTATTATTTCACGCCATTTCTCAGTCATGTATGGATCGCGTGAGATCGTTCGTACCCATTCAGCAAGCATAAAGATATTCCGTGACGGATCCACAATTTGTAATGCGATTTTCAGCTTTTGTAGAGCAACTTCACCGTACGATTGGCCGTACAATAAAAAACACAGTGACACTTTTTCGTACAACACTAGATCACGCTCCATCAAATCCAGCTGTTCCATTGTTATTCCGGCTATGATTCGCATATTTCGTTCGATTGCTTCAGAGCTCACCAAATCTTCAGTACTATTGGATCTGGATAAACCGCCAAGTTCTTCGAGCTTTTTTGACACATGGTCCACTTCTAAGGCACTCATTTCGATATTTTACGACACAATTTAAGGGATTCACAGAATTTTATATTTTTTAGAGAATTTTTGTGACATGTCTATGACGTGTGACATATTCAAATTCACCTTCACTTTTGTTGTGATTATAGGTACACTGTTATTTTGTTTACTTTCGGTGATAGAAAATTTTATTTTCTTTAGGTTGGTACTTTTGAAGTAAAAGATGAATGGTCTAAAAATTTAGAAGATGCGAACCGGACTTGGTTCGTAATTTAAAATTTTCAATCATTTTTTGTTGCTTCGGAATCATTCGCTTGGTCGGTTTACCTTGACACAAAAGAGAAATATCGTAACTATTTATAGTTTTTAATTTTAATCATAAAATGAAATATTGTCATTGTGTTAGAAAAATGCAAACATTATGCGGTTTTCCAGTTTGACAGAAAAAAAAATTCCAAGCGAAAACAAATGACAGCAGCTGTCATTTGTCGCTCGGTAAAATTTTTCGGAGCGATGCGAAGTGTCATTTAATATTTAAACGTCAAATCAAATATGAGGAAAAATATATTTATAAAATAATAAAATAAATAATTTTGAAAATCCACAAAACTTATAATTAACTTAGATTTTTCAATTAACATTCACTTCGTTCTGTTCCAAAGCGTCTACCCTGTCCGACAGATATTGTGACGTTTACTCGTAAAAGCGTCGCAACATCATACAAAGTTTATCGATTTCGCCACAAATTTTTTCTGTGTTATCCGAATAATTATTAAGTTTTAGTGTAAGTACTAAGATGCAGCAAGCCACCGCCGGTGGGAAAACACCGATATCTCAAATTGCTTCAATCAGTGTTACAAAGGAGCATACTCTGGGTTCGACGGACGAAGCAGGGGAAACTTGGTCAACAGCCGATCTAGAAGCGAGAATCCTAGAAGAAGTTAGACGAGCACTAATCGGAGACCCTACCGATCACGCACAGACACTGTCGACCAGTTCGACGCAACCATCTTTAGAATCGGTAGCCGCACTAAACATGAGACTAGGTAGTTTCACTAAATAAACAGGATCCGCACGTATGGTTTCACGACATAGAGTCGCATTCAACGGGGTTACCAGGGAAATAACAAAATACAATCACATTCGTAGTGCACTTAATGACCGCATCAGCAACGATATCAGCGTCATCAATCTGATACTTCGTATGCTGCTCCCTTCATGGTATTGAGCTGGGCGTCAAAACAATTTGCCTCAAACCCCTTTCAATTCGCGCACAGGAAATGTTGGTGCCCACAACGGACTGACTGTGAGCAACGAAATTAGCAGAATACGCAGACTGAGTGCAAAATGCCTCGATGGAATGGTGTGCAATCACCCCCGAAACCGCTCGCAGAGTAATAATCGAGCTCGGAATCAGTGAAGCAACAGTAGGGACCCTTCACCTAATCGAAAAGTTATATCTTCAAGTGATAATCTACCGCGATTGTGATTTTCCCACCATAGGTTCAAATATGCAGCCCGTAATTGCAATCCGAACTGCCCGAATGGAGCAGAATTCAAAGCAAAAAATTAGTTGGAGTAACGCAAACGACGGCATGCAACGGTACTATCATGAATTGTCGCCTTAAAATATACAATAAGTCATCAAATACTACATGCTTTACTGACACCGGTGCCGACTTATCGGTCCTGCTAGTAAGAACGGGGCGAATGGATCGAAACCAAAAACTATCGGCGAAAGGCAAGTAACGTTGGAACTTGGCCTCAGAAGGCAATTCACGTGGTCATTTGTAGTGGCGGAAGTAACAACGCATCGCGTCATTGTTTGCTTTAGCGTCTAAAACTCTGGAAGAATCACTCGCGGTTCGAGTGATAGATTCTACGGTGATTGATGCTCGAGTTTTACTGCTGCTATAACAAAGTTTAAAGCCAAAACCTAACTCAGAAAAACTAGAGATCGCCCCTCAAAAGAACCAAAACATTTAAGGTAAGTCCGTTGCATCCACAGAAAAAGAACGGCGACTGGCAACTGAGCGCTTAATAACGTTACGGTGCCAGATCGATATCCGATTACCTATAACCAGGATTTTACGCACTAGCTGGAAGGAATTACCATTTTCTCCTTGTTCGCGCTTATCACCAAATCCCAATAGAGGAGACCAATGTTGCGAAAACGGCGTTTGGGGGGGGGGGGTACTTTTGGGCGGGCAACACCTTCCAGCGCTTCATGTACTCAATCCTAGTGCCTGAACTTCTGCTTCGGTTATCTAGACGATGTGCTAGCGGGATCCAAAATAATGGATAAGTACTTAAAATCATTTGGAAATAATTTTTTCGGTGTTGAGCGACGCCGGGCTAGTGATAAACACAGATAAATGCCATTTCTGGGGCTTGAGGTTACCCCAGATATCGCTAAGATGACCCTACGTTGATTACGTCGAATTTTAGGAATCATAAATTTCTATAGGATTCATCGCCAACGCAAGCAGGAGTCAAGCTGTACTAAATGATTACCTAAAGGGGAGCAAGAAGAACTATATGAGAGTAATCGAAAGGCCAATAGAAGCAGGAGAAGCATTTAACCTGACCAAAAAGCAACTGAGCGAAGCAACACTATTGGTCCATCCATCATTACCAGCGAGATTGGCATTGATGGTGGTTGCGTCCGATACGGCGGGAAATGCGATAATGATGGATGGCAACCTCTTCAGTTTTCTTCGGTTAAACTAACCGCCATGCAACAACGTTTAGAAAAAGCGTTTCAGAAATATAACTGAGCGTCGTCTATTCACCTTATTCACGGACCACAAACCAATAATCTACGCATTCAACCAGAATTTATCAAAAGCTTTTCTACGACAATTCCAGTATCTGGAACTTCAGGAATCATCAACGGAGCTGAGATTTGAAGAAATTCCGGTTACTTTCAATTCAGTAACATCATCGTTCTGTGGCGTCTCATCAGGGAAAACTTGTTCGTAAGCCACGCACAGTTTAGGTCATCCAGGCTTAGCAGCTTCTGTTAAGGCTATGCCAGATCAATTCATTTGAGTAGGAATTAGAAAGGATGTAAAAAGAATAGTGCAATGCTGCCTAACTTGCCAACGATCAAAAGTGGTCAAACACCCTAAAAGTCCGCTCGGAATTTGCGCGTCGGAGACCAGGCGATTCACAGAATGGATATCGTCAGTTGCTGACATTCGGGCCGAATTAGTCACAGTGGCCGTGTTTAGCAGTTGGATCTCCTGTTTCGAAGTTCCGTCATCAATAGTGACGGACCAGGGATCCCAGTTCGAGTTAGAATTATTTGTGGAATTTTCAAAGCTATTGGGTTTCGAGCCCAAAAACAACCACCACTTATAATCCCAAAATGTAATTGATTGATTGAGAGATGACATCGATCTTTTAAAGCAGCTATTATTTGCCATGTGAGACACTTGGACACGATAGCTTTACCTGCGGTACTGTTAGCATTAGACACCTCTTACAGAGAATATGAAAATTACTTCAGTCGAATTAGTGAATGGATGGTGAACAAATTCGCATACCAACTCAATTCATTGTCGTCAATTTAACATCCCGTCACTGCAATAGAGCAGTATTTGTGTCACAAGAGCTTAAGACTTGAGCACATGTTTTTGTCAGAAAGACTTTGTGCAGGAGATCATTACAGCCTCTATACAACGGTCCATTTCAGGTCATCAAACGGAACGAGAAAACATTTATCTTGAAAGTCAAAAATAAACTAAGCAAGATATCAATCGACAGGCTAAAACAGTGCTTAATCGAAGATAACCAAACTGACGCATCAAAAGCCGCCAATAAGTCAAATTCAGATGTCACAACACCAACGAAGGATTCACAGGGTAAGTTAGGCACTACAAAGTTCGTTTTGACCTAAAAACAGTCATCATTAAGGAGTAAACTATCCAGAACACTCAGTAACCAGAAATCCTGTGTAAAGCCCATCGATTTTGTCACCATCATTATTGCTAGAATAATTCTATACCACCAAAACTTGGTTTGGAATCAACCTGTGTGCAGCAAAACCCCCCATATCATCAGCCAGCCTACCGGAATTGCCTTTCCGGTCGGGACTGTCACCGATTCTGAAAGGAGATGGAAGGACGCCCTTGCGACGACCCCTCGACCCCAATGACAGTTAAACTTGGTTTACAAATTCAAAAAATTAACGCCGTGTCGGTTTTCTTGCAGGATGAGTTCACGGATGACGTTTATGTGGTACAAACGGAGGGGTTTGCAAAGTCTGAAGAAAAAGATTTTAAATTGAAGATGTCAATTTATGGTTTGAAGCAGGCAAGCCGAATCTCAAATTGAAAGAATTTAGAAAGAAGCAATCAGTTGCAGATTCTAGTATTTATTGAAAGCGAATTCTAGAATTTATTGAATCGGGGCATGGCTCATTGGAATGCGGTTAATTGCACTTCAGATACCTACAAGGAGCGAGTGATGGAGTAAATTATACAGGCCCGTCACTCGAAGTATTGCGAACTTCACGCTACTGCAGCTGCTAATTAATTATTTTGCTTTAATTACTTTTATTGAATCTACTGTCATTTTGATTAGAATTGGTTGATACACTAGGATTAAGATGTTTTTTTGTAGCTAATTCTAAATTAACAGTTGTCCTGCATGCATCTTTAAAGGTAAAGTCTCCTACTTCTGACAAAAGCTTCTTTTAAATAGATTCGATTCTCAGTCCACTCTTAGCGCATTGCAATCCGTTTAAGCTCTATTATGTACACAGCTATGGTTAAGTTCACCGATTGATCCAATTGATCGCGCTTATTAAATTTGAAACGCTTGTGGGTATTTTGTGTCTCAACGTGTGTTGGACATAGGCCACTACACCACTTTAACCACGCGTTTAGCACCAACGGGTATTTTGGGGCTACTTTACAGGAAACTCAATTATTCACCCATTTATTCACACCGATTTTAGTTTAAAACAAACAATGTTTACATTTAATTTCACGCTATTTATTACATTAATTAAAGTTTTGTAATTCGGTTAAGGCAATTAGATAAAATTAATAATAAAATATTTAATTTAAGTAAATGAACATATGTCTTTTTATTTTAGATGTGCTTACCTCGTGATTTTTAGCGTAACCTTTGTTCCGAATCTTATATTTTTTTGACGTAACCGATGAACCCAATATACCGCGTAATTGTCGGTTCATTATTGATTTTTACCAATGAACCGTAAATTGTAGTTACAAAAGCTTGGAATGTTTTGGAGTCGCTACACAACTTGGTGATAAAATCGTACGATTTAACTAAAGGCGAGTCTAAAGACATTATATGTCTCCACGCCCATCAAGGTAATCAACAACGACAACTTATATTTTTCTTCTATAGTATTGTTTTTAACTAGTTGTTCGAAGTGTTTTAAATATGTTTCAAAATAAGATTTACTGACATCAAATGTTTCGAAAGTAGCTACCGATAAATGACATTTTTATTACGTTATATAGTACACTTAGAAATATTTAAGTAGTTTATTGTACCTATTTTATTATATTTTGGCTTTTTTTTTTAAATACAGCAAAAAATTAAGTTTATCGCCTTTACTTACAACAGTATGTACATATTTCAACCTTTTATTTCCAAACATGGTTTTATCTTTAAATCCTCGTCGCCAATATATTATTCCAAAGTATTTGTTAATTAAAGATGTTGGTCATTCAGCAACCAAAATTAGAGAGAGAGAGTTCCTCGCTTTATTATTATGCAAATTGTTAATATTTCGAGCAGCAGTATATACAATCAAACCCTGATATTAACCTACTACATTTATACAATACAATATGAGCAACAGATTCAGTGCAAGATATAACACGATTCCTTCGAAATCCTTATTGGACTGTTCATGAATGGTTCTCTGCTATAAATTGAACACAACGCCATATTTGTATTACCTCCTGCATGATGGGTTATTTCAGGGTTCACTCGCTGTATTAATAACAACACTTCATATTTAAAGCACAGTAGTTTGATTTATTACAAAGACTCATTTTAATGCGCTGTCACGACGCACTCAATAACAATATCATAATTTAATTCGAAATTTCACAAGATTTTATTGTACAATTCTACTTGAAAATTGAGCTTCAACATCATCCAATTCGAACTCATAATTTCTATTCAAATTAAATAATTTAGAAAACATATTTGAGAAAACCAAAAAAAATCACAAATTTTTAATTCCAACCGAAAAAAATCGCCCAAATTTAAAACAAAAATAAATTCGGTTCACCACCCTATAGTTTCATATATCCATCTCTTTCAACCACCCGTTTTATTTACAGCTGAATTATCAGCTGAATACAAACTTTAGTAATTGCCATCTCTATTCGACACATCAAAAATTATTGTTTCTTTTTCAATTCAAACTAAAACCAAAATTTGTTCGTTTTCATATTTTGTGTTTTTCTTTTTCTCTATCGCAATCACTCCTCCAGTTAGTATCGCGCAGTAATTCGTTAAGTTATCATTGCACAAAGCGAGAAACGAAACCAAATACAAAAAAAAAAAAAAACGTTAACGTTGTTAGTTGTGTGTTTTTTTTTGTTTGTCTAAAAAATTTTGGACAAAAAACTCTACAGATATTTTTTTTGTGTTTTTCATGTGATGATGAATTAAAAATCTTTTTTATTATTTTTATTGTACATACAATATATAAAGTACACACACCAAACATATAAAACGAGAAACGAAATTCGATTCGGTTGTGCATAATCATAAAAAAAAAGCAAAAAGCACAGTAAAAGTACGGTTATACTACAAAACGTACCGTTTGTGCTTTTTCGTCCTTTGTGTAGAGTAGTTGTTGTTTTGTGTGAATTTATTTAGGTTTGGTGCTGTTTGGTTTGGTGGTTGAATGAAAAAATCGCAAACAGCAAAAGGAATACAGTGAAAAGTGCTTTTTTTTTGTGGTGTGTTCGTCAGGGGGAAATTTTTCTTCTTTTTTTTTTTTGTTTGTTATTAAGTTTCAAAAGAAAATGTGTTCAAATATTTAAGCTTGAGAAGATGAAAGTGAATCAAAGGATTGGCACACCTCAATTACTGTAAATTGTGTGTTTTTTTTTGTTTGTTTAAAAATAAAAGAGCCACGTTTTTCTATGTGTCTGTGTTGTACCTATACATAAATGATATAATGCAGTGTGAGTGTTAAAAAAAAAGACCTGCAAAAAGCACAAGGATACGAACAACAAAAAAAAGGATTATTTTCTTTCTACAATTTTCTTGGTAGGTAAATATTTTCTTTTTGTACTATATATAGTATATTATTTTAATAAACGACTGCTTGTACGATACGGACACGACCAGTCGACTAACTAAAGAAAAATCTCCTTATGCGAGGTGGAGGAGAAAACACAATAAAAACAACAACAAAAATTATATCGGAAAAATCAATAAAAACCAAAAATAAAAAACACAAAACATTGGGTTTTCCTCAAAGTTTCCTCCTTTATTCGTCGTTATCCTCGTTGTTGTACATATTATATTCTGTATTGTGTTGGTTGTGTCGCAATTTTTATGCTACTGTGTGCTCTTTTTTATGTGGACGATATACGTACTGTGTTGCTTGTGCTCTGCAATGAGACTCTGAGAGATGGAAAATTATACAGATATCCTTTTTTGGATGTTTTTTGAGAAATTTTCTTTATTTTATGATGAAAATTTGAATGAGAAAAGTGTTTTCTTCTTCATTTTTGGTGAATTTTCAGCTATGTGTAGTATATATACAGGATTAATGAGCATAATTTTATCTTTTTTTATGCAAAGTAATCATAAAAGGGACGAAAAACATTGTGAAAAATTATGTGTATGGTATTGTGGTTAAAGGAACCAGATGTTTAATATTCGAACTTTCGGTACTTTATGTAAGTTTAGTGTGGGGCGGGGAAATAGGCCCTTTTATGGGCTTGATTTGATTTGTGTAAACATATGGTAAATTGTTTAAATCTGATTTGTTTTGGAAACTTTATTTTATTATCATTTTTGGTGTTTGCATTATGACAAGAATTTGACCCTGAAGTTTCGAACCAGATTTATTTTATATTGGATCAGTAAACAAATGCGGTTTTATAGTGATGATTGACTCAAGGGGATCATTTTGTTCTTATTTACTATTAAATTGTATTCCTCTAATCGTATTCTTGTAAATATCAAAACATTCGATTGTAAGAGCAGAACGCTTAAAGTTAGTCCATATCGTAGTATCTACGTTCTGTGTTAAATAAAGTCTCTTGGATGTTATTAACGATAAACAAACCTCATTTTCTTTTCAAAATATCAGGCCGATCAAACCACCTTTCGATTTGGATTCTCGGTGGTTGCAAGAAGAAATTTGTATTGAAAAAAAAAAAAAACTTTTAATTTTTTAACAACTCGATTTCATTATTTAGCCAAAACAATCCCTCACGCCACATGGTTGATGTTTTTAGCTGACCTTCCCCTTCAACATCTAAAACTTCTTCATATCAAATAGTCCATCATACTATAGCTTCGCGTATTACGTTTCTGTATAGTGGTTAGGTCCTTCGGCGGAATTGTTGGTCTTCCTAAAGTTATTTTTAACGATCGGTGTCTTTTATCCCCATTACTTGGACCCATGAACTTCTGTGTGATTTTTAGTCATTTTTATAACCACCCAAATTAGAATGAAAAAAAAAAGAAGAAAATTATTAAAAATTTGCTTTCACAGGATTAGAGCTGTGTGAATGTGATGAAGAAAATTGTGTACGAGAATTGCAATCGCTGCGGCCTGATGAGAAGATTGATTTTTTCATAATCATAAGCTCATCAGTTCGAAACTGGATTAAATTCTCTTCCTACCTAATTTTTGGCAATATTAACTTCAAAAAAATTAAAAATTAGTAATTCAAAGAGCGTTCGATTAAAGGAACATTCGAGATTATATTTAAAAGCCCGTTCTGCCTTTCCTCCTCCTGATTTATCATAATATAACTGACACAGAACTGTAACTGCCATCACCTTCTTGCCTGAATTCCTAGTCTTCTACCAGGCACAGGGTATTTTGTTCATAGTTGACTATTGATTTGTAATGTCCGGCTTCGCCGCAGATGTAACACTTTGTTATTCAATTACCGAATCTTCGATTTTTCTAAGATTAACCCTATGATTGGAATCTATGATCAATTGGGAATATTTTCGAAACCGAGTTACTTGTTTCTAAACGCTTCAATCGCGATAGCGTCTTACAGACTTGGTTTGTGGTTTCGTAATTAGTTAGTCAATTGCTTTTATTGAAATTGATCTCCCCTGTCTTCTTCTTACGTTTTACCAAATGCTTGTGGATAGTTGGATCGAAAATATATGCTGGTCTGCCAAGCCTGTTTTGATTGTTATCTCTCGTTTTAACAGATCGATGTTTATTGTTTGTTTTATTTCTGGATCTTTCTTTAGCAACAAAGTTAGAGTGTCCATAATTCCAAGTCAAATGCTCATCTAAAGGGAAGAAGACATTTTTCGAAAATGAAAAGACGATTACACAGGCGCACTAAAAAACAAAAAGTCATGACCCAGAGGGTAGACCCCACTATTCCTACGTTTCCGAGGTCGCTGAAACCGAATAAGAAATGAATCCATTTGCCCATTTTCCCATTACCACCACTGGGGGTCGAAATTTCAATTTTCATGCAAAATTGGAATGGATGTGCATTCCTACGTTTCTTGGCTTGCTAAAACCGAAAATGATAATAAAAAATAAATTCGACCCTTCCATCATCCCCTAGTGCCTCCTTACTACCCCCCGAGAGGGGTTGAAATTTCAATTTTCATGCAAAATTCAGATGGATGTGCTAGTTATTCTATGTTTTTTGGGGCGCTGGAACCGAAAATGATAACGAAAAGTACATTTGACCCTTCAGTCGCCCCTAGCACCCCTTATTACTCCCAAAAAGGGGTTGAAATTTACCCTCCAGGAGGTAGTAAGGATGCTAGGGGGTGATGGAGGGGTCAAATTTACTTTTTATTGTCATTTTTAATTCCAGCGCCCCAAAAAACAGAAATGTACATCCATCTCAATTTTGCATGGACATTGAAATTTCGACCCCCAGGGGGTGATAACGGGAAAATGGGCTGTTGGAATAATTTTGTATGGTCATATTCGGTTTCAGCGACCTCGAAAAGGTAGGAATAGTGGGTCATCCCTCTGGGTCACGACTTTTTTTTGTGTTCCTGTGTTATTTTTGTAAATAAACATAAAACATTTTCAAATTACATAATTTTGAAGAGCCATAACTTCAGTCAGATTCATTTTAATAGGATTCCGAAGAATCATATTTATCTGAGCTTTGAATGGCCAATCAGACTTTTTTATCCGATTTGATTTTCTCAAAGAAATCTAAGGCACTATTTTAAAATTGTGTAGTTCGAACTGAGATACTTTGGGCCTATTTTGATCATCGGTCCTTTGATTTCCCATCAATGAAAACATCCTTTCCACATTGGCATTTTGGCCCGGTATTGAAACAAAAAAAATCTGAAAGTTTACGAACCTCCCTGAAAATTCTTCATTTTTCGCTTGCAAAAAATACTTCACCCATTTGTCACTCGATAGTAACCTCATATATTCTGGTTTCTGAAGATATTGTCGAATTAATATTTGTAGATTTTGAAACTGGTAAAATAATTTGGAATCATTATTTTCTACTCCCTTCTGCAGCATATATTTGAGTGAATATGCCATAAATAAATGTTAATTTAATTTCATCCGTTGGAAGCATCTAAATTCGTCGAATTGATCAGCCCACATTTTTAATGACATCGTTTAATGAGATCTGCTTCATAACCGTTTTTTATTAATTTACGTAAAATTGAGTTCACTTGGGGGAACGGTAAAAAAAACGGTGTTTTCTCGTGTCGATTTCTCATTATTGAACTTACAATTTCATTACCTTCCAAAATGGATTTGTTTTCCCGTTCCAGCTCTAAGGTACTTTGGTAAAATTTAAACATAACTGCCGGGATGAACAGTATATGCCTCCGTTAGATTGTTTTGATTTTTTTTTTTTTTTGGAAATCAGCGGACAATTTCCGAAAACCGACTACCACGACAATCAGAGAGAATTAGAGTTTTTTTAATAGCTTTGTTGTACAACTTGTGAGTCGGAAGCTAAAATGGTGTTTGACTATGTGGAAGTCCAGTGTTCCCTCCATAATTGAAACTTTAACAGATAATTTTGAAAATTTAGACACTAACAGCAGGTTGAGTGAATTTTAACATGCTCTGCACCTTATTCTCGAAACTAATGTTTTTCGATCCTAAGTTAAATTTTTCCTTGTTAGCTAATGAGATCGTAGTACCGCAAATTGTACAGTGAGCTTGATTGCATTATGGCCAATGGCTTTGAAGTATGGGTGTTTTTTTAAAGTTCGTCGCGGAATATACATTTTCGTTTTGCAGGCATTTTAACGACTGTTATAAAAAATTATTTTTGTTAAAAATTATGAAATTTAAATGGAAATTCGGGAACGGATATTTCCGTGTTTTATATAATTAACTCAGTTCAAAATTAAACTGCTAATTTAATATTAGCTTACCGGACACCGACCTTAAAAAACCATATTTTGTGCATATTTATAATTTTGTGATACTATTGTTTGAATAAATAGAAAAAATATGAAAACCACATTACGACCGCAGCCTTATAAAATTAGAATTGAATAAGAATTCAATCAAACACAGTTCAGTACAAACTACAAACTCTTGAGAATTCATAAATTCCAACTTTTTTATGTTGGCAAGCTTCTAGTACAAAAATGCTGGAGATGTACATAAACTCACTCTGAACCAATCAAATATAAAAAAGGATATATGAAAGTACCTTCTTTGTTTGGTGTTGTCCTGTCGTCAAACATTTATTTTAGCACAGTTAGTACAGTTTAGATAAAGAAAAATGTAGAAAATTTAAAAAGTGGACTTGTACTGATTTAAAGAGACCTTCTGGCCAGAAACTTAGGAAAGTTATCCAATAACCATTGCATCTCTTCGTTAGGTGTACTCTTCGTTAAGCTGCAAATTTACTTTTCTCGTATCTCGTACTGATCGATAAACTCAACTTTTATCTTGGTCAGTTAACCATGTACACCGAATTTTGCTTTTAAAATATACCACAGACAGTAAACGTTACGATTCCCGGTGTCACTGTCACACAGGAACCAACAAGCCACCATGTTCGAATTAAACAGCCTCTTCATATACTATTATCTCGATCAATCAGTTAGATTTTTGTTGCGTCGACACAACAAAAAATACCGCATTCTAACTCCTAAACGATCAATAAATCTACATACTTATCGATTATTAATACGACAGTATACTGATGAAATCCCGTTTGAGCCCCCAAGTATCGATTCACTCATTTAACGCTTAACATCACCTAACTGTTTTTTTACCCTCTACTAAATTCTACCTCTACTATTTTGCCGAATATTTTTTAGAGTGCTTATACTCGTATCTTATTTCAAATTCAAAAAGAGATTCAAATTTTACGGATGTACAATTTTGTTCGAAATACTTTTATATTTTGTTACCTTTACCCAATTATTCTAATCATTCTGATATAAGTAAGTTCATTATTTCTTTTTAATCTTTCCCTCCCATATTCATTAGAAACTGTTAAGATTCTTGCACGCCGAAAGTTATTGAACTTGACTCTGACTTGAGTTTATATCATCCATATACTTCTTTAAAAAAACAATAACTTCTTTACTCAAACAACGAAATTATTTCCAATATCGAGTTTGAGCTCCTTAAAGTAGTGACTCAATAAGTTATCAAACGACTAAATAATCCTTCCTAAATATGCCTAGACGACCAAGGACTGCTTATAGGATTTTTTTTTCCAGGTTTCAATCAAATTCAGGATTTTCTTATTTCGTTCGTACTCCCTTTGTTAGTCTGTTTTATTAATGTGATCCACTATTTCTAATTGCTTCTGCATTCATGTGGTTAACCATCCATTTCGAACTACAAACCTCTTTCAAACCATTTCCTTATACAGTAAATATTCCCATAAACAATTTGTGAGGAAGTTAGAACCTTTCTCAATTAATGCGTTAAGGTAGAAATTTCAAAATTCGATTTTTTTTTTTATGGCATTTTCGGAATGTATATACATATATTTGAGTATATTCTCTGAAAATTTCAAATCCATCCGGCAAATATTCTTGGAAATACACGCATAAAAAAAAATTTAACGATGTAAATATAAACGTCTTTTGAAACTTCGAATGGGTTTTTCTCAGAACGGTGTTTTTAAAGTCGGTGAGCACGATTTCTCAAAAACTGCTCAACCGATCGGTCTGAAATTTTAACACAACCTTCTCAGATATATTTTTCAGGTATTCATTAAAGGAATAAGATTTCGATAATTATTTCTAATTTTTTAAACAATTGAACGAAAAAATTTTGGTCGAAAATCGGGATTTTTTTCGGAGTTGCCATTTTGTCAAAAATCAAAATTTCGTCTATTCCTTCGATCAATACCTAGATTTATCTATCCGCTAATAGAATCTTCTGGTTTTTTTATTTCAAATAATCCAAACCGGAGATATCTTGCTACCGCCAGACACCTTTTTTTTGGAGGACCTCCAGGAGACTGTCTATAGGAGCAGTGTAAAGTAATATTTTTAATGCCGAAATAAAGTTAAAAGTCACCGCTGCAGTTTTGGTACTTCTTGTATTTGTCAAATAATATCCTTTTCAGAAAAAATCGTAAAAAATTACTTTTTTGGCCTTGCAACTGCGTATAACCCCTTAAGCCAAGCGGAGCACAAATCAGCCAAAATTTTCACATTCTTCGGAGAAGTATGCATCTAAAATCACTTACCTGAGAATACCAATTTCACAAAATATGCCATGGAAAATTTTACGAAAAAGTGATTATTACAGCAATAGTATTTAGATTGCCATGCAAAATACGTACAACAACACGTTATTACAGCAGTAATATTACGAATTTCACCATAGCAACGCGATAATATTACGAATTTTACCATAGCAACAAGAAAATCCTAAACAATTATCTCTAAATTTGTAATTGTATTTCAATTTTTTTTATTATGATTGAATTTTTTATACACACATCAAAGGAAAAGCCAGGCAAACAAAAGCTTGTCAAATAGCTCGCATACAACATGACACAAATGGATGAATTGTGATTCAATCGCTGACGGGAAAGTTGTATTCTCTTACTAAACACAACACGTGCTGTAATTAATGATCGATAATTTTTTACTCGTTAAAACCGACGCAGATAATTCAACTCGTGCTGCGCACTCGTTAAATTTTCAGCGCGGTTTTAACTCGTAAAAAATTATCGATAATAATTGAGCACTAGTTGTATTACGAGCGAAAGTTTTCACAAATCTAAATCTGCTACTTTCTATGTTAAATAAATTTATTTAATGCGACTAGCTCAAAGCTCTGTTCTTTTCCAATTATAATGAAACAAGCTGCAAATTGCAAAATAATTCTGTTTTAACTATTTTTGTATTATAATTTCAGTTTGACTCGTAGAATTATTTCTGTGGCCACAAGTAAAAACGGCATAAGTCATAAATTCGCATTTTTCAGGAAAACGTTTTAAATTAAGAGTTACTCAGAATCGTATGAGTTTTTAGAATTTTGGTTTTTGTAAACGCTTATTACGGTTACGGACTTATTCACCCAAAAAGTTTCTGAGAAAATTCAAAATGGTTATAATTTCACAACGGATTGGTCCCAGAAGGGATACATTTTGGCCCCCAACTTTTGGTATCTTTCTATATTTTTTTTAACGAATTTTATTTTTATGTGATATACATTATGAACAATTAATTTTTATATTCAGTAACATTCGTAGGAAACCTTTGCTCACATCACTTTTTTTGAAATATACGGGATCAGCGACCAAATCATTTTTACCTCTTTCTTAAATTTTAGAATAGATAATATAATTTCTAAATTTTCAGATTAAGTAAATGAAAATTTTATAAGGTTAAGATTTTATCATTCCCCAGAGTTTAGAAATTCATCTTCAATTATTCAAATTTATTAAATCTGAATAAATTTTCGGCTATAAATAAAATAATTTTATGGCTTGAGTGCTTTCAACCTTAGGTAATGCGACCCCCAAAATACTTCTGTAGTTCGTTTTAGTTACAAAAATGCTTAACGGAACATCACCGTCTCTATAAAATATCATTGCTACCCAAGTATTTTGATATTTTATAGCTGACTATAATATTGATATACCAATTGTTATTTTTATGGCTCGAATAAACTGACCAGACGCCCCAGAAGCGTGGGATAATTGCTACATACAAGGACAATTTCCCGCAATATCGAAACCATCAAAAAATCATACACATGCGTATAGTTTGTGCAATATTTCAGTAAAATCAATTGGGCCTGGTCAGTTTAGGCTAGAATTTAATATTACATCAAAAAATTAATATTCTTGCGCAAAAAATTATAATTCATTCGTGCATAAAAAACGCATCAAAGAAAGCCAGTTCAGAAAAAAATTTCAAAATTTACTAATTGCTCTGAAATTTGAGATTCTAGATTTTTTCATTATCTTAAATTTTAATGTAGTTACACAAAATTTAACCTCCGAGATCCAAAATATACAAAATTTAAGTAATTTGTTGAAAAAACAATTACTTAATATATTTTCAAATTTTAAGTTTTATATTCTAAATGCAATCCAAATTAAAATTCGAACTTTTGACATCGGACTTTCCGTACGTATTTTTTCTTCAATTACAACGCTCATCAATTTTATTTAGATAAAATTTTAAATTTTATGTTGAATATTGGAATTTTTGATTTAGAATAACCCGCTCTAACTTTACTTTAAACTTAATATTGACAAGCATATAGATTTTTTAAAAGGAGTTCGATCTCAATTTAGAATAAAGTTGATCGTTTGAATTTTTTTTGAATTTCTTTAATAATTGAAACAAATTATACGATTCAAATTTTGTTTAGTAGATTTATCAAAATTTGAAAATTTTTGAAAATCTTAAGTTTTTAAAATTGTTGTACTCATTACAACAACAATTTTCAACTTTATTTTTCGAATTTTTTGAATATTTTAAATAAAATTATTTCAAATTTCTTCTCAATTCCGTTTACATTCCTCCCATCCGTATTGTGATTCAGACTCCTTGTTCGAAACGATTTTAGCCACTGTGCTAGCTCACAACTCATCACGTTTCGACTTATATTCTGAGATTTTTACGATAATTACCGATTTGTAATTTGGATGCGAATAAATTCAAATGTTGTTTACGAAATATTTTCTTGACACTAAATGGGGTCAAGTTTAAGGATGATTGTATGTATTGGGAACCATCTTTTTCTATTCTAAATTTAACTCAAAATATTTCATTAAATTAGTGTCAAAATAAGCGGGCAGGTGCTGAACCTAAAAGTTTATTACCCTTATATTTGAATTTTGTAGTCTAGAAATAAAATGGCGACAATGGATGTCATTCAAATCCAAATGTACTAAAATACCGAGTTACACTCGACATTGGTATTGCATATTGAAGCAAGGGCAGTTTGAGAACTTTCTGGCCAAAAAATTGTCGTTAAATAAATAAATACATTTTAGGCTAGCCTTATTGTGGTATGCTCATGCTTCCTTACCTCCTGGCCTTAAGTAATTCATAGTATTCTGTAATGTATGTTTAGGTACTGGTATTATCGGTTACGGTCGGCGTGAGACTGGAATTAAATATGGCGTTAAAATTTCCGGTTCTTTTTAATGGTATTAATTCTGTTAAGGAATACGTTGAACGACTTTTTACGATCTTGAAAATTTTTCAAATTTGTGTGTCCGCTAGCAATCTTTTCTCAAAGAAAATCATTTTTTCACTCCTTCCTTTAAGTTAAGGGTAGTTCCACCATTTTGGATAGATAAAATCAGAAATCGAACATTTTGGTTCAGCAGGTGGTTGAAAGTTGAATTTCGTTTTGATTGAAGACATTCACAAATTTTATTCACCAGTTTTAGCAGAATTTTGACAAAATTATGGTATTTAAACTCCGACAATTTTACAAAATTTTAACTTGTGACTGAATAATTTTTTAATGGAGAACTTGCTGGTAAATCGAACATTTTATCTTAATTAATGGGCTGTGTCTGTTGAATGAATTGAGCGACATTTAACATTCTGAAGAATTTTGTGCCTTGCGCTAATAATCTTGTTTCGGACCGAAAACGGTAATAAATTGGTTTTTTTAGGATACCAAGTTGCCGTGATATATCGGAAAACAAAATACTGGATAGAATTTAGGTAAATTGCTAAAGCGTTGTGTAATTGTAATTCAATATAACCAATTTACAGAGTCTACATAATGAGTACGCTTACAGGATTGAGTAGATTCTACTTTGTTTTATTGCAAAATTTCAGTTGAAGATGTCGATTTTTTACAGTCTGATATGTTTTGGAACTAATTATCTCATTTGATGCTAAGTAGGTAGGTTTGAGCGAGAATTCCTTTTTATGGGGTAATTAAATTTTTGATAATTCAGCTATTTTTAAACTATTTTAGATGTTTTTGTTGTTAAATTATTTCCTTCATTAAAAATCAGAACAAATTTGTATTTTGATTTCAATCTTAAAATGAATTAAACATTCAATAATTGGTAAGATTTTCTGGGTTTTTGCTTCTTACAAATTCATTTTGCTTCCGTTACAGAATTATCCTGTCTGGATGAGTATCTTGCAACTGTTTTGCTCAATTTGTAACGTGACTTTGGAGGCTCATAAAACCCGGAAGGCTAGTTTCGCTCCTGAGTTTAGGATAAGAAATTGCTTTCACAAATTTGCAAAATGTTTGTTGTCATCGGACTAGAATTGAATAATTATGTAAACTTAGACGATTAAAGTCCACTTAAAAAAATAATATTTTAGCGGTTGCTGATTCAAATTTTTATGCATACACGCAAAACGAGTATTTTATTTTTAGCTGTTGGCAGAGAGGTCGAAAGGTTTTGCCAACCATTTTGACATTGAGTAAATTGTTTGATGTTTTGTATTATGTATTATTATGTCAATTCAATAATCGCCAACTATCTTGCATTTTTATTTGGAAAAATGGCCAACATTAGTCGACAATTCCCAATCGTTCTTTGAAAATGTTGTTTTGGAAAAATTACAAAGGCTGTGTTTCATATTTCTAATCTAAACGATCTGGGTAGGAAAAAGCTGTTTCTTTTTCCACTTATGATGATCGATCTGATCAATTTTATTGCTTTTTCTTGTTTTTTCAGAGTGATTAGATTGATTTTATTGATCTGCAAAAATATTCCGATTTCTCAGATTGATGTTAGTTTAACTCACTTCACTTTACTCAAACCGGCAAATGCTAATGCTCAATCATTTCTTGTTTTCTATAAACGATGGAAGAAAATTATATTTATTATAAGAACATAATTGTATTAATTAAAGAAATAATTATTTTCGAACGACAAATCTGAAATTTGTTTCTTATTTCAGATTGCTCAGATCGATTTGATTATAGATTTCAAAATGCTCGATCTACGTTTTAAAATAAGAAACATAGCTTTTAGCACAAACCTACGTTGATTCGTTTACATACATACATCGACATTTTTTCATTTTGAACCAATACTTAGTCACAAAAATGTTCTTTGCTTTACAAATTATCGGTTGCATGCACAACCGAAATTGCTTATTTTAAACAGCAAATATAAGTCTTTAAATGTAGTAGTGAGATGAAGTTCATTATTATAATAGAAAATTACACATTGATGTAGAGGTGATTAAGAAAATAATTAATTGTGTTGGTGTAGAAGAATAAATTAATCAGAATGTGATTAGTTCATTATTTTTTAATACTATTTACTGTTTGTTATTTAATATTTATTATTTTAGTACTAATCGGAATGGTTACAGACCAAATATGCATTTTGCGAATTGGGGCATTATGTGCTAATTTTTCATCGAGTTTGAATTAGAAAAAAAATTAACTGTAATAAACAAATTATTAACAATTCAGGAGTTTCATGTTTTGAAACGTTAGTATGAACATGACACTACCATAAAACAACGAAAGTACTCCATAACCAGTACTTTCAAAATGATGCTCAATCAAGTTTAAATTAATTGTTTCATGAGGTGATTGGCAAGGGCAGATGTTGATTTCATTGGATTAGGGCATCCAATTCCGGAATTCAAAATTCCGGTATTCCGGAATATCGGCCGATATTTTGGTTTCGATTATTCCGGAATTGAAAAAACTAATTCCAATTAATGAATTTCTATTTTCACACTAATTTAAGTAAATTCAACATAATTTTGTGTAATTATAGTCTGTCTTGTGGATACTAAAAAAATATATATTCAGGGAAACTTCTCTAAAGTCACTATTCAAGGGACCCAGAAATGTTGGTCAATCTATGGAGGTGGTTAGTTTAAGGAATAAAACAACCTAAAAATTTGAAAATCCAGTCAGGCTAAAAGGAAAAGTTTCCTTCAATTGTACCAAAAAATTATACGTAATATTTCAGAGAGATGGTGCAAAAAATGGAGCTGGTCAAAATATAGAGGGACTACTTTTAGAAGTTTTAGAGTATTTCTCTTTTCCGTTCACCAAGATATGACACCTAAACGGATAAACCTATAAACGCATTACGGAACAATAAATGCTCGTTTCTGAAAATTACCTGATGCATTTACATATACACCTGCCAAGTATGTGTTGTGTTGTTTCTTAGTTTATAAACTGAAGAAAGGTATTTAGTACATAATAACTATACAGTCCCTTATAAAGTGACAAAGAAAAGAGTCCAACAAAGAAATGAGTCCGACAAAGAAACAAATTCAGAAAACATTTAATTTTGTTAGTTCATTAGCTGAAAAATATTAAAAACCGTGATATGTACGTTTTTGCGTCTCGAAAAGCATCAAATTTAATGCGAAAAACCAGAAAAACAGGAAACACTTTATTTCAATCATTGCCAATTGTAAGAACGGTACTAACTCATTGCGATTTAGTATTGTTAGTTAGTCTTGGGAGTCCTATTGCAGCGCTTAAACTGCGAGATAAATGATTCCAGTAAAGGTAAAAGGAATAAATGCTGTGCCACTCCAACTAATATAACCTAACTCAATGAATTTTTAGGCTTTATAGAATTCATAGAATTTATAAGATTTACAGAATTTATTGAATATATAAAATTTATAAAAATTAAAATTTTTTTTAGAAGAATTTTTAATTTGTAGAACTGACAGACTTGAATAATTTATGGAACCCATAGAATCTATAACATTTAAAGCATTTACAAAATTTATAGAATTTATATGTTTTAAAAACATATTAGAATTTATAATATTTACAGACTTAAAATTTATAAAATTTATCAAATTTACAGAATTTATAAGAATTTAAGAGATTTGTAGAATGTAAAAAACTTACTAAATTTTAAAACTTTATGCATAGGATTTATAGAATTATTCGTAGAATTTGTAGAACTTATAAAATTTATAGAAATTATTGAATTTATAGAATTATTAAATTTTATAGGATTTATCGAAATTTTTGATTTTATAAAATTTATAGAATTTATAAAAATTATGGAATTTTTAGAATAAGTAAAATTTGGGTGTATACATTTTTAGAACTAACCAACTTGAAACAATTCCTAAAACCCATTGGATCTACAAAATTTAAAAAATTTATAATATTTGTGGAGTTTATGAAATTTACCTATAGGATTCTTTGGATTTATTTATCAAATATTCATAAAATTTATAGAGTTTATAAATATATTAGAATTTATAACATTTATAGACTTTGTAGAATTTGTAAAATTTATATAATTTATCGAATTTACAGAATTTATTAGAAAGAAAAAGATTTGTAGAATTTCAAGCACTTACTGAATTTTTAAACTTTATTCATAGAATTTATAGAAACTTATAAATTTTTAACAAAATTATTGAATTTACAGAATTCTTAGGCCCGAATTTATAGTCGTAACTATTGCTATTGCTATAGCAACGATTTTCGACAATCATTTTAAAATCATGCATAAAATTCGATACGAATTTCGAATTTACTTTCTTGTCTTGGATATATTGTAGCAATGTTCATAGTGATGGATTTTGATCACTATAACCATTGTTACATTACAAATAAATCTTATAGTGAGGTTTATAAATACGAAAACTGTTACTATAACAGTTGTTATAGTTGTAGCAACGACTATAAATTCGGGCCTTAAAGTTTATAGGATTTTTCAAAATTTTTGTATTTATAAAACAAATAAAGTTTGAGTTTGTATTGTAGAATTTATAAAACAGACACACTTGAAACAATTAATAGAACACAAAATTAACAAAATTTAATGGATTTATATTTTTCATAAAATTTATAGAATTTATAAATTTTATAGAATATGTAGAATTTATAGAATTTATAAAATTCATAAAATTTAAAATTTTTTAGAATATATAGACATAATAAAACTTAAAAAATTATAGAATTTTTTGGATTTATCAAATTTACAGAATTTACTAAATTTATAGAATTCAAAAAATTTATTGAATTTATAAAATTTATAAAAATTAAAAATTATTTGAAAACATGTACAATGTAAATAAGTCAAATTTGAGTTTGTAGAATAAAACTGACAGACCCGAATAATATATAGAACCCATAGAATATTAAAGAATATCTTAAAGAATTTATAAAATTTAAAGAATTTATAGGTATTAAAAAAATATTAGAATTTATAATATTTACAGATTTAAAATTTATAGAGTTTATTGGACTTTTAAGATTTATAGAATTTACAGAATTTATAAAAATTGAAAAATTAATGAGTTTGGTAAAGAACTTACTGAATTTTAAAACTTTATGCATAGGATTTATAGAATTATTCATAGAATTTATAACTTATACAATTTTTAAAGCTTGTAGGATTTTTCGAAATTTTTTTATTTATGAAACAAGTAAGTTTGAGTTTGTAGAATTTATAAAACAGACACACCTGAAACAATTAATAGAACACAAAATTTAAAGAATTTATATTATTGAAAAAATTAGAATTTGTAGATTTTATGAAATTTATAAAATTCATAAAATTTAAAAATTATAAGTGTTTATAGAGATATTAGGACGTTTGAAGAGAGAGAAGAATTTATAGGATTTATAGAATTTTAGAATCTTGTTGGATTCTTAGACTTTATAGAATTTGTCGAATTTACTGAATTTATTGATATAATTTATTGCGTTTACAGAATTTAACATTTTCAGAATTTATACACATAATTACTACAAATTCTATAAACTTTATAAATTCTATAGTTTTTAAAATTTTTAAAATTGTGTGTAAGACCTTTATTGCTAAAAATTGTGTGTAAGTCCTTTATTGCTAAAAATTGTGTATATCCTAATCGTAACTGCGTTTTAGTATCGTTCCTAAATATTAGCAGTGATTATAAAAATATCTAATATTTTAAACGAAATTAAAGAAATTTGTTGTTTTTTTGTAAAATTTTGATTTTTAATTATTTTTAATATATTATTTATTTTAAAATAAATTCCGGAATTAAATTCGGAATTCCGGAATCGAGAACATTTTAATTCGAAAATTCCGGAATTACTTTTTTGGCCAAAAATTGTATGTCCTAGATATGACATTGAATTATACAATTTAGCTTAGTTGAGTTAAATATGAATTGTGCTAAGGCTGACAATAAAATTCCAAAAAGTATGATTGTGAACAACGTAAAAAAAAAATTAAAATTTAAAAAATTTTCCCCAAAAAATTATTTGCATCTGTCTTTCTTTTTTCTCAAATACTTGAATATTCTAAAACAAACTGTACTCAATCAAATTTTGAGTTATTTGATGGTTTACGAGCGAAACTATAAAAGCAAAGAAAGAAGATCCTAATTATAATTTAAAGCAAGTTTGAACAATTTGAAACAAATGCTTGACAATGATACGAGTAGTATTGTAGTTTAACATTTTTGTCCACAAAACCCGTTTTTTGAACAACCAGTCAGTTGAGTTGAGTCAAGTTAGACTAGATTTTTCACTTCTAAAACAAATAACTAATTTGAAATTAGGTTTAATAAATGCGTATACAAGTTTGAACAAAGTTTGGCGAGGTAGTTTGAATGGAGTTTGAAACGATTTTGATCTAACTTATTGCTGAAACACTCGAATATTTTAAAATAAACTGTAAAATGGAATTAATGAAAAACCTCAAAATACTCAGTCAAGTTTTGTGACAATTTCTTGGTTTGAAACGTTTATGGAGGAAACAGTAACAACCAAGGAAGAACACTCTAACGATGCGTTAATATAAGTTTGTCAGCAGTTTAATATTTTTGTTAAACAACCGCTATTTGAATTGTACAATTAAGTTGAGTTGAGCCAAGTTTGATTAGAATTTTGCACCTCTAAAATGAACGACTAATTTGAAATTAGGTTTAATAAATGCTTTTACAAGCTTGAAGGTAGTTTGAATGAAGTTTAAAATTACTTTAAAACAGTTTGAACCGACTTTGATTTTTTGATCTTGCTGAAATACTCGAATATTTTAAAATAAGCTTTCGATCAAGTTTGGTGGCAATTTCTTGGTTTGAAACATTTATGGGCGAAACTATAACAACAAAGAAAGAACCTTCTAAACATGCTTTAATACAACTTTAAGCAATTTGGAACAATTACTTGACAAATTGACAGCAGTTGAATATTTTTGTTAAACAACCGCTCCTTGAATTGTACAAACTAGTTGAGTTGAGTCAAATCTGACTAGAATTTTGGACCTCTAAATTTTTTTTAAAATTTTGCCAATGGCTATATTATTAATAGGTATTATTAGTGTTCACAGTTTTATAAATTTACAAGTTCATTAGTCAGAGCGGAGTGGATCTCTTTAGTATTTCCCTGGCTATCTAGTTGGGATGTATTTCTAATTTTGAGTAATATTTCGAACTAAATTCTCAGTTTCTTTGATGGTTTTAATTCGAAGGTTTCTGTATATGTATATTACTATTAAGAATGTACTATAGAGCATTGGTAATATTGTCAAGTATTTTCGCTTGGGTTCATTCCAGTAATCCTCTGTTTGACGCGCTGGTGGATTTCCATAACTTAATACCAAAAGTTCATATGGTGGGATTATTATCACTTTGTGGCAGCTCTAAAATTATTGGCTAATTTGAAATTAGGTTTAATAAATGCTCAAACGAAGTTTGAATTTAGTTTCAACCCATTTCAAAATAGCTTGAATCGACTTTGATCTAAATTTTTCTGATCACATGATAATATTTGAACGAAACTATAAAACTGAATAACTTGAAGTTAGATTTTTTATAAAGTTTGAAACAAATTTGAATGAAGTTGAAGCCAGTTCTGGACAACTTATGATAGATCTAAGTTTTTACTGATCAATTAAGGATGTCAAGGATATGCTAAAAATTTAGCATTTTTAAATAATTTTGATTTAAATAAAAAATTGTTTTTTAAAAATTTCAAAATTTTCCGGAAAAATTGCTTCCGAAAACTATAGATACACAATCCTATCATCAAAATTTATTGGAAAATTTGTCATATTTACATATGTATATGGAATAAAATTAGAACAAAAACCAAATTTGAAAATTTTCCCGGAAAATGTGATTATTTTCGTGGAAAATGAGATTATTTTCCTAGAAAATTTGGCATGTACCTCCTAAATTTATAGATAAGCTCTGCTACAGTTAAAAATGATAAAAAATATACATAAACCTGATTTAAGCGACGTACTCAGTAACTTCACTTTGACCTTTTGACTGAAGGTAGTTTGAATGCAACAAAATTGAACACAATTTTCAATAGTCTAAAACAACCAACCGCTATTTGATCGAGCACATGAGACGGAATTGTCCAACGTAGTTGAGTTGAGTCAAATTTCAATAAAATTTTGCACTTTTAAAATGTCTGAGTAATTAAATTAGGTTTTTATAAACGCTTATATTATTAAAAACGAAGTTTCAGGGTAGTTGAAGGGAAAATTAAAACCAGTATGGAACGACTTTAATCAAACTTTGTGTTTTTACTAATCATCAAGTTTTATGGCAATTTGATGGTTTGAAACGTATATAAGTGACACTGTAAAAAAAGAAAGAACACAAGTGATTCAGAATGGCATTTTCGTTAAAACCGCTATTTGAATTCATCAATTTAGTTGAGTTGAGTTTAGTTTGAATGGAATAGGGCAACTCCAAAATTTTTGACTGATTTCAAATAAGGTTTAATACATTTTTAGACAATTTTGCATAAAGTTTGAAGGTAGTTTGAATGAAGTTTGAAACCGATTTGAAACGACTTTGACCTAAATTTTTTACTGATCACTACATGATGTGAATCCTTTTTTCACCATAACACGAATTACGACTTCTTTTCAACGTTGCAGTTCCATGTTAATACCAATAATAACTCGTTTTGTTATACAAATAAATATTTTTAAATGTCAAAAATCATAAGCCCATCAATTATTAATTTCGCGATAAGAAATAAATTCTTCTCAATAAATCCTAAATTGAATGTATGTAATTTCAGAGAATAGAAGATTCTTATTATATAACCGCTGAAATGAAAGGAAACGTTGATATTTCAAGGTTGATTAATATTTTGAAGGTTGATTAATATTTTGAGAGGGATTTTATTAAATATTTATAAAATAAAAACAACCCTCGCCCCTCGCTGTATACTTATGTATGTATATATTAATCCGAAGGCACGCATGTTTCAAAACACATAGTACATTTTCGTGTGGTGTGTGTGTGTGTCTGTGTGTTATTATTATGTAGCGCGCTCAACACAAAATATAAAAACGATGTTGTGGATGATGATGATATAAATTGACAACATAAATATGTAAGCACGCGGTATAGTGCTATGTTTTGAACCACTATTGTTAGCAACTCCTATGTACGTCCATAATAACTATTCACGGTGTCTCTATTGTGTTATACATATTGTAAATATTTGCCACATTTTTGTGTCGTCGTCATCTACGCTGCTGCTATATACCAAAAAAAAAAAAAAAAAAATTTATGTTAAATGTTTAAAGAAGATACATAATATATAATATTTTAGGGTTGCTGGAAATGGTGCATTATTTTTGTTCTGTTTTATTGCGCGCCACCCGTCAACGCCACTAAATCATCCCTCTTTTATCTCTCGAACGTTGTTTTATATGTACTCGCACACACAATATTTATGTATATCTCATCCATTTCGGAATCGCATATTGATGATAATACCAAAACTTTTTATTTTTTATTGATTTTATGTTTTAGAAATTGAAAATAATTTTTATTGATGTTGGGGTTGGGGGTACCAATGTTGGGTGTATTTAGTGGGTGATGTTTATTATTATTGTTTGTTTCACATTTCTTTCGAAAATATTGTGGTGTTTTTGCTTTGCTTTATTTGATTTTCATCATCGTCATCATGAACATCTTATTATGTACATACTATATATACTTGGCTGTATCTTTGTATACATTAGCTAGCTGATACACAGGATAATAACCTTTAATTCCTTCGAAAAGAGATTATATTTTCGTTGTTAATTTAAAAATGGATATAATGGAGTGTGAGATATTCTTTGTTATTTGTCTGCAGAGAGATGAGTTTCTTGTTGCACGACATCAACGTAGTTCAATGTTACGATTTTGTTTTAAATTAATTTTATTATTTTTAATGTGAATAGACCGCCGTCACAACATCTTAGCTTAGATATCAGATTACAGGGATATCTATTCATACAAATTTTTGAGTTTCAATTATGACTTGTGATTAGATTAGACACAATTAGAAAACTACACCTGATAGGACTGTTAAAATGCAATTTAATTTTAAGCTAAGACTTGATTATTTTTCGATTTTAACTAACTAGACTAACAAGAAATTGCATTTTGATTGACTAAAGTAGCCTAAATATTTATCTTTTAAGGGGGTAACCTAGTGTAGTGTGGATAATATATTATCCGTAGAAACGTTAAACTCGTTTTTCTCAAAACCATGTTTTTGAAACTGGCGTGCAGGATAACTCAAGAAATTCTCGATGTATCAAAATAATTGAAAGAGAAGTTTGTCTGTGTATTAAAATCAATAAGATTCTTTCGGCTTTTCATAGATAAAATAAATTAACAATAATAAGAACGTACTGAAATAGCGAATTATATTCACTAAATCAAAAACTCAAGGAAACTCCTCATTTCTGTGTGTTTTATGCCCACACAAATAATAGAAATAGAAGTTTGTCTGTTTTAAAATCAATAAGATGCTTTCGGCTTTTTATAGACAAAATATATTAACAATAATGGCATTCATACAATTTTTCGACTTGATAATCAGAAAAAATGAAGAGGCCAAATATATCTACCATAAAAGTAATATCAAAATCCCCCCCGTACTTTAATCCAATAGTCATACATGTTTTTGATTTAGTGAATATAATTCGCTAGGTCAGTACGTTCTTGGCTCATACTTAATGTATGAAGTAAGAATTGTATTTTTTAGTTTGGTCGTAGCTACCTGAAGAGTAGATTATACTTTTTGTACGTGTGAACTTTTCATGCAGTGTAGTCTACATCACGTAATTAATCAATTGTCTACACGTGTAGACAATGTTGTTTATTTAAAATTATATAAATAATAAATAATATTAAGAATTTTAATTGAAAACACTTATTCCGGAATTAATGAACTTATTTTTTTCACACTAATTTACATAAGTAATTTTAACATAATATTCTTGTACTAAAAAAATCTATATTCAGGGAAACTTCTCTAAATTCACTATTCAAGGGACCCAGAGATGTTGGTCAATCTATGGAGGTGCTTAGTTTAAGCAATAAAACAATCTAATAATTTGAAAATTCATATCAGGGTAAAAAGTAAATTTTTTTTCAAATGTAACAAAAAATTATAAATAATATTTCAGAAACTGACAAAGAGTGATCAATTTAGGGAGCTGGTCAAAATAAAGAAGTGAATACTTTTGGAAGTTCTAGAGTATTGCCCTTTTGCGTTCACTTTTTCGTCCCTAAATATTTACATAATTAGTTTATCCGTCTCTAAAATGGCAAATACGTGGTGTGTTGTTGCTTAAAGAACATTTTTCGTCGTTTAATTCCTGTTATAAATTTAATGAGAGCAATTCAAGCTCGAGCGGCGATGATATAACTGGATGAATTCAATAATCTTGTACCTTAGCCCAGAATGCTCACTGCGGGAACGTTGTTTCAAAAAATTTATGATTTCATTAGTTCTTCAAAATTGGATATAATAAACAAATTGCTGGTGACGATGCAAAATTATTTCTACAAAATCGTTTTATTGATTTATCGCTTTTTAAATTAAATTTGCGACCGCAAAACATTCAAAATTGCAAAAATATTTAATTTTGAAAAATATCAAAAACCTAGATACAAGTTTTTGCATCGTCACCAGCGTTACGTAAGATTGCTTTGCTCTGCGTTTCGAAAAGGATTTTAATTTTAGGACGATGTAAGTGCCCTGCGAGGCTAAAAGAGCATATTTAGCAGCGGGAAATATCGCCACCAAAATTCTAGCTCAAACGATGCGTTTAATGAGAAAAACCGGGAAAACAATTGATTTTAATCACTTATGGCCAGTTGTACGTACGGTACTAATGCCCGATTTCAGAACAAAACAGCAATTCGCCAGTTAAATAATATTTCCTCTCTTCCTTCTTATATGAAATTGCAATTTGTTTCATAATTCAAAATCAATGCCTACCTGATTATATTTCTTTTTACATGAACATTTTAAAGGGAGAATTAAATATTTATTTAACCGATATTGAAAAGTCAATTATTTAATTCTACCATTAAAATGTTCATGTAAAAAATAAATATAATCAGGTAGGCATTGATTTTGAATTATGAAACAAATTGCAATTTCATATAAGAAGGAAGAGAGGAAATATTATTTAACTGGCGAATTGCTGTTTTGTTCTGAAATCGGGCATAAATCGCAGTAGCAATTAAATGTTTGTTTTAAAATGTCGATTTTTTTTCTCATTCATTTTATAAGTAGGAAAGTAATTTTTTTGTAAAATTGTGGAATTTACAAAGTTTAAAGGATTTGAATGAATGAAATGTATAGAATTTACCGATTTTATAAAATTTGCAGAGTTCAACGGATTTATAGTATGTATTTATAAAAATTTGGGAAATTTTAGAAAAATAAATAGAAAAACAATTTAAGTTAGCAGAATTTATAGAACTCTGCCAGTTAAAACAATTTATAGAACTTCTAGAATCTACAAAATTTAAAGAATTTAAAAAATTCAGAAAAATTAATGAATTTATAAAATTATTTTATAAACTTAGTGAATTTTTCACCTGCTACAACTGGAAAAATCAAGTCCTATGGGAGTGCATAAACTGGAAAGGTTGAACTGACAGAATCACTTGAAATGATGCAAGACAAGTCTGACCAAAACAAGACTTGAGGCACACCAGGAAAAAATCCTCTGTATAAGGTAAATTACATCTGCATAAGCTGTTTGAACGAGGAGGACGAAAGGACAATGGTTCACTTCCTTTGCTCAAATCCGGTATTAGCACACAGACAGATAGGTTCAAGTTGGGGCTTGTTTGATAATTTGCACGGTACAGTACAGTGCAGAATATTTTCCTTGTGATTTATTTTCTATTGGTGAAACAAAGAAACAATTTACACTGCACCGCAATGTGCGAATTATCAAACAGACCAACGGAACTGTTACTAAATAGTTCTAAATGGTTCCAGTAAGGATGAAGGGTATACATTCTGTACCACTGCCACTCCAACTAACCTAACCTGCTGAATTTTAAGACTTTATAGAATTTATACGTTTCATAGAATTCTAAGAATTTATTGAATTTGTAAAATTTATGATATTTAGTATTTATAGAAATACTAAAATTTGCAGAATTAATCGAATTTATTTAAAAAATGCCAAAATTGAGTTTGTAGAATTTATAGAACTGACAGACTTGAACAATTTATAGAACCCAACTTGAATCTTTAAAATTTAAATAATTTATAAAATTTATAGAATTTGTGGAGATTATACAATTTATAGAATTGATGGAATTTATAAAATCCTTAAACTTTATAGAATTTATAGTTTTTATAAACATATTAAAATTGAGATAATTACAGTCTTTGAATAACTTAAAAAATTTATAGAATTTATAACATTTACAGATTTTTTAAGAACTACACAATTTATGAGATTTGCATAATTAAAAGAACTTACTAAATTTTAAAACTTTATCTATAAAATTTATCGAAATTTTTGAATTTATGAAAATTGTAGAATTCGGAGTTTATAAAAGTTAAAGAATTTATACTCGTAGAAATTATGAAATTTTTAGAATAAGTAAAGTTTGAGTTTGTAGAATTTATAGAACTGACAATTTATAAAACCCTTAGAATATAAAAAATTTATAGAATTTGCGGTGTTTATATAATTTATAGAATTGATGAAATTTATAAAATTCATAAAATTTATTGAATATATAGAGCTTATAAAAATATTAGAATTTATAATATTTATAGACTTTGTAGAATTTAGAGAATTTATTGGATTTTTAATATTTATAGAATTTATCGAATTTGCAGAATTTATAAGAACTAAAGAGTTTATGAACGAGAATAGATGATTATTTTTGCATTGTATTGTATGAACGGCGCTAATACAGACAATTAATCGATGGTTTTTTTTTTACCATCCCTTTTTAGTAACTGAATCAGAAAGTAAAATAATTTTTTGTTGTCCTTTTTTTAACGTTTGAAGTTTCGAACTTCATTGATAGAATTTATAGAACTTATAAAATTTATAGAATTTTTTGGATTTATAAAATTTATAAAATAAATTTCGGAATTACTTTTTGGCAAAAATTGGATGCCTTACATCCAATACGTCCTTTGCTAACAAGTTACCTGTATGGATATTGCAAGTACTACAGCCCGTTAGTAAATGATAGCCGCACCCCTAATTTAAGATTTATTTCATTTCAAATAAATTTATTTAAAATTCTTCTTATTCTAAAATAATACTTTTCACATTACCAATGTGTGCTATAAATAGAAGTCATTATTCTTTGAGGGGTCATGGAAAATGTAAGGACAACCCTCATTTAGTATGGTAATAAAAGATAGCCGCACACAATATTTTATTGTTTGTAATAGAAAATAAATATAAAACGCACAATTATAAAAATGATTTTTTATTTCAATTAATATCTTGTGTGTCCACCGTTGTTTTTTATTACTTCGAAAATTCTATTTGGCATACTTTTGTACAAGTTGTGTACATATTCATTTGAAATATTAGCCCATTCATGTTGTATTGACGCATTTAGCTCATGAACGCTGCTGTACTGCGTTCCTTCAGCATACACAGCTCTGCTCAGTTCACCCCACATGTTTTCAATGATTTTAAGGTCGGGTGACCTTGCTGGCCATTTCAAAACTGGTATCTGAGCCTCAGTAAACTATCCGCTATCAGCTGCATTATCCTGCTGGAAGATAAAGTTTGGGCCGCCAATTTGTGCACCAACAACTGGTAATATTTCGGCTAGCATGGATTTATACCGGTTGCTGTTAATACGACCGGAAATAAACTTCAGCTCCGTTCTTCCTCCATAGCCAATTGCACCCCAAACAATTAGCGATCCTCCACCTTGTTGACGTTTCGATAGCATAAGAGGTTCTTTTCGAAGGTCATGAAAATAGTATTGCCAACCATCAGGGCCATCCAAATTAAATTTTTTTTCGTCACTAAATATAACGCGCTGCAACTTTTTCTTCCACGACATATGTTCCTTCGCGAAACGCAATCTGGCGTCTTTATGATTTCGTAACAGTTGTGGTTTCCTCTGAAGTTTTTTTATTTGTATGTTATCTGACTCTCTTAACACTTTCTGCACATTACAAATCTTTGTATTAACACCAGCTTTTCACGCAATTTGCTGCGCAGTGCCAATAAAATTAGACGCGGTTCGTAAAATTGACCGTTTTTCTCTATCAGTAAGTGCAGCCGGCCGGCCTGTACTTTTACGCGAACCGTATAATTGCGGATTTTTTAAATAATTTCGAACTACCTTCTCACTCCGACCAATATTTTTTGCTATTAACCGGTTACTCATATTATTTTTCTTAAAAGCGTCAATTTGTCCTTTTTCAAACTCGTTTAAATGACTTTTTCTACCCATATTTAACAAAACAACAAAAATATGTAACACAATAATACTTTAAGACACAAGAAGATGTTTGCACGTCAACAAGCTCGAATAGATATTGATATAGTGTTCAAAAGAATTTTAAAGTATACCTGCGGCTATCTTTTATTACCATACTAAATGAGGGTTGTCCTTACATTTTCCATGATGCCTCAAAGAATAATGACTTCTATTTATAGCACACATTGTAATGTGAAAAGTATTATTTTAGAATAAGAAGAATTTTAAATAAATTTATTTGAAATGAAATAAATCTTAAATTAGGGGTGCGGCTATCATTTACTAAGGGACTGTATGTCATAAAACGTAGTTGTAAATTTTCTCATTTTGACCATTGTACTTGCATTATCGGAAACAACCGCATATACTTTAGAGTTGAATAGCTGCTTGGCAATGTCTACCGATTCCAGCAAAATTTCGGCTAATCTTGCTCCTGTTTCGCTTTCACTTGTTGGGTCCCAAACTTGTAAGAAAGCTGGCTCGTCAATGGCACGATGCAGCATAGGTACTACCAGTTTTATATTAGCTTGATGGGCTGTTATATAAATTATATAAAATGAAATTCTGTACAAACTTGTTACAATTATTATATGAATTGCTTTACAATAGAAAATTCAAAACAACAAATGGTAAAGAATTATCGGCGAATACATTTCGCATATATGTACAATGGATTACAACAGGGATCTATTACAGCACCGGTACTATTTAACTTATATACGAAATCGTTAATTGAAAATGAGAAGCTAAATTCACCAAATGTACAAACAATAGCGTACGCAGACGATATCGTAATTTATGGTACAAATAAGAAAATCGCAGTGTTAACATAAAATGTACAGGAAGCAGTCAATTTTACCGTGGATTACTTGCACACATGGAAAATAAAAATTAACCCGGCCAAATGTGAGGCAATTTTATTTATTTTTTTTTTTATTTTTTATTTATTTTTTTATTTATTTATTTATTTATCAATATATGACATTTTTGTTTTTTTGTTTTAATTATATAAATAAAATAAAAGTGACATTTGTTTAAGTTTTAATTTAAATAGTAATGTTATCTTTGATGAATATATTCAATAAATTTAGAAAATTATCGTACTTCAATTCTCGTAATTCACCTAAAGTATAGAAATTATTTAATAAATTATACAGCTTAACTCCATTATACCCTAATGACCTTTGTGAAAAAGATTTACTGTACAGCGGTAATCGAAAATGAGTATTTCTCGTATTATAGCTGTGAACTTCTCTATTAGTACAAAGCATTGAATCTAAATAACTTGGAAGGTTTCCGTTTTCAAGGCGAAACAACAGTTTTAGAACATTAAAGTTAATCCTCTGATTTATGGACTTCCACCTCAACACTCCAAGCATTTCTTTTATATGGGTTCTACTTTCTGCCCTTAAAATAGCTCGCATAAATTTATTTTGTATCTTTTGAAGACGATATATTTGTGATTGGTTCATTATGAAAAATACTGATGAACAATAGTCAATATGCGGGGCGACAATTGATTCGTAGAATATAATTTTTGTCTCGAGTGGCAAATTGTCCTTAATTCTATTAAAAAGTCCCAATTTTTTATTCATTTTTTTAGCAATATAGTCCAAATGATCGTTGAAATTTAAATTTTCATCAATAACAACACCCAGGTATTTATACTGTTTCACACGTTCTATGATTTGGTTATCTACTTTTATGTTTTCATCACATTCTATTTTGGTCCTTATTGACATTACCATGTACTTTGTTTTTGAAATATTAAGTGATAGTTTGTGGAATATCAACCATTTCCTTAAATTCTCTAAATCTTCGTTTACTTTTTGTACAGCTTCTACAAGGGTTGGTGCTGAAGTTGTAATGAGCGTATCATCTGCAAACATGTTCACTTGACAATTTTTTATGACTTCGACTATGTCATTAATATACAGGATGAAAAGCAATGGTCCTAATATAGATCCCTGGGGTACTCCTAGATTGTTTGGTATCGGTTCAGAGACATAATTATCTATTTTTGTGTATTGCTGCCTTCCTTCGAGGTAATTAGTGAACCACTCAAGTTCTCTCCCTTGCACTCCATAATTATTTAACTTTTTAAGCAAAATTTTTCTATCGATTGTTTCAAAAGCGCGTTTAAAATCCAGGAAAACTGAAACCACTACTTTATTATCATTTATTTCTGACTTCCTTCTTTTATTCCGCAAACCTTACCAGCTATCAACTTCGGATACACAGAATAATTGGAAACGTTTTAAAATCGATATAGCTGGTACGAGCTGTGTGCAAAAGCCAGCGGTAAAATATTTAGGAATCAATATGGATCAACTGCTCTATTTGGATCCACACATAGAAATACAAATTGGTAAAGCGAAAAAAATATTTCATAAAAATCGTAATCTATTCTGTTCACCGCATATAACAACGCGGGTAAGACAAATATGCTATAAATCCTTGGTACGACCAATATTGACTTATGGCGGAGTATGGTGTTAGTATAGTAGTATGGTGGAACGTTGGACCGTACACGATGGAAAAGCTGCGTATCTTTGAGCGCAAATGCCTCAGATATTGCCATGGAGAATTCCGCACGGCCACGTCAGGATATCGTAAATACATCACAAACCAAAAACAATATGAAATGTTTGGTCGTGATCGTATAGACCTCCACATACTAAAGCTGACACGGGACCATATAAAGAGTTCAACTGCGAATACAGAGAACTCGTTAATATTTGCCCCATATTTTACTGAGGATCATATTAATGAGGCGGCATGCAGAGTGGGAAAAAATCCTGGACCAGAAACATTTCCATACTTGGACAAAAAGGGTTACATAGAAGATGATTCCACACGGTATCCAATGATTTACCATTTGGAAAGGCGCCAAAATATAAAAGGATTCGATGACGCGATCTTTGGAAATCGAGAGCAGTATTATACACACAATCGTTTTAATTTTGCAAATATATTTATAGATCCGGCAACGAATGCAAGAAGAAGAAGTAAATATTGGTGGTTAAATACAACATAATAAAATTATTCCGTTTTGAACACTCAACTCAACCCATAATCCCGATCTGTATTTGTACCAGATGGTGGTACACACTATTCCTGCTACTACTTGGATTCATCCCACAACCTAACAAACAGCTATAGACAACATGGAGACAATAATACTCCAAATAATACACAATTAATTCCCATAATGAAATGATGAACCGTGGATGGAATTGGTGGAGGTCAACGGACACTGAAGCGAGTTGACCGAAACCAATTCATCAATCATCCAGGGACTCATTTCAAATCTCTTAGAAAATGTATTCGGGTTTTTTATCTTATCTCACTTTTTTTGCCGAAAACAGAATAAGTTAATATACATTGACAATAAATACACAAAAAAAATTTATTTTAACGGACCAATTTTGAATTATATAAAATCTTTTGTTTTAAATTTAGAGTCTCTCTTAAGAGCATTAAATTTTTTATTATTTTCTTTTGTAAATGATTTAGGGCTTTTTTGCTGCTTTGGCCCAAAACATAGGAATTTAGTTAATTGTTTTGTGAATAAATAAAGCTAGTTTTGGAAAAAAAAAAAGTTTTATATTGCAAGAATTTTTGCATTATTGCAAGACACGGCGATCTTAGCTGTTGGCACAAGCAACGAAGAGTCAACACAAAAGTTACAAACAGCAATAACTAAAATTTATAAATGGACAAAAAGTTGGCGAATAAAACTAAATGAAACTAAATCAGTTCACATCAACTTTATAAACAGGCGATTCGAACATATCCCGATTACCATAAATCAAGAAATAGTACCGTATGCGAACACAGCTAAGTATCTCGGCATGACCCTGGATGCTAAACTGCGATGGAAAGCACATGTCAAGAAGAAAAGTGAAGAACTAAGAATTAAATACAGAAAGATGTATTGGCCGATGGGAAGGAACTCTTCTTTATCAACATACAACAAGCTGCTACTTTATAAGCAAATATTGAAACCCGTTTGGACGTATGGTATTCAACTTTGGGGTTGTACCAAACAGAGCAACGTAAATATCATCCAAAGATTTCAGAATATGGTATTAAGGAACATCGTTGATGCACCTTGGTATGTCAGGAACAATGATCTCCATAGGGACCTTAAAGTGAACCTCATCGTAAATGAAATTCAGGAGAAAGCGCGGAGACATGAAGAGAGGCTCCGGCATCATGTAAACATTGAGGCAACTCAGCTTCTAAGCAACACGAATTTAATACGTAGACTTAAAAGAACCAAACCTTTTGAGTTGGTGTAATTGTTAGCTTAAACAGCATTGTGCTGTGTAAAGCCCACTACAAAGATGTGGTTTAATTCAATTTACCAGACTCTATGGAACGCCAATGGGAAGAAGCCATAGATTAATATTAAGTTAGTAAATTAAGTCAGAAACAAATTGCTCATTAGTCCAGGAGACTAGATTGTAATAACATTAAATAAATAAATAAAATTTATTTTAACAAAAAAAAAAAAAAAAAAAAAATATTGCAAGAATTGTAATAGCACTAACTCATCAGAAATATTGGTAAGCACTGTATAATAAAGCCGTTGATAGTGCTTTTCTTCCTGAAAGTTTAGTAGCGTAAGCTGGTCTTAACTTTATAAGAATGACTTAAAATGTTTCGATTCCACAAATCTTAAGGACAGGTTTCATCCAAATACTAATTTGGCTAATCCCTCACTTAACTCTATCTCTTCTTTTTCACTCAATTTGTCAAAGTAATTTGCAGCTGAATGTGCTGTATTGATTTTTTTTAAAGTTCTGTTCTGAATTTACGAGGTTTTGAAATTATACCCAGTCCATGTAACAATCTAAACTATTATGCTTACCGGTTGTTTTCCTATCCCTGAGATATTATAGCATATATGTATTTCTTTTGCAAACCTAGGATGCCTTATTTTTGACCTCCTTGCTCTAGGTTATAAATTCTGGGTTTATGGTTGATTTAAAAACTTCAAATATGAGCGTAGTTTGCAAAAGTTATTAAATCTATGCATAGGAAAAAAAAGAAGAAACATTTGATTCTCTACTAATTTTCTACATTGTCTACATTGTATACGTCGAAAGCTATTTTCTACGCTATTATCGACACTATACATACATATATACAATCTTAAATTATGTGTAGCCGCGCAACACTGCTTTTCAGTACGAAACCAAACTGCCACATAGAGAACACAAGGAAGGTTCGCATTTTTCTTCAGGGTCGATACACTTTGTATGATTCTTGGTTTAAAGTACGATATATTATAAATGATTGGCCTCTTAATTTGTTCTGATTCGAAAAATGTTGTGAATGCCATTATTGCTAATATATTTTGTCTATAATATGCCGAAAGAATCTTATTGATTTTAATACACAGACAAACTTATCTTGCTATTATTTGTGTGGGCATAAAACACACAGAAATGAGGGGTTTCCTTAAGTTTTTGATTTAGTGAATATAATTCGCTATGTCAGTACGTTCTTATTATTGTTAATACCTATATTTTGTCTATAAAATGCCGAAAGAATCTTATTGATCGGAAATGATGATTTTTATAATTTTTTGCAATGTAATAATTAATTTGTTAGGTATATCTACACTCATAAACTTTACAAAAATATATTTTTTTTTCGGAAAATTCTACGAGATGCTAGAGTGCACGCCGTGCCGAGAAGAAACATTTTTTAGAAACACTCTCAATTTTTTTTTAATAACTTGCTTAAACTTTCATATAATAATATTAAAAAATTAATTTGAACTTTTCAGTATGTACATAATAAACATTAACCATTGCAAAAATAAATATTGAATAGTTTAGCATTCTACACCAGGTAACCCTGGAATCAACAACCCCCTTAATTTAACCAATTTAGTCAACCATGGTACTGAAAATTATTGACGTACAAACATTGCTCGGTACTCAACAAAGACAATCTGCCACATTCGCCATAACAAAATAAAATAAATTATATCATGTTTATTTTGTTGAGGAGCATCCAAGACGAAAAATTGCTTCGAAAAATTTATTGTGCTTTGTCTGTTCTTTATACGCGTTCATAGTATGGTATTATTGGTAAAGAATTTGGAATTTTAGATATCTACGTTTTGTATATTTGGAAAATGATATCATAATGAAAAATGATACAAATTCTGTTCTCTGAATCATCAAAAATCCTTTCTTATGAGATTATTCTTTGTTTAACGTATTACCACAGTGCCGCCTGAATGTCACCCCAATTATAAATCGTAGCCAACTTTATGCCTAATCATCGCAGCTAATTAAAGAATAAACAAACTCAACATACCGCATATAACCAAATCCAAGAATCTTTTATTAATTAACGAATTTCTTATACATATACATAAGTATATAAATATACATAGAACCAAAGAAAGAAATAAGACAAAGGTGAAAAGATTAAACTAAAAATCGGTCGAACGAGTTAATCTTAAATAAGAAAATTAGTTTTCAATATTTTAATAATTTTCTTTTAGGGTGTAGATAAAAGTTCTTATTTGTTATCACAGATTACATAATCTGATTGTGCCTTTAAGCGGAATACTTGACTTACAATGAAAATATATTATATAAGCATCTACGGTTACGTATCACTTACAGATTTTCTGTCTATATTCATGAACCTGGGGTTATAAGCCAATTTCCTCCCTGCGATTAATTTGTCTCGTCGAATTCAACTAGACAAAACCAGAATGCGTCTGAATTTTAGCTTTATAATTATCTCAAACTTCTTTCGCTTACTTTTATTTTGAAATTTGAGCCAACATCTGAATTTTCAAAAAAATTTGTTATGAACTTTCAAGCAAACAAACACAAGTTTATTCGGATTACTTAAATTTTTTAATTTTTAATATTGATTCAATTTTGATAGAATTAGAGGTTCAAAAGTTCAGAAATTCATAAGCCATTTTGAAGCAAATTTGGATTTTATTGAAGTTTAGACTGGTAGGGGAATTCAATATTGCGAAACCAGGAATTATTCTTCAATTAACTGTAGGTAGAGATTTCAAATTTTAGTTCAACATCTGAAAATTTAACAAATTAGTCAACTAAGAATTTGGGAGTTTAGAAATTTAGATTTTGACGAATTTTGAAATAAAACAATTAATAATGATTTTTGTAATAGAATCCGAGAAATTACAGTTCGTTACAGATAGTTAATCGCAAATTTCGTGATATAACCGTATTTGTAGGTTAGGTTAAGGTGATCCGAAAAACACCGGCTTCAGAAAAGTTTTTAGTTGTGTTGGTTTTTGTTTTTGGCTTATGAAAGTGATCATATATGTGTTTTTTTTTAAAACTAGTTAACTGCAAAAAGTAAATTTTTCAGAAAACGCATTTGAAATAAAAAGTCGCAGTAGGTTTTAGTAGTAATTACTCATTTTTATTTAGACTATCTAGAGAAATGGGGTAAATATTGGAAAACTGAAGAGAGAAATTACTAACTCGAGTTATTTTCATTCATAACTCAAAATCGACAAAAATGCTGTTAACTAATTTCTCCAAACGCATATATATTCGTTTACACTCTCACACGGATGTGATGCTGATAAATATTACATTTCAGGTAAAATTGTATCAATTCTCGTGTTTGGCTAAGTATTTCTACCCTCGAAATTCTAATTTCTAGATCCCTAACCTAAATTTCTAATTTTTCAGTCTCGAAATTTTATTTTTTCAATCTGAAATTTTAATTAACACGGTCCAAGTTCAAATTTGCACAGAAACCAAATTCCAAACTTTACTGGGCGATGCATCACTCACCCTGACTGTAGCGCCATCTCTTCTATATAGCGGAGATTTGAATAACTAGAAAATAATAGTTTCTCCATTTTTCAAAAGATTTATTCCAGAATATTTTCCCTTTTTCCAGAAGATTTTTAAAGAGTTTATCCATAAATAAACGTCTTTTTATAAACTATTTTAGCATAGATTGGAACTAGTTTTTTAGCCAAGACATTCCGTCGACTTCTAATTACAACTAAGATTCGTTGCCGAAAACTCTAATATGTTAGTTGTAGAATGTCATTCGTGGGTTGTTGTTAGAGGTCTAAAATATAAGTGGCATTAGTCTGAGAAAATACTAACCAATAACACAAGGAGAATTAAATATTGGGTCATTCTTAAAATTCTTTGTTGTTGTGTTAATAATACTAAAATTAAATCTACATTGATCAAACAAGTTTCTCTCCCATAAACTTAATGCATTTACAAACAAAATTAGTTGTAGCGACAAAAACTGAAATTCGTTTTTTATAAGTCAATCAATTCGTTCCTACTAACAGACCTGCGGTGAGACCATTTGAACTTCCAACTATTGTAGTCTAATTACATAACCTAATTTTCCGAAATTTCCGAAATTTGAAGGATCCCTTTACAGAGGTTATGCGTTCTGTCTACATATGTAGGTGTATAATGCTAAAACCATCTTTAGCTTTACTGCATTATTGGCCAACGATTTATAATTACTAATGCAAGATAAGTCTTCCGCGTAAAGGTTAATAGAAATTTCGATAATGATTCGAATCAAATTCGCTGAAAATTTCTAAGTTTCGCTTAAACCCAAGCTACAGACTAACAATTTGTTTACATCATTTCATTTATCATAAGAAGTCCCTTTTCAGCTGTTTTTCATTGATTACATTACATCTAGATTTGGGTTAAATTTTCCCACAATTTCAATAATCGGTACTACCAGTTTACATTAGTATTTCTAGGATGCTTTCCAGCCGATACTATTTATTAAGTCATGTTAACAAAATTAAAATTGTTTTTCTAATTTTATAGTTGGAGGAACCTCCGGTCTCCTGTCAATTTAGGTTGTATCCTTGCCCAAGAATTTAAAACAAAAACATAAAGAAAGATCGAATTCTACTAACTATCAGGAAATAAAGCTTGATTATAGGTTACTTACATTACACGAAAACGTAATCTATTGTAATTTATGTGTAAAGGAACAATCCTGAAATTTTAGTTCATTGATTAAATGTATTAGGCACATAACTTAATTTCCTCCCGTGTCAAATAAATTGCTCTAGTTATAAATTAAAATAAAATATTAAACTGGAACGGTTATATGCCAAATTTAGGACCATTTTACTTAACCCTTTGAGTGCCAACATGATTTTTAGAGAATTAGCTAAAAGTGAGGGACGTGGGGCCCCCCACTCTCTAATTCCAATTCCAAAAACAATAAACAAGAATCGACAAGTATGAAATAGAGATCGTATTAGTTCGTGCGGGAGCAAAATCGCGATCACGCTCCTGGCATTTTCGGCCAGTATCAGTATGTTGAGGAGCGCGATCGCGCTCCTTGGCACTCAAAGGGATAGGATTTGGCATATTTGAAAACAGTTGTGCAAAAATATTTTTAGTGTGTTAACACGATAAAAAAGGAGTGCAGCGAAGACCATTACCGACCCTGTTTATTAATGATGTTTTTCTGGAAAAAAAACCAGCAGCTGAAGCTTATAAAATTCTTGTGAAAATCTGATTTTAAAAGTGGTGATTTTGATGTCAGAGACAAAGAACCGAGGCCAGGTCAACCGAGAAAGTTCGAAACAGACGATTTGCAAGCATCATTGGATGAGGACAACAATCAAACTGAAAAGCAAATTGCAGTAGCATTAAATGGCACACAAGCTACTGTTGATAATTGCTTACATAAAATGGCAAAGACTCAAAAGGAAGGAAAATGACTTCCACGTGCGTTGAACTAAAAGGACATCGAAAATCGCTTCAATACGTGTCTTTCCTTGCTTTCTCAGTACAAAAAAAAATCGTTTCTTTAGCAGATTGTGAGCTGTGACTAATGATGAAAAGTGAATCTATTTTGACAATATAAAACGCAAAAAAAATCGTGGGTGGATCCTGCCAACCATTTACATCACAGGTAACATGGAATATTCACGGAAATAAGACGTTGCTGTGTATTTATATTTAGTAGGATGGAAAAGTGTTATTTATTATGGGCTCTTGAAACCAGGTGAAACTGTTGATGATCAGCGTTACCAGTAAAAGCTACTCGATTTAAACCGTGCATTAAACCAAAAAAGACTAACAGTGTCGGCAATAAACAACGTACGATAATTTTCCAGCACGACAACGCTCGACCACATGTAACGATCCTGTTGAAGATAGGTTATTGTCACTTGGTTGAGACATTTTAGCTCACCCTGCATATTCCTCAGATATTGCTCAAAACACGACAAAACGATGAAAGGATTGCGTCAAACCCGATTGACTTCTTTCACCGTGGAATCCACATATTGTCAGATAATTGGGAAAAAGTTGTAATCAAATGATGGAAATTTTGCAAAAAAAAGGGTGGAAGTTATGCGAAGTGTAAGTAAGTAGTGCAGTAAGTCTGGTGAGAATCAGTTGCATAAATCTTAAAAAAACCTTAAACTGAAAAGGTAAGGTGTATCGAAATTGGGCGATTTCAAAGTTTTAGTTTTCAAAATTCGATAAACTTAACCGAAATTCAGCATTTGACGACATTTTCAAAAGTCGATAATTGTATTCAGCAAGGTTTTGACATTGATTCAGACCATTTCCTGGTAGTTGCAGAATTAAAATTTCGTTTATCAACCACATATAATCATCGCTTCCAGCGCATCACTCGTTGGAACACTGCGGCATTGAACGACCAAGTTACCAGAACCACCTTCGGGATGACTGTATCAGAAATCTTGGAAAATAAACCACTTCCTGACTCCGTTCAAGAACAGTGGGACATTATCAAAACGGCGGTAACCGATGCCTCAAAGTCCACCATAGGCCAAAATCCGTCAAGGCCCAAAAATCTCTGGATTGATGATGATTGTATTGGTGCTATTCGGGGAAAAGATCGCGCACGACAACGAGATCTATCGCAAAGAACAAGGCAATCCCATAACGCCTACATGACTGCGAGGAGAATCGCTAATCGGCTATGTAGACGGAAAAAACGGGAATGGCATGAACAACAGGCGCGCAACATCCAAAATTCTAGCCTGAGAGATAGATATCGTTGCATAAGAGAATTAGCTACGGACTTTCATCCACGTAGCAGCGCTATTCGCAACAAATCCGGTGAGTTGGAAATGGACACTAAAACCGTCCTCGACGTGTGGCGAAATTACTTCTCCTCGCTTTTAAATAAACAGGCACCACCTTCCGAGCAACAACCTCTCTTGCTTCAACGCGATATTAACGTCGAGATGACACCACCACCTCCTCCATCATATGATGAAGTGCGGAACGTGATATCGCAGATGAAAAATTACAAGACACCTGGTGAGGATGGTATCTGCAACGAAATGCTCAAATATGGCGGTGATTATCTGTTCTGCCGCATGTTTGAGCTAATATCAACAATTTGGTCTAGAGAAGAAATCCCAGTAGAGTGGAAGACGGCTCTTATATGTCCACTTCATAAAAAGGGAGATCGATTGAACTGCAACAACTATCGCGGTATAGCTTTGCTGAACACAGGCTACAAGGTTTTGGCCAACGTAGTTGCAGTAAAGTTATCAACTTACAGCGAGAAGATCTTGGGTGATTATCAATGTGGTTTTCGTCCAAATAGATCAACGACCGATCAAACTTTTACGCTGAGGATTTTGCTGGAGAAATGATATGAAAAGGACATCCCTGTACACAGTCTATTCATAGACTTTCAACAGGCGTACGACAGCATTAAGAGGAATACGTTATGGAACGTATTGTCCTACCTGGGCATACCGTCAAAATTGGTTTCAATGTGCCAGCTTTTAATGGATGGCTCACTATGTAAGGTGCTAATAGAAGGGAAAATTTCGGATGCCTTTGAGATAACATCTGGAGTGCGGCAAGGAGACCCAATAGCTCAAACTCTTTTCAACCTGTCATTAGAGTATGTCATTCGTCAGCTCAATATGGCCCAGCGTAGCTGCCTGTATTACAAATCAACCCAGCTATTAGCATACGCTGACGATATTTGCATTCTGGGTCGCAACATCATATCCCTAAAAGAAGTCCTCCTCCCATTGGAATTAACAGCCCAACAAATAGGCCTTCAGATCAACGAAGCGAAGACCAAATACATGGTGACCGCGAGAAGGCAGACTCGTGGGGACTTCATTTCAGGAGACACTCAATATGAAAAGGTGAATGAGTTCAAATATCTAGGATCGCTGATCACTGAGCATAACTCCGTTTCTGTGGACATTTCATCGAGGATCGCAGCAGGCTACCGAGCATTTTACGCCAATATAAAAATTTTCAAGTCTCCTCATATATCGCGCAAAATAAAATTGGACATCTACAAGGCGCTGATAAGACCAGTTATCACCTTTGGTTGTGAGTCTTGGACGCTGACAGCACAAAACATCCAGAAAATCGCTGTAACTGAGCGTAAGATCATAAGAAGAATTCTCGGTCCTATTAAAGAAGGAGCCACGTACAGAATGCGAATGAATCACGAGATCAGAAATGATCTCGATAAAGTTGACATCATTGGATTCATAAAATCGTCAAGGCTAAGATGGCTGGGGCACGTACTTCGTTCACAAAATCGGACCACCAAACAGGCCTTGGAGTCGGCACCAACGAAAGTAGGACCTCGTGCGTGGGAGACCACCTACCCGATGGATGGACGACGTTGAAAGGGACCTAAACACACTCGGTCACCGTGTTTGGCGTTCTCTTGTGGCGGATCGAATTATTTGGAGGAGCATCGTTGAGGCGGCCAAATCCCTTCATGGGATGTAGCGCCAGCGGAAGAAGAAGAAGAAGGTTAAAGATTAATTGAAAATTTAAAAATAAATTTTGCGAGTTTAAAGCAAAATTTGGAAATTAAAATTTTTTCAATTTATAAAAAATTTTAAGGAGTCTTCGACATTGGGAATTGAAATTAATAAACAAATTAGGAGAAATTTCAAAATTCACAAATTTCGGTATTTCAAATTTGAAAATTTGTTAAAGAATTTGGGATTTAAGCTTACCATAGAACTAGAATCTTGTAAATATGTATTGAAATCTAAAAATTTGAGAATTTTGATTTTTTAAGAAGTGCGTATTTTGGAAAGTTCCAGTTGGAAATTTATTTTAATTTGATGTCTACACTAAGGATTTTTGGTTTTAACTAAACTACGTATTTTGTAAATTAAGGAATCCTTGAAATTATAGGAATTACTTTCGAAAATGTAAAATTTTGGAATTACTAGGCACACCAACACAAATTTGATTGGTTTTACATTTAGTTTTTAACAACGAATGACTAAATGTTTAAAAATCAACTAATTCCCAAATGGACACGTAAAAATATTGTTACGATCAACTATACTGTCCATTGTTAACTGTTTACTGGAACCAAAAAGTTATCAATATTTTTTGAAATTTAAGAATTTTTATGAATTCTAAATTATGATTGCGTTTCTTATTTGTCCACAGATCAGCCATATTGTCTAATAGTACCATTAATAAACTGGACAATCCGGGTCATTATTTCAAAGTATACATTTGTCAAACAGGATTTTCTTAAATATATCAATTTAATAAAAGTGAAATTCGGCCATTTTAAGTTCGCAAGTTTAGCGATGTAAATAACTTGTCTATGCGGTTCTTCACAGTTGAAAATTTTTGTGATATGCGATGCTATTAGCATCGCATATTGATCCAACTTAAGTTTACATCATTTTTTGATACAAGTCTTGCTTCGAAATCTGTTTAAACATTATTTGCATCGAAAACAAAATTTAGATGCAACCATTGTAACGAATAAAATTTAGTTACTAATTAGATCGAAAAAGTAATTTCAATGCAAGTTTTGCATCAAACAAAATTGCGACACTATTAGTATCGAATACAATGGCAATCAGCGTTGTTTTTAATTATGGTGCAATTGCATCAAATTAAGTTACTGTGTGTATCGCAAATTCTTTAATTAAACATAAAAATATAATTTAAAAAAATTGTATTTCTTTCTGATTAGATACACATATTTCAAGTAATAAGTACTACTAAAGGTCGATCATAAACTCTTGAGAAATCTTCTAGGAAGGCATAGTTTATGTTTAATTTTTGCTCCTTTTTCTTTCCTGTAACAACTAAGGAAAATACGGTAATATGCTTCTTGCTACTTTGTGGAAATGCATTACCAGATGTTGCATCTTCCTTCTTCAGGTGTATTCCGGTCTCCGGCAGAATCTGTGAAATAATCAATTTCATTTGTGTTTTAATTGTTGTTTTTTGTGGAAAATTGATTACATTGTAAATGATAACAGTAATACGTATCAAAAATATCTTTGATAAAAATGATCGTCATAACTGCAAGTAACGAAGTGTAAATACTCTTAATGTGCGCGCTTGCTCGTGTCAGATACGGGCATGCGAATTAAGTGGTTAATCATTTCAAAAATACCTTAACATCAAAATGATTCTCAATTCGATGACAATAACTTCAAATTTAAAATTTTAATGGAGAATTTAAAAATATATAAATTTTAAAATTAAAGTATACATGTCTAGACTCTAGAGTATTCTTTTCATGGTCTCTGTGTCAGATTTTTAAATGCTTATTAGCAAACAAACTTTTACAATAGAGAAAGAAATATAATTTTTTCAATTCGCATTATTAGTGAAACTGCTTCATGCTTTAAAAATATTTAGGAATGGTAAAAAAAAATGAAATTTTCTTAATCGTCATTCTGAAGATTTTTTTAAAACTAGCATTCCACTTCGGACAGAGGGCTTCAGAAATTGATGATTTTTATTTTTTAACGATTTTCACCTGTAATATTTACGATTGTACGCAATAAAAATTTGAGACATTAGTTTTTGAAGTTTTTTCAAAATAACTTTAAAAAAAGCTTTCAGCGGAGTAATGTTTTAACATTAATCTAGAATTCATCACGAAGAGATTAAAAACATTATAAAAATTAGATGATAAGCACCGAGTTCTTTAAGAATACAGTTTTGAATGCTAATTTTACTCCACTAAGTACAGTAAATTTCAATTTTAGCATGCATTTACCTTAATTGGCGTACCAATTCTCCAGAAGTAAAAATTATTTGGAGGACACAAATTATGGTTTAGACTAGAGGGTTGAAATAGCTGGCTATTAGGTGCAAAAGGAAACGTCAAATATTTTTTATTGTTTTTCTTTTGTAACATAAAAATACAATTTATTTTATTACCTATGATATAAGGTGGGAAAGATACAAGTATGTACATATTTTTCTACAAAAAAAAAATACAAAACATTTAATTTTTTTGACTTAAATTAACTAATTATTAATAATGAAAAAAATATTGATTCTTTTGTTTAGTATTTTTAATATTAAATTTAATTTTAAATACTGCCTTTATTATATTTGAAGTTTATAGTATAATCCACTGCGGCTTCTTATCTTATAATAGTTTGCAATATGTATACAACTTGAAGAGAAAATTTCATCTAGAGCGCACTGAAATCTAAAATGTTAATTTTCTAAATTGCCTTTTCGATATACCAAACATTCTCTCTATATACCTACATATAAACACCCTTACCAAAGACAGTTCGGAATTAAAGTTAGTTTGGCCTGATATTAAATTTCCATTATCAGGACAAGCTGTTAGTAAATTTGGCAAAAGGGGGTGAGCATAACCCCAAATTGCATGTTCCTCTGGAGTTAATAATGCATTATCCATTACAGTAATTATCACAAAGCTAAAATATATGCACGTTAATTTATGGTGTTTTTATTATTCAAGTTATAAATACCTTTTAACACAAACAATCATTTAAAATCCTTTTATGTTGTAATAATCATTGCAATTACCAACTGATTATTTTATTTCAATATGCGAGCCAAGCAAGAAACAATGGCATATTCCCTTGGAAATGTTGAAACGATCCCTAAAACGTTCACTAAAAGTTTCTGACAATAATTTCTACAAATAATATTCAATTAATTTTATGTTAATTTACATATAATTTGTTTTTACCGTAAGCCGGGTTCGTCTCATTCTAAAAAAATTCATCTCACGAGTACGACTGCATTAATTTTTCTAAATATTCTTAAAAAACACTGACACTTCCACTTACGGCTCTCATTCTTTGCCCCATATTTAAGGATCCAAACAAATTCAATATCATGGAAATAATTCGCTTTAAGTTAAAATTCAATCCTACACATTTAAAAAGATTTGGAACAAATATATTTGCTATAAATAAACGCACAAGCGTGAAATTTTGCATCGCTACGCTGTACTAAACGCGGCCAATAATTTAATTCATTTGATTTAAAGTACTCAAATACAAAATAACCACATATTTCGACCAATACTGTGATTTGAGTTCTAACACCTCTTAAGGGTTCCATTATTTTTGTGAACCAATTAAATTGTTATAGAAATAATTTCTGGATATATCTTTCCAAAACGAATTTTAGTATAAGATGCAAGTTGCATCGTTTAACAAAAATTTCACAATCTACATCAAAATAACTAATTTACATACATACCTACAATTGAAAACCAAATAGCACCAAGATTATGTCTAGTAAATCCATGATTTACTTTTCTTACCTACAATACCGATTTACTAATATCCGATATTTATATTACTGAATTGACGCCGAATCCCTAAATATATATGACTTTTCAAGGTTTTGTTTTTTTCTTCAGGAAAACAATATTCTTACGCATGTGCATTTATTTTCGTTACAAGCTTTGCACCAAATATCGTAGTAATTTGAATCCAATTTTGTTTGAATGCCTATCTTACATCAAAATAAGACTTAAATTGCATCGTAAATGCCACGATGAAAGGTTATTGCGCATGCGCGTTATTTAGTTGCAGCTTTACATCGCATTTGGTAGTAATTATATCAAATATATTTTTAATGTAAGTCTTACATCAGAATTAGATGTAAGGTAAAATCGCATACGCCTCGATGCAAAGCTTGCGTCGAAAATCGTCGCAAGATTTTCAACTGTGTAGCTCTAGTAACCATCATCTTGATTTTCTCTGGCCTTCCTTACAAAAGGCCCTGGCGGTACCTGTTTAATTTGAATAAGAGGGGTGAGAAAGTTCAAATTCTTTTAATTTCGAAATTTAAGATATAAGAGAGCAAGAATTAATTGTTAGCTATAGCCGGTTTTCTGTTAAATATGAATTTTTAATTAGGATTAACAATCTGAATACTCAAAATTGAAATTGAGATTGTTCAACATAGAGTGAGCCAAATTATTTTTAATTTTGGTTATTTACAGCATAATTTTGAAATTAAAAATTAAAAAATTCTAAGATATTCGGCCATTGGAAATAAATAAACTAATTTTGGAATTTATATTAATAAACACAAATTTCGGGATTTCTGAGTATAAATTATAGAATTTGAAATTTAGGTTCTCATATGACTCAAATTTAGAATCTTGTAAAATTTTTTAACTAAAAATTTGAGAATTGCAATTTTTTTTTTTGAGAATGTTATTTTGTTAGAAGGTTAAATTTAATACTCGAGACACTAAGCATTGCTCAAACCTAAGAAGTGCAAAATTCCAGTTGGAAATTTATTTTAATTTTGTGTTCAATATCGAAAGAAAATTTTATTAATTTGAAATACTTTGGTTTATGATTTTGGTTTTTAAGAAATTGCAAATTTTGGAAATTAAGGAAATAAAATGAAAAAATTAGAGATTAACGGCTTTATTATTAAGATACTTGAGATTTTAACAACTGAACAACTGAACTCTTTCTAATTTTAATGATTTAGAACGACTAAATGTTTAAGAAATCGATGGGTCCGGTCGTCAATTAATCATTTGTTCGGCATTTTATTTCGTCTTTACTAGTGCTTCCGAACTACATAGTTTCGAAATGAATACACATAAATACTGCTATCATCTTTTAAATATTAACTATTTAGTGACCATTTTTTGGATTTTAATCCTGAATTTTAAAAAATTTATAAATTGAAAATTTTAATAATTTTAATGAATCCAAAATTATTGTCGGTTTTCTTGTGTATTTACATATCAGCGTTCTTGATTAATAATGGCATTATTTCGAGAATAAACTTAAGTATATATCAAGGCGGATTAGTGGGTCGGTATCAAGATTTTTATTGCCCAGGGTCGGATTTTGGCATCACTAGCCCAATTGATAATCTGCCGCCCTTCCCGTATTTAGTTTTTATTACAAACAAGCATATATCTTTATGCATCCTGCTAACAAAACTTTAAATTAAATTAAAAACCGTCGTGAATGAGGGTAGAGTGAAAAGTCAGCTAATTTTTGAATGAAAAATCGATTTACATATCATATTTTTACTCTTTTTAGCTCGATACACTTATACTAGTTTTACAATAGGGCTTTATAATAAAAAAATGAAATCAATGTGATATTGTCATACTAGTAAATCAAATTAGCTATACAACCTTTTGGTGGCTATCAAATAAAGTTCATACAAAATTTGATAATGTATGCTCGAAGTGAAAACAAAGTAATTTTCAAAAAATTTGATTTGCTAAGGTAGCTACTTTTAAAGCCCTGTTGTGTGGCTAGTATCAGCCTCGTTGTCCCAAATTTTTTTAAGTCATCAGATAAATTCGATTTATCGAACTCTGCAGATTAGGCCTCGTTCGATGTGAACCGCTTTCCGCCGAGCCATTTTTTCATATTTGGAAACGCTAAAATGACATTCAAGGTCAAATCTGATGAACATGATGAATGAGGCAGCTTTTATAGCATAAGCCGACTAATTTTGCGGTACTGACTGCGGACAAGTGAGCCGATTTGGAAGAGCACTTTTTTCATGCCCAATCGTTCTTCTAGTCTTGTAATGACCTCAACGGGCATCCTGAGCACGGAGCATAATAGTTTTTCTGCGCAAAATTTAGTGTTTAATGTATAAATTTCGCTTTTTTCCCTGATCACAAATAATATCAAACCTTTCTGCTGTCGATAGGTTTCAAAACAAAGCTAAATGCGATCGAAACTCCAACTCTTAGAAAGTAGCTGACTTTTCCTTCTGCCCTCGTACATAGGTTCACAGAATTGTAAACCACTAACTTCCGGTAAAATCATGATACAGTCGATTGGACTGTGGTGACTCTGACTACTTGTGATTCTATAGCCAGCATAGCCGCAGCATTTAATTTTTGCTCAGAAATTATCAACCGCAAGTAAGATTTAACTCACGAACAAGAAAACAATATTTCTTAATTCTATGTCAATATTTCGAAGCAAAATATCAACTACCTCTGTCTTTATCCATTGTACAACTCTAGTAAAGTTTTTTGCTTTAGTTGAAAGTAGAAGGTGTTCGCTAAAATGTAAACATTCGTCAACGAAGTTATTTTAGATATCTTATATCGATAGGAATTAATGCCGTAAAAAAATGGAATTAAACTGGGAAATTTGGATTCTGAGGTTCCGTGACTTTTTCGGCGATTTATTAGTTTCTTTATATTAATATTAAATTTTTTCATATTCAAGAATGCAAATGAACTCTCCACTGTTCTGCGAATTAAATTCAGAAACTCCATACAAATCTGGCGAGTTTAATTCGTTCGATCTTATTTCGCGGAGCCTCGCCTACAAATGATATTCCAGGCTTTATGGTATCATCCGTATTTAACTTTGATAAGTTGGCCTGAGAGTACGTTGCTCGTAATTTATTTTGCCGCCCCTAATTTTTCGAGAATCCCGCCCTGATAACGTCTTACACCTTAAAGCCTCAAGCTTAGAAAGTGAGCGACACGAAATTTAGCCTTTGACTTTTGCCCATTAACAATAAGCATTAACTTTAATTTAAATATAGAATTGCACAGGTTGGTCCTTAGGCTTCATGCCTCACACAATAATATTGCAATTACGTCATTTAGCGACGAGGAAAGTTGCACTGCGAACTTCTGATTTCGAGCGATTTTTAGTACTTAAACCGTAGCGGAAAACAGTGGCGGTTAATTTATGTTAAATTAAAATAGTTAATCTCCACAAACATTTTCATTTTGTCCAGGTTCTCTTCCTGTATTTACATAATCAGCAGAACGTACCGTCCCATGTCAGCATAGACTACGACATACGTCTTGTGCTCTGCGGCGGCTTCAACATCGATGTCATCGCTAAACTCGAATTCGTGCGCTTTATCAAGTAGGCATTTAATCTTGACTGCGTTTCCAATACACCAACCTCTATACTTTGGCAGGCACTTGTATGAATCTCACATTCTTCAGACAAACCACTGCTGAAACTATGCGTTTCGTATCGTACTTGTTGAACCTTCGCCCAATACTTAATCGTTTGCATACCGCCGTTGTAGTCCTATTCCATGAAGCTAATAATAAATAAATTGATTTGAATAAACCTCTACAGTCAACTACATTGTCCGATTTGCCTTCCACTGAGCCGTAAAATTGAACAGCTTTCGATTTTTATCGCTGGTGGCCTAAAATCAAAATTTTTATGTATGGGGAGGACACCTACGATCAAGGAATCGGTCCGAAAAATTATTGTTTGATTAGAATGTGGCCAATATGTCTCCTAGATGTCGCTCAAAAAAAAAAAAAATTAAAACACCAACGCACAAATTATTGCACAAAATAGAAGAAAAATGTAAAGCCTTTCATCTTATTTTGCTTTGCTGTTCAACACTAACAAAAAAATTGATTATAAAGCTAAGAGGCAACTTACTTTGCTCCGAAATTCAACGGCAATCGTAACATAAATAATAAAAACCAACAATACGTTTGTATTATAAAAAAAAATACGACCTCTCAATTTATTCCAGTGGCATTCTTCAGAAATAAAACGTCGATATCGCCACTACCCAGAGGATAACTTAGTCAGCTCTGGTGCTTGAAACGATGATAAAGAAAACTGTCAGGACCGCTTTGTTTAAAGCGATTCTCCAGGCACTATTAAACGGCCAAAACATATCTAATAAAAAAACAAAAATTCATAATCTTGCGTCTCACCTGCCTTGGTCAAGGCTATCATTCTGGGGGTGATATGAATGTACATTCGCGTGTTTGGTGGTGTGAAAGGAATGATGCTTGGGGAAACTTGTTGGCTGACCTCATTCTGGATTCCGATCTCGTGATTCTGAACGATGGCGGGGCCACAGCCAGTGCGATAGACATCACTTTAGTGTCTAGCGGACTGGCAGCCCAAGTCACTTGGAGGAATGAAACAAATGCTGTAATGGATGACCCCGAAAAGGTAAATCAATTCTTGCAAATGATGACGGATGTTCAGAATAATTTAGGCAATAGAAACGATTGGGTGTTACATGAAACTGTTGGTGAACATTTGAATAAAATGTGTGTACAATTTGAATGGAATGAGTTCCTGAGGGTTTTAGAAACGGCAAACTCTACGACCCCAGAAACAAATAGAGTGAGTTATAAAATGATTGGGCTATTGAGGATTGAAGCAAAGGAAACTTTACTTTGAATTCTCAATGGAGAATGGATGAGTGTTCAGATACCGGAGAGATGGAAGGAATACAGAGTGGTTCCAATTCCCAAAAGGGATGCTGAAAGGCAGGTTTGAAAAGTTTATGAATGAAAATGGTTTATTGCCAGAGACCACTTTTGGTTTCCGACGTAACCACTCTGCAAACGAATGTGTGGAAAAATTTGTGTGGGAAGTACGAAAGGGAAAGAAGTTTGTTGTAGCGGTATTTCTGGATATTGAAAGGGCGTATGATTATGTGATTCTAGGGAAACTATATCAGGTTCTTTTGAACCTGGGATTTCCTTGGAAAATTTGTAAATGGGTGTATGAGTTTATGAGTGAGCGAAAGTTTGTTTTGTGTGGAAGGGGTTACCGATTGGAGGGAGCGGTGAACATTGGGCTCCCACAAGGGAACAAAATTTCTCACACTCTCTTCAATCTGTATACGAGCTCGATACATAGGTATAATTCTCCCGACAAAGTTATCTTGCAATTTGCAGATGATTTTGTCCTAATCGGCAAGGGCAAAAATATTGGCGAGGTCCTAAATCGAGAACAGAGGAATGTGTGCTTCAGATAACACAATGTTTGAATGATTTAAATCTGTGTGTGAATGCGAGAAAATGTAATAGTATGGCATTTAAAACGAAACGAAGAGTTGATGTGCGATTATATGAAGAGCAGATTAAATATAATCAAAAGGGTGAGTAAACCAAAATGGGGGGCTCACCCTAGCGTGACTGATATGCTTCGAAAGGCGATAGTGTCTTTCAAAATTGCGTATGGGATGAGTGTGTATGGCGACGGATCTAAGGTCGGGTTTGAGAAGTTAATGAAAGTAGGGAATGCATGTGTTAGAGTGGTATTGGGAGCAATTAATTCTACCCCAATCTATACTCTTTGGTCTGAATTGGGTGATTTACCTCTCAATTATAAGGGAGAATGGATCACCGTGCTTCAAACTGTGCGAATGTTGACCAAAGATAATGTGTTAGTGAATGAGATAAAAGTAAGATTGGAAGGAGGAACATATTACCAATTAACGCAACGGTCGAAAATAATGGCGGAAAATATGAACATATTTTCCAAAATTAGACCAGTGGGTCCAAAAGTTCCTCCCGATAGTCCCGATAATCTTGCTGTGTACTTGAATTTTGGAGGCATAACAAAAGCGATGGTGAATGAGTTATCGGTTAAGAGAGAATTTCGAAGAATGGAAATGAATTATTTTGCACATTTGGGAGTATATACAGATGTTAGTGTTAATGAGGATCGAGTGGGTCTGGGAATTTACATTCCAGTAATGAAAATAGAGAAAATGTTAAGATTAAATGGTAGCATCTGTATAACGAATGCAGAATTGATTGGAATTATAAAAGGAATCAAGTTGGCAATGATTGAAGGAGGAGAGTAGTTATATTCTCCGATTCCCTGAGTGGTTTAGATTTAATAAAACAGGGAGGGGGTACTCAGGGAAGTGTGTTTGTAGAAATGATGTATGAGTACCTTCAATCTTGTGGGAGTGAGGTGATTCTACAATGGATATCTTCACACCTACAGATTGAAGATAATGAAAGAGCCGATATGCTTGCCAATAGGGGTTGTATGCTTGAGGAGATAACAGGTAAAAGGAAAGAAGTACTTTGAATGGTGTAGTGCTCCTTTGAGGAAACTTTTTTTTTAAGGAAATCAAAGGAGACACTACAATGATACGAACGATGGAACGAGTGAGATGGAATCATGGTAATCGGAAAGAATGTTTAAAGAAGCGTTATTTGAGTGAGAATGATTTATGTGAAAGCTGTTTGGTTGTGGAGGACATCGAACATTTAATTCTTAAATATTCAAAATTTAGCCAAAATAAAGAAATGTTCGATGTCCTGATGAATGCAAGAAACTTGAATGAGTTATTCCGAATGGGGAAAAATGAGTACAAGAATATGTATGAATTTATCAAAATGAGTGGTATAACTCATTAAAGTGGACCGCTGTATGAAAGTTGAGTGGAAAAAGTAAAAAAAACCAAATTGTAAAAAATTAAAATTGTAAATTTTAAAATCGGGCCAGATGGCTCCTAGCTAGTGCCATAATTAAACATGAAAAATAAGGCTATATACATATCCATTCATCTATCTAAATGAAAATCAAGCACCATCAATTCTTGGTTTGATAGAAATTGTTGAACTTTATTCTACCAGAGTACTATCATTAATTTCAACCCTATAGCTTAAAAAAAAAATTAAAAAAATTCCAAAATAGAAATATAATTTAAATTTAATAAAATTAATAAATAAAAACAAATTGGATTTGTATTCTCACAAAACTGTATTAATTACTTAGGCGCCTTTCTGTACCTAAGAACTGACACCGTTTGTCTTAAAATAATCCATTTTGTGGCAAGTTTCGATGAAAATTTCTTCGTTGTATTTGAAGTTTCGCTTCCAAACGATATCTGCGATTTCATGTTCCGCATTTTTAGACCTTAGATTATAATGGTGGGACCACCTTTGATACGAGCAACGCAAATTCTATTGAACGGATTTGCAAATTTCAGTAAATTCATCATTTAAATATTTTACAGGACGGATACAGATGGTGTTCATTTTGGGCAAAAACTGTCCAACAAATCTCTTTTCAAATCCGAATCTACGGATTTAGTTGCATCAGTGTTTCCCATTCAGTTTCTAAATGAATATATACAACTGCAGAAATAAATAAAAAGTTTTTAATCAAATTATAATTTTGGAAATTCGTAACGTAATTTTCTGGAATTTACAGCGTTTTTTTTTGTTCTGAATACCACGTCCACAATTTTGGTAACAAAATATTTTATGAGATAATTTTGCGAGCTCTAAAATTTTTCAAATTGCAAATGCGACTCAAATTAGTCATAAAATATTTTCTCAATTAACTTTTCTATCCTTCGTCAAAATCAATATTGAATATTTTTAATAAAATTATGGAATATCAGCATACACCACACTCGGGTAAAAACTTTATATAAAATATATTCACATATAAAATTTAAGTGCAGCTCGCAGCTAACTTGCCATTGGCAATCAATTTATCCATTATCCATAATATCTCTCTACGTTTTATAAAGTATACATATTAGACGGAAAATCTGTTCGTCGTCTTCCATATATGTACGTATGTTTGTACAAAAATTCATACATAGAGACAAATGTTGATGATAATATATCGCACTATATATCGAGAGGACGCAACAATGGAATTTTCTATCGTCATCATTTTAAGACATCAGAAAATTTATGATTCAATTTAATTTTGGATTAAAACGCATACACAAAAAAAAATAGCTCAAGTGATGATTACTTGAGACATAAATATCTAACTGTAATTCAATCTGGATAAAATACTAGACAATAATAACAAAAAACAAAAAGAAAATGTTTGTTATAAGTACATACATTACTCGTTAAATATATTTTCTTTGTTAATCCAATCCGCATGATGTGTGTGGGGCACATAACATAAAGAGGGAAGAAAACCAAACCGTATGGTTTGGTTTGAGATTTGAGCAGCGAGTACATAAAAAATGATTAAATTTACTAAGTGAAGTGACTAACTTGGTTGTACTCATTTCTGAAAATGAATAATTATACATACATAAATTTATAAAAACCGCCGCTTGCGCGGGCGCATTCTTTTCTCTACCACCGTTGTTGTTGTCGTTCTCGTCTCTATAATCCTTTTTAATTTTCTTGTTTCCCATTTTCCAAGACGCGCATTATTTAAATTAATTGAATTGCAAAATAAAACATTTCGGGAGGGGACATATAATACTCGGTACGTATAAGTAATTCTGTTCACATATGTACATAATATACGTTCGTACGTACATATGTACATGTATGTATGATGGAAATTAATGCGACATGGAAAATTATCTGACAAAATTTATTTTTATTTTTTAATTTTTTCGACGTTTTAATTCTCAATTTTCTTTTTTTGTTTATCTGAATATGTATGAATGAAGTATACGAACGGCGAAGGGAGTTTTTGGTGGTGTGCAGCGTTTATACTCGTATATATGTATGTATGTTGAATCATTAGAGATTTATGTATACACTCACGTTCCTTATGTACATATTATTGATTGTAGACGAGACAAAGGGTTGAAATATTTTTAATTTATTTCTCGGTAACGTTTGGGTTAACCCATTTGTATCGTTTGTGTAGTTTTTATTGCACTCGTCATCCTAAAATAATGTTTGTAGTTCATTGTGTTCGAGGTTGAATGAACGAGGTTTGCCATAATATTTGTGAAAACAAAGAATTTGGAAGCAATTTGACTTTATTTTCGATCAGTCAAAGCTTATTGAAACTTTAAAATTACTTTAAATTCTGATCCTTAAATATTGAAAATTATTAAAATTTCTATAAATTTTCAAAATTTGTTTAAATTAAAAAAAAAACGTAAAATTTAAGCTTAAATTCTAGAAAAATTTAAAGATTTTTTATTAAAATTCATTCAATTCTTAAAACTTGGTCTTTTGCAAAAAATATCCTTTAAATTCTCAAATTTATTGATATTTTTAAATTTTCTATTCAAATTTTGTATTAACTTAGAGTATTTCAGCTCGGATAGTTGGTGGCGGTCCTGGTGATGGAATCGATGTTACGAAGATAGTCTTCCTTCGGTTTAGCGTCAAGAATTTGAACAGATCTAGATTCTACTATTCCTCACGACTCGCCAATATTCCAAATGGAAGCAGTTGAATAATTACGAATTCAGATCCAGATCGCAGTCTAGAATGAAAGTGAAAATTTTAATGGTTGAAACCTTACGTGGCGAACAGAACTTCGATCCGGAAATTACGTCAATACGTGAAGTCATCTCAAGTCAAATTCATCTAACCTCCAACTCGACTCCCAAATTAATTTCTAACCGAACCGCTTAATCCCTCAATCTCAACACAGTCTCCAACTCCATCTCCACCTCAATCTCCAACTCAACTTCAAACGAAATCGCCAAATAAACCCCATCCCAACCATTAACTCAACCACCAATTCAACACCAAATCAACTTTCGACTTAATCTCCAACTTAACTTCAAACTTAATCCTCAACTTAACCCTAATTCTAGCCCCAACCAAACCTTTAACTTAACTCAATTCCCAACTTGAACCTCAGCTCAACCCAAAACTCTACACCCAACTCAACCCACAAATCAACACGAATCGAAAAATTACATGCGGACATGAACTCATTTCAAATGAACTCGATCTAGCCTGCCTAATTGCTAAACTAACAACAGCTCGAGCTGTCTCTCAATTCCAAACTAAACGACCAACTTAATCCTGCGAAGTCAAATAAATTCGAAAGCAATTGAATCTTTCATTCAACCCTAACTAGATTTCAACCCAACCCTAAACTCAACAACTCAAACTTCGAGTGTAACTTGACTCAACCTCAAACTTAATGCTCAAGCCACTTGCGTGTACATGAAATAAACTTAATCTAACGTTTAACTCAACCATCGGCTCAACCCTCGTCTCAACCCACAAATAAATCTCCAACCGGCTATCATTTCAACACACTACTGGACCACAACTCAACCCCATAATGAAAGCGCAGCTCAATCCCCAAATCGACATGGTTCGAAACCCACCCTAATTCAATGTTCTAGATCGACCCTCAGCCCTCAATTGCATGCCCAATTTAATCCTTAATTTAACATGGTCCAAAAAAAACGCATACATGAACTCAACCATCAACTCAATTCAAAAAAATCTTTAACTGAACCGAGTTCAACGCTTAACTCAACCCCTAAATTATCACAGTTCAAAAATACATGCACACTTGAATTTACATAACTCAATCCTACGATCCTCAATTAACTCTAAGCTCAACGCCCAACTGAATCGTTAAATCAAAACGGTCCGAAAAACTACATGAAGCTAACTCTACCTCAACCCGCAATTCGATCCTCAATCCCATCCACAATCTCAATTTAAATGAAACGTAACCCTAACTCAACCTACTTATCAACCCCAACTCAAATCTCAACTCAACACCAAATTCAACGTCCAACTCAATTCCTCACACCAGGTTAGATAAAAAATTGGCGACATTGATCGAAAATCATACGTCAATACCATGTCTTAATAATCACGTGGTTTTGCGATAATTCGTGTGGCAGGTACCCGAACCTCTTAACGTACAGGTTCCAAAAGCTTTTCAATTCTCTGCTTTGATCATAGAAACAGATAGGCGAAACAAATTCGACATCCGTCAACCGTCCTCACTGATGCACACTGTTCGATACCGTTTCGCAATGAAGATCTCTCATTTTCAGTGTGAATCTATAACAATAAAAAAAAGATGGCCTTAGAATAAAGGTTTAACGAAATCATTATAAAGTCTCGACGACCTGATTATCTATTCATCTTTTTAACGTTTGCATCAAGCCGAGGTGACGAAACGCCTTCCACCATCTATATATATTCGTTCGGCTCCTCTTCTGCGCATTGTGAGTGGTAGGTAAACATTTCTTTTACAGTCCCATAAAACATTGAGTCTTCTAGTAGAACGAGATCGGTGTTGTTAACGAGAGTACGGCTCCAGCATCGTAATGTGCGATGTATCAGATATGATATATAAGAGAAGCGACTGAACTGTTTGTGTCCTATGGTCACGTATAGGGGTCGACTTCTGAAAATCTTTTCAGTAGATCTTTGATGATTTACGGAAATATTCCAGGAGCGGAAGAAACTCCAAATTGTAGCATCGTGAGTCGGAGCTCTTTTGCGAGTGACAATCGTCTTAATGGATGAAGATTGTTGATCCAAAGACACTGTTGGTATGCCAGAGCCAAGTCTAGTTCTACAAGGACAGTTGTTCTTGTTTATGACGTCATCGATTGTTGATTTGGTTGAAGTGGTGCAAACTAGTAAAAGCTTCTTTGGCACGACGATCTTCATAATCACAAGAGGCAGATTTTCGATTCCGGTACCATTAAAAGTGATATTGACATCTAAGCATCCGTTTATTGGAATTTCGTTGCACTGGAAATCGACGAATTGTAGATGGCAAGCCTGGGCCTCTGGTGGCGATACTGGATAATCTCAATCTTCGATTTTCGCTCCCGATCGACTAACGTTTGAATTAGATGGACGCATGATGTTGAACGAGGATGCTGGCAAAACTGGTTTGGTAGACAATGATCGGCACACAATCATTACATAAAAGCCTTATGATTCCACAACTATAGAAAACATAGAACCGACTTAGTAACAAGATGCCTGTTGAGATGCCATTGCCTTCATCATTATTTGCGAACAATCTAGATGATGATTAAAGAAGTAACAAATAGCAGAATATGGTACTTGACAAAGTTTCTTTTTCTTATTGTTAATGTTGTTGGGTAACTCGTAGTTAGTATAGGTATTCACTTGTAGATGTCGCCGGCGCTGAGATGTGGAACGTACACTTTAGGTGTTCTGCGAAGTTGCCGTTAGCAAGTAGGCATAATTTTACCATAAGGCGTCTCACCATGTTATCGGTGTTTAAAGATGGGATGTCGAGTTAGGCCGTCAGAACCAGGAGTGTCTCGATGATTCTCCTCATCAACCACCTTACCTTAGTTGCCCGACAACCAAGTTGTCTTGGGATGGTTTAAACTAGTGACACGTACTCGTTAGTCCAGATTCTCAAAAAATGCTGTCCAAATGCTGAATCTAGGTAGTACCAGAAAGTGATCTGGTCTGGGAACCACGCTGCCATCAGGATCGTCCGCAAACGGGCTCAGTGATCCTGAATTTAAGTATGACTCAATTTTGCGTAGTAAAGTGGTCAGCTCCTCGAAGGTAGCAAAGCTTCATCCGTGGTGCGACGAAGATGAAATTTGACCGTTTACTGCTCCATAGATCACCAAAGTGTGGGGTTGGATGGATGAAGCTCCAAGTGGTACCCTCGTCTGTCAACAGAGCACCCATTCGCTGTATGAGCCTTCAATCTTTCCTTTTTGGCAGTAAATCTTATGAAATCAATCATGAATGTCTTGACGGGAAGGTCGTATGCCAACTCCAAAAGTAGCGCCTTCTTATTTGGGCACCCGACATGAATAGGCAGATATAGCCTTTCGTTGATCGTCCCTCGCGCCCCGACCAGAGATTGACCATAGACACAATTGTATACTTCAGATTGAGAATCTAATAATGTTTTCGTAGATAAGCCATCATGAGCCGGAGGCCACCATGGAGTATAATACAATGCCCTGTGTGATAATATGTACAATAAATTTGAATTCTTTAAGCATACTCCTACACATAGAATCCCATCTTCTTCGGTGAACGAATTGAGTGAGCGAAGTTTACTCTTATTCAGCTAGTTCTCTCTAAATTGAGAAACCAAAATCTCATCGGCGAAGTTAATTCCTTGGATCAACCTGACACAAAATCCAAACAACCTTTCTTTGATTTGCTGATGTGGTCATTTTCGGGTATTTCCCGAAGCTAATTAGGGCTATTCCACTACAACAGATGAAAGCCAGATAGCGACGGATCGAAATGCTACGAAGTGCAAACTCGTAGCTTCCAAAAAATCGACCAATTGCAAGACTCAATTTGCTATGTATGGCTTCTAGTGACTGAAGGGATTCCAGAGCCATCTATGCTAAATTTGGATATCTGTCCATGCGAATACTCTAACGTTTAACAGATTAAGTGATGTGATAATGGTGTGAGTTTGGAGAATAACGGCTTTCACCGAGTACAACCAAACGAGGTAGGCTGACGGAGAATCGGTATTTTGGTTGATGATGTTGAAGCTATGCATCTGATTTTTAATATTTAATAAGCCAACATCGATTTTGATGTTCTCCAATTGTTTCATGTTCTGCCGTTAGGTTGACCATCGGTGGAATATTGCACTGGGAACAGCATGGTCCCAAAAAGTTCAAGCAGCTTCAGTAATAATAACGCTGGGAGCTAACCAACCGAACGTATCGAATATCCTTGATGATTCCGATAAAATTACTCATTACATTCAGACAGCGCATTGTATCCGTGGAAATGTCGATAATTGTTCTTAGCCCTGATGTGGACTCTTGATGTAATACAGGCATATTCGAACTACTGGAGGGGGCTATGAATTATGAACAGTGTTCGTATCGGATTTTAAAAATATTCCTTACATCGTCATAATTAGCACCACTGGTTTGTATTATTGTAATTTTAGTAATGTGGCCGCTCCACCGATGATGTTCACCTTTAAATAATGGAGTTTTTGCGATTTTGTGAAATCCCGTCTGTAGGGAATTAGTTCGCTGAACAGATCCTCGAAATCGGTCCAGTTCACTCGAAGTCGAAGAAATCTTTATGCGCGGTAGTTGAATATCAGTTGGTGGTGATGGTGGATTGGGAGTGTCCTCTTTCGATGGAGAAGCAGATGAGATGCAACAACCTTAAATTATTGTTTTCAGTTTGGATATAACGTCTTCACGTGTCATGTGTAGTTGGCATAATTTGAGTCTACACGTCTTCTTCATAGACCTTAGGATTATCACTTAGACTTCCAATTTTATATTCTGAATATATCTTAAAAGATTTAATTTTAAAGTAATCTGAAAAATGAAAATTCAATTTTAAAATTAGAATGGAAATCTCCATTTACCAAAATCAATTTCGTAACCCTCTGCAACACCTTCATCCATTATATTCTAGCGCAACCGATTAAGACAATAAGAAAACAACTTCAAACGAATCTGACTAAATTGAGGTATGAATGATACAATCCCTTTGCTCTGTGTCTGTGTGGTTGACGAAATGTTTACCAATTTAATTCAAATTCGCAATCTGCTCCAAAACATTCGTTGATCCTGTAATAACACAACCAAAAGCAACATCCAATGCTAACCGACTTTGGGGAGTTCTCTATTTAAATAAGTGAATAATTATTAAAAAATCCAAATTTTTGTAAAATATTCAAATGCTATAAAGCGGGGGTCACCCTTACTAAGGTATCCTTTCTAAACGAATTAAAATAAAATTTAAAAATCTTGCTTTGAGGAATACTTTCCGTTGGGGTATGTCACGGTGCCATAAAATTATTTGTATCATCCCAATTGGGATTAAAATTCACAACAAAGGAGCTTTAAATACTTTTCCTCTACTTTTCGGAAAAGAAATTACTCTCGTGGATCTTAATTCCCAATAAAAAGGGAAATAACGCTTTGGGTATTAACAATAAATTACTGATGGCTGAAGGCATGCAATTTATCGACGATACAACGAAGAAGGAAAAGTAAAGAATGGACGAAAGAAGAAATAAAAATGAAATTTTATTTCTCGAGATCGCATATTTTTAACTGCATACGCCAAGATCGAGTTAGCCTCATCGACACATTTTATAAGAGCGGCTTGAAAGAAACCTACTGGTTTGTCTAGGGTAAATAAATTTGATATGTTAGTGGAACTGTGTGCAGAAGAAGGAAATAAATAAATAATTTGTTTGACGATGGTCAAATTGTTGAGGTGTGGGTCTGATCTGAATCGACCAGAAACGAAAAATATTTAGAAAATTTATCCTTTCACTGCTTCTGAAAATGTCTCTAAAAAGAACGACTTTCGGTTTTCTATAATACTATCTGATTGAAAATGAAATCGTGTTAAAAAGCCTATATAATTCCTTGTTCACGTTAAATTGTTTCCCAATTAGGTCACATACATAAGTAAATCGTCAAACCATTAACCTTTCGTTATCATTTAATGTATTCAAATTTCTACCAAACCAAAACCAGTTTATAAAATGTAAGTACAACACAATGTAAAAAAAAAATCGCGAAAATTTCTCGACAACAGCAAATTGCTAACCACCCAAATTAATTAAAATAAAGATTTACCATATAAATCCGACATAAACCCAACTCATAATTTCGCTTTATTATGTATTGTACATACTTCCATTTACTATGTATATTGTATATTCACAATATTTAAACATTAATTCCCTTTCATTTAAGCAACAGCACAAACGACAGCAAAATTATTTATTATAAGAGATTTAAAATCGTTCTAAAACCACAAGCCACCAGAATAAATACAAAAGAAAAACAAAAATGAAAATTCATCGATAAGACGATAAACACGTAAAAGTAATTCTTAGTCACACTTATCACCGTGAATTATGTATGTACATAATATGGTGTGCACATTCGAAGAAATTTACATATCGTATATTATGCTGTACACTAACTGGACATTTAAATAAACTATTAGTCAGACATGAATAGAACAAACGCAGATGCTACATATAATCAATGAAAAATGGCAACCCTCTGTTTTTCAACCTAGATATTATACTCGGTACCAAAAAATGGTTAAATACATCGACCCCATCGAGCAATGGTACTTTAATTCACTTTAATATTTCCATATTCATCGAGACTTAAATCATATCTCGAATACAATAACCTGACATTGTGTACACATACTGTAATAATGTAGACAAGAGAGAGAGCTTTATTCCATTTGTGTACCAATTTCCATCGAGACGAAATAATATAAAAAATAAAAATATTGATATTTTTCCGTTTAGAATATTGTGCTTGTGGTAATTCCCTCTCCGAAGCAAGCTATCAAAACAAAAATAAACGAAAAATAAAAATGTTGCTTCTGTGTTCATTGACATTCGAGGGGCGACGGAATTTGCATTTTTGCTGAGTTTAGTATTTTATGTATCATCTTCTCTGGATTTTAAATAAAAAACTTAGATATATGTATGTAAACTATATAATGCTTGGATTTAATAGCGCACACAGTGGTTTTATAGCACAATTTAGAGAAGGTGTTTAAGAGGGTTAGAAGACAAACAAAATTCGTAATTTTGTCTTAGTATTTTGTATAATTTTACCACAGAAAAGAGGTGTAGTGAGCAAAATGCAAATGTAACGTTTTAATTTGAAAAAGTTTTGCTTTGAATTGGTCTGAGTTTTCAAGACAGTTATTTGGTATGAATTCCGGGTAAGTTTAGCTAAGTTGTTTCCTCTGTTTACAATATCAAATAAAACCATATCCATTGTGATTTGTGACGCATTAAGTGAAAAGAACAGTCAGCAACCATAACCACGTGCAAAAGAACAGTCAACAACCATAACCACGCCAATTATTCCAACTTGATGTGGAACAGCTGAGGGTACGATTACGAAAAGAGGAAGCCTTATTGATCGAATTTCGTAGCATTGAGCAATCCATCAATGAATTTGAAGCTCGACGATCAAAGCCATTGCGATGACTTCGAGGAAGGCTATTACACCACTATTGTCGAATTTAATAAGTTAATTCGGAGGTCAAATTCGGCAGCTGGAAATGTGTCTGTGGGTCTAAACGAGAGCCATGGGGAACAAGCGCGAGGCACAAATATAGAAGTTAAACTGCCAAAGATAAATATCGCTCCATTTTACGGCAGCCATACCGAATGTCGTTCAATGGCTTGTTCTTTGATTTTTGTGAAGATATCAGACACAGAATTCGACAGCTAAATCAGGATTATACTTTGCTTTTCAATGACGATATGTACAACGAAGGTTTGATATAAATTGAAAATAAGCTACTGGAATTGAATGACAAAAGTTTATGTGATTTCGGATTATCCTCTCCTATTCGTTCACGAAATGATGCGATGGATACAATGCTGAGTTGACAGATTTTGTCAACGAAAATTTGCCAAAATTAGTCACCGATCAATCACAGACGTTTGATACAATAATTGATAGTGTGATAAATAATAGAGGCAAACTATTTTTTTTGGATTCTCCAGGAGGCATGGGAAAGACATTCCTCATCAATTTATTACTAGCACAGGTAAGGCGATCTGGAAAAATAGCCCTGGCAGTCGCTTCATCAGGTATTGCTGCTATTCTATTGAGCGACGGGAAAACTGCACACTCCACATTCAAACTCCAATTATCAGTATCTCTGGAGCAACAATCCGTATGTTCCATACGCAAAAATGGGCCTCTTAGCAAATTGTTACAAGACGCGTCACTGATAATGTGGAGCGAGTTTACCATGATTAACAGAGCCCATGGTGAAGCTGTGGACCGAAAATTAAAGGATCTAAGAAACTCGAGTGCCATTACGGGGGGAGTTACTTTTGTGTTTGCTGGTGATTTTCGGCAGATACTCCCTGTAGTTACAAAAGGGACGCGTGCAGATATAATCAAAGCATGCTTTAAATCATCTCCCTTATGGAGTTTCATTCAAAACCTGAACTTGCGAACTAACATGAGAGCCTATATTATCGGAGACACGCATAACGACTTCCCACAACAACTGCTCTAACTTGGGGAAGGAGTTTTCCCTTCTCCAAATTTGAGCACTAACTGTGCTGAAATCGTTCTAAATGAGACACTAGGCCGGATAGACCACAGTCTGCAGCATCTCATAGATGGCCTCGAAAATTTACTCGAAAGGGACTTTCATTGGCTGTGTTCAAGGGCAATATTATCGTCCAGGAACGACACTGTCAGTGAAATTAAAAATCTGAGTTTACAAAAAGTTCCCGGCTAAATCAAAAATTATAAGTCGATTGACACAGTCACCAATATCGAAGATGCAGTCCACTATCCACAAGAATTTTTAAATTCGCTTAATCCTTCTGGCTTGCCATCTCACGAACTACTATTAAAAATCGGTACGCCTATCATGCTTTTAAGAAATTTAAGCCCTCCTAACATATGCAATGGCACGAGGCTACTAATTAAAGATTTAAAAGAAAACATAATTGTGGCAAACATCCTCAGCGGCCCTGCAACCGGCCAACTGGCAAACATTCCGAGGATTCCAGTGATTCCCACGGACTTGCCGATATCTTTCAAATTGCTGCAATTTCCCGTAAAATCATCGTTTGCGATGACTCTTAATAAGTCCCAGGGACAAACTTTCTCTTTGGTTGGAATCGACCTACAAAAAGAGTGTTTTACCCATGGCCAACTAAATGTTTGTTTATCACGAGTTGGAACTCCAGAGAAACAGTACATTTTGCTACCAGAAAATAACACGACGTCAAACATTGTGTACAGAGAAGCTTTAAGCCACTTATACATTTAAATACGTCCACCACAGGTAACAACAATACAAAAGAGTGCAACAGCATTATAAAAATATTGCCCAAAAAGTTACTAATGAATCGTCTGGCGAAAAGCATCAAATATTATAAGCTACAAACATTAACCTATGGCATGTTCTCAGCACCTTACTTGGTAAATCGAGTGATCAAATACGTAGCCGAAATAAGCCCTAAGCAGTTTCTGGGAGCTTCTGGAGCGTTATTGGATGACTTGTTAACCGGCGCACCATCCTTAATTGAGGCAGCTAAGTTAACAAGACGACTGGCGTCTCTAATGGCTGAATCCGGATTTAACCTCAGAAAATTGTATTCAAACTCTTCAGAATTTATGGAGGAAATAGAAGCAGCTGAAATGAATTCATCCGTATACGTATAACGTCACGCTAGAAAATAATATACCAAATGCGAAGCAGTCCATTTTGTCACAAGCTATTTGGATCTTTAAGCCATTAGGTTTGGCGTCTTCATTTATCATTAAAATTAAATGTTTCTTCGAAGCGTTGTGGATGGTAGACAAATTACCATCCAAACTTCAAGAGCAGTCGGTGAAAATCCGAAACTAAATGACCGATCTATCTCCTTTCGCAATATCGAGATGGCTTATGAATTACATGGATTTTATGATTGGATTGAAACGGCATTTGCACTAGCCGGCATTTGCGGCTAGTGTTTATCTTCGAACATATCACCATGAAAGCTACGTTACTAATTTGATCGCTGCAAGGTTGCTGCTATTAGAAATGTTTCCTTTCTTATTAGTCCGATTAATCAAGCGAGTCCAGCATCTCCTAAGTATGCCAGATTACCAAATTCTTGAATGGATGGATTCCACAATTGTGCTGGATTGGCTTGCAGAGCTACCACTTAATTGGAAAATTTACGTGGCCAATCGAACTAGCGAATTTTTGGAAGTACTTTAACGTTTGAAATGGCGGCATATCACCTCCAAACTGAATCCTGCAGATTTGCTACCAGAGGATTAAGAACTACAGAACTAAAAAATCATCTGCTCTAATTAGTAGCCAATTTCTACAAAAAGCTGAACCAGCTAGTATTTTAAAAAGAAGAGAAAACATCCAAGTTATGATCGCAAGCCGCGCGAACACATCGAAACCTGTGGTGGAATATTTGTTAAAAAATACGCCAGCTATGATAAAGCGATGTGTGTACTAATATACATGAAAAATTCATTTTCCTAAAATGTCAATAATCCAAACTTGTGTCCCCATTTTTTACCTACCCGATCCAATTTAGGTATCAGCTGAGACTACGAGACAAACAACGACCAAATACCGAAAAGCAATTGCCGAGTAACTTGACTAAAGAACGAATTCAACTAATCCGCCCATTTCTAAAAATTGGTTTAGATTTCGCGGGTCCTATACGTATCTAAGACGTGGCAGGGGCTATACACTGCATTATCTGCTTATTTGCCTAAGTACTAAGGTCATACATTTAGAGATCGTGCAGAGTATCTAGCAACTGAAACATTTGTGGGCGCATTGTATCGATTTTTATAGACATGTTCTCTAATAATGGACATAATTTTCGTAGAGCATGCAAGATGCAACAAGATCAAAGAATTAAAGCTTTTTAATAAAAATAATATAAACCTTATAACTCATTTCATTTTAAACAGTCATCAGATTGTTTGGCACTTTATACCGCCTCAGATTGAAGTGCTTCTGAATTCAAAACCGTTGTGTGCATTATCGAATGAGATCGATCCCCTAACTCTGATACACTTTCTAATTGGTCACCCCATTACCACCATCGCACAGCTGGACATGACTGAGGTGCAGTTTAATAGACTGAAACATTGAATGTCATATAAAAAATGACGCAAATGCTCTGGAAGCGTTGGTATCATGATTATATTACTTAGTTGAGGTAATGGAGAAAAACGAAGGAGAGAGAACCTGCAAGTCAATGATGTGGGGCTCGTCAAGGAAGAGAACTGTGTGGTAAGTTAATGAAAAATGGGTGGAATGGGTCAAGTATTGTCTGGAACAGATAATCGGGTTAGTGAAAAAATCTTTAAAAATAAATTAATCAATTAATTTGGAATTTGATAGTTTCGTAGAATTTGCTTCTATTTTCTGTTATCTGCACACAAGTAAACAAAGCACATTTCTGGGCACTGAGGTCAGAATGACCCCACATAATCTTTGTACTAAGTTCTATATAATACCGATTTTTATTAAATTTTATTCTTATGGAATTTGAAAGTGCAGACGGTGGACATGATTTTACGAACACCTCGGTTTTTTATCATTTTACTACTTTAAAATAATAAAATATTTTTTTTCTAATACCCCACAATTGCCGATTTTATTAAATTAGTAAAATGATAAAAACCATCACCGTCTTTAATTATTAAGCCATTATTCGAACCAAGGGCAGATATTATTTTTGATGTTTCTCAATCGGTGGCCTATCAAGTTCAATTTTATTTTGCTCTACAAAACTACGTTGTAAATATAAAGGCAACGATATACTCGATGCGACTGGCGTAACTGACGTCCTCAATATCCATTAACATTTTACAAGCATTTTTTTTATTTGGAGCAGACTAGCGGAGGCAGTCCTTAAAAAGGATTAGCTCTGCGTATACATCTTTAGTATACAGTTGAAAATCCTTAAGAATTTAAATTACTCCATTCAGAGAGCATCCACAGTGTTTAAATATTTTTTTCTGGAGATTTGTGGCATTTGTTTAGATTACAACATTACATGAGCAACGTGAGAATTATCACATTTATCATCAACATAAAGAAAAAACGTTCAAAAAATATTTGGGAGAATAGGAGGCAAAACAAAAATAACAAAAATGTATGACTGGAAGGGCCAACATTTTTTGTAACGGTTACAATACTTACCCAATATAACTTCGTTGTAGAGGGAAAACTAAAAAAAAGTTAAACTATGAAGATTTATGCTAAAACAATAATTCTGCACGCGACTCGGACGTGATAAACAAATATGTAGTTAATTAAATTTCAACTTTTTGTTGTTTTTTAATTAAAAAATTTAAAAAAAATTTCTTTTAGTTAGTCACGTCGTTCGCGTTGAGCATACTTTGTTGACATACCTACATGGTAAGGCGGTTAAAAAATTGTTTTAGAAAAGTTGTTTGTTTTTTTTAAGTAAAACACGAATTATTTAAAATAAATATAGGTCCGTTTAAAAAACAACCAAGTTGACCTTCACAGTACATTTCAACGGCATGCAAAATAATATGTGCTCGCCTCAAGACAAAACAGTTTTGTTTTCGAACTGTTTTGGGTCCAATGCTTAATTGACGAGCAATTTAGGTGGGTTAAGTTAAGTGATCGAAAAAGCAGGCAAATAAAGTTTTCTGGGAATGCGAGGCTAAAATCTTTTATCCATTGAACGCGGAGATATTTATGGGTACGGTACCGGATGCGCTTCGTTGGGCTCATTATGGTTTAAATTTGGCCAATAATTTTCGATTGCGGAAAAACAAAATAATTGGGACTTCTCCGTAAAATATACTCGATCTGTGCTTATCAACATCAAAATTGTTGTTAGCTTTTTAGCTAAGGAAATAAAACTGCATTGTCTTAATTTGTGACTATTACATAATGACGACGGACGTGACTATGGTTCGAATAAACTAAATTGAATAACAATGAGTTACAGAGCGAAGAAGGGAGGTATTGGTACCCTTGAACCTCCGCAAAATTTTTCTTGGGCTCCTACAAATTTCCTTGTACTTAAGAACAAGTAAAGTTTTAGTTAAAAACTTATTTTTTCCTATTGTCCAGCCTCGCTTTAATTAAAAGTGTCTGATTTCGAGGGTCCGATACAGCACGTGATTCAGTTCAATGGCCTCAAACAAATCGAAATTTCTCGCAAACAACTCAATGCTAGGACGATTCCTTTATGTATCGATATAGCATTACAAATTTCGAGTATAATTTGAAGAATATCAAAAATCTCAAAAATTTTGACTCAAAGATTCTAGAAGGTTCTCAAATATCGAATTATCCGTAAGTATGTAAAACCAAAAGAAATCCTATACAATCACCGCCATGTAAAATTAAATAACCTGAGGGGCTATTTCTGCGAATCTGATTCAATTCTAATTCAATTCAAATAAGAATGTTATACTTTCGTATTCGTATCGTATTCAGAAATAGCCCCACTGGACAATCTTGAATAATTTCGAATAACCTAGGAAATTAGAGAAATATCGAAATCTCGAAAAATCAAGAAAATATCATGATTTAAATTTATATGTGTAACTCTGCAAGTTCCCACAACTCAAAGCTAAGCGCAGAACATTGCCTTACTAAATTCGAATAAATTGGAAAATCTTTCAAAATCTCGAATAATCCTACAAATGTCGAAAAACTTTAGAAATCTACAATAAACCGCGCAACAATCTCGATTACCTCAGAAAAAATCGATTAATCTCTATATTACCTCGATTGATCTCGAATAATTTCAGTAATACCGAAAAATTTAGATATTAATGAATAGTTTTAGAGAGCTTGTAAAAATTTATAAAACCCACGCAAATTTCGAAAAATTCCGAAAATTCGTGTAGATATTGAATTATTTGTCATGTAATTTAATATTACTAATATACTAATAAGCAAAATGCTATACTAAGCAAGATAAGGGTAATCTCGCACCAATCACGCATCCCATTTCCATGCTATGCTCCAATAATCTCGAGAAATGTTTAAAAATGATCAAAAGATGAAATCCTAGACAAGGTTATATGAAACAGGAGAAGTTCCAATTTCCTGATTTAAAATAGTTTTTCAAATTAAACCGGTTTTAGGTAAATTAAGTTTTTATTTGCCGTTTACTGGAAATAAAAAGATTCGGCAAACGAGGAACTATATCAATCACACTCAATCTTTTGCAAATCAATTCAACCTTTTCAAATCAAAACTTGATTACTAAAAGGTTGAATTTGAAATGCAAAAGAGGTAAATTTGGAGTGCAAGACGTATTTTACAAATAAATCAACCCAGCAAAAGCTAAAATCGTTATCGTTTGATGTCAAACTCTTTGATTTCAAACAAGTTTGGAAAATTTTCTTCTAAATCTAAATATCTGTCAGAACCCAAAGCCATTTTAATTTCTATGGAGTCATATTACGTGTAATTACTCATACATTCATCTTCAGCAACAGAGAAGAAATTGTTGAGCTTCTCTTAAGAAAATATTTAATAGCAACAGGAACGATGTTTCTTCCTCTAAAAACTAGACCACGGTCTTTTGATACAAATTTCCTAGAAATTTCCCGCTTTGCAAATTTGAAAAGATTATCTACTTTAAACTTAATCTTAGCTACCATCTATCTGATCTTGACTTTGAACTAATAATCGAACGCCTGATAATTCTCGTGGGCCTTTTAAGCCGTGGGCCCCCCCCCCCCGCGGCTGTGGGTGCTGCGGGTACCTAGTTACGCCACTGCCCTTGAAAAAGACAAAGGGAGGGATTGGTACCCTTGAAGTAAAGTAAGTACGAGCAGTCTTGTGCAACTCACATCTCGGTTCTCTGCACAGAATGCTTCAAAACACGGAATGAAGCCCGAAGTATTATTTCTATCAAATAAATCCTTTAATTAAAATAAATTTTGATGAATTTCAATGCCATTTTTATAAAATTTCACCCCGATTTTTATGAAATTAGTTTGTTCGGATTGGGGAAAAATGTTCCAAACTGTATAAGCTGTTTTCGAGATACTGTGGGTTGAGACATCCAGATATTCGGACGGATATTTTTTTTTTTGGGGCTTTTTCGGACTCTCACACATTCGAAACGGCGAGAAAAGCGGTTTTGAACAAAACCAATTGCCAGAATTTCAATAGTAAAAAACGTGATTATACGAAAATATGTAATTGATCAAGAAAAAATTTTAGGAGCAAAGAACGATCGAAAGAAAGCAAACAGGATTATAATATATACATGGCGGAATTAGAGTGAACCTTATATTTACTGAATTTTTTTGATTATCGGTAAATAAAACCGGTAAGCTATTTTCGTGATATTAGGTACTTACTGCTGTCAGATTATTCAGGTTTTCATGGTACTTAATACGAGTATAGTTGAGGTTGTTCAATACCATTCGAGGGTTCTAGAGCCTATTTAAATTAAATGACTGTCCTACATTTTCGAAATTGATGGATGCTGTTTGAGAGTTCCGCAATATACATATATCCGATATCTATGTATTGGTTGATATCCGAATTTTTCGATATTATTGTAAGTGTTCGATATCATTCGATTTGTATTATACTAGTTTTTATGGGGTAATCGAGGTTATTTGAAATATTCTTAATTTCCTAGGTTTTTCGATGTATTCGAGATTTTCAAATTTATTCGAATTTTCCATGGCAATATTTTGCGCTTAAATTCTAGTTGGGGGATCTTACAGACTTACACATATATAGGTTTTCCACTCCAAATTCAACCTTTTACAAAACACAATAATTCGTTTCCAAATCAAATTCGCCTTTAAGTAAATCAAATTCACCTTTATCTAAAACATATTCATCTTTTTCCAAATCAAATTCAACCGTAGACGATATAAAACCAACAGAATTTATTTAATTTAATATATTTACTGTATTTAAATTCTAGTTACAAAATAACAAGTTAACATAATAAAATAAATAAACATTTACTATTTATAATAGGAGTATGAAATTCACCTTAAAATTCGCCCTAGGTTAGGTTAGGTTAGGTTGAAGTGGCTGCTATCGCACACTTAGGCCAGCAATGGCCCGTTGTGATACCACAGGATCCCATCTCCCCATTACTCCCGTTGAAACCAACCAGAGCTATTTATATAGCGTAATAAATCTCGCACTCCACAGTTCGCGAGTTCCGAAAGGCTGTCCATACCGTACACACCCAAATACTTATGCCTTCTGTATGATAGCGCCGGACATGAGCATAGGAAGTGTTCCAAAGTCTCCTCCTCCTCTTCGTCCATGCAACTTCTACAAAAGTCATTCGTCTGTATCCCCAGCCTTCTCGCATGATCCCCAAAAAGGCAGTGACCTGTCATTATCCCTACGACCCAAAATTCGCCCTATAATTATTATAAATTTCACCATAGATGTCATCGTAAAACTCATTGTAGTATTCATTCCCAAATTTACCATAAACGGTCTTCCTAACTAAAAATTCACCTTAAAGCGCACTTTAAACTTCACCGTACAACCCAGCCTTAAAGTTCATCCTAAAATTCGCCACAAAATCAATCCAAATTTTCCATAAAATTCATCATAAATTTATCCCAAATTTACTTTAAAATTCTTCCTAAAATTACGACAAATTAATTCTAAAATTCACTCTTAAATTCAACCTACAAGTCACTCTAAAATTAAGCCTAAAATTTTACTTGAATTTCATTCTAAAATATACCTTTTAATTCAACCTACCCTAAAAACCACCTTAACATTTACTTAAAAACTCTCTCTAAAACTAACCCTGAACTTTACTCTAAAATTCACCCTAAATGTCAGAAATTTAGAAATCGAAAATCCTTACAAGTTTAAGTTAAAATTTTATCAAATTTAAGAATTCTGGATTGATTTTAGAAATTAACGAATTTTGTAACGTAGTTTGGAAAGAAAAGAAATTAGGAAATTTTGGAAAATTTTTAAATTTTGTATTGTGGGCTTATTAGAATTTAATAAAATTATTGCGAATTTGGGAAGGTGAAAATGGAAAATGGGGATTTAAAGATCTAAAATTTTTGAAATTTAGAATTTGTATTAGGAATTAGTTAATTTAGGCATTATGCTGTGTGCCTCATGTCGATTTTTTCGACTAAATTTCTTACTAAAATAAATAACGATACATTATGCTATTAACCACCAGGCGGCCAACATAAAGTCTCCTCGCGAGGATGCTTTTCGTTTTAGTTGTCATTTTTTATTGAGAGTGCTTGGACTATACAGTTTGTTATGAAAAAAATGTAATTTCTGCCACAAGTTTGTAGCGTTTTGTTAACAGTGATTTGATTAATATTGTCGAATTGCCAGAGCGTGATCTTGGCGGGCAATGGCATAACGAGAGATCAAACTATGCTTAGATCAAGTCTTCTGAATGAGTATTCTGAATGCATGGAGCTCATAAAAAAATGTATAACGGATTATACCCGAACCATAATACTACTCTAAAATATGTCGATATGCTTTCTTCGATCCGCTTCAACTTTCTTATTATCAATTCCTCTACCGTAAATATTGCAAACGCAAACATATCAATTAAGCTGAATTGAGATTTTCCTGTGTGAATAACATAAACTTATTGAGGTTAGTTTTGGTTCGAGTGATAATTTTGCTTTATAATATTAAATAAAATATTTTAAGGCAAATACTGCTGAAAGGCACCAGGAGAAAAAACAAACAATCGGAAAAATGTCCACATTTGTTTTGCTAGTGGTATTTTTCCGCTATCGAATAGATGGCGAAAAGGTATCGAGTTTGGTGATTCAAAATATATTGTCTGAGAATTCTTCTCGTGTAAATGACTTTATCTAAGCAGCAAAAAATCATAAAAGGTTCCTTCTTCCTTTCTGTCTGCTTTTGCAAATTAAATTAAATTAATTTTTCCAATGAGAGCCTTTACTCTTTAACTTTTTTCCAACGAATAAATTAAACTACTTTTATAAATTAAAATAACCCTTTGCCAACATAAATTAAACTTTGTCCAATAGATTTTAACTATTTTCCTAGAAATAGGTCAATTTTCGTTTAATGTTGATTGAAGAAAGTTTAATTTACGATCTTCAATAGCTTAATTTAAATTGGAAAATTCCTGCAAAAGCTATAAATCCGATAGAACAAGGCTCCTTCCTCAATTACATCGAAGAAAATGCAAAGAATTTGTTAAGAAACCCAAATTTAGAAGGCATGCTCAAATATAGAATTGCAACAGTCACAGCTACAGATTGGTCCAATTTCATCTTAGGCATCATGATTCACTCCGATGGTATTATAGAAGCATTCCCGCTCTTCCCGCTGGTATTATTTGTGAAAAGGTTTCATTTAATTCGAAAAAGCTACTCCTCAAACCAAATTAATTAGCACCCAGTAGATTTATATCGAAAAAGGTTTTTTTCCATATTATACCGTTAATGTCGTCACCGGTACTTCGACAATAACGATAATATCGGTATACGCTTTTCCACTGGAACGTCTTTACCGATATCGGGGGCGATAAAAAATTACAAAACTGTCATCTGTCAGTCGCTATTGCTACCTGTTGTTTTGAATTTCAATTGCAAATTGATGAATCTGATTTGTAAAAAGGTTGAATTTGGAGTGCAAAACCTATAAACGAGGGATTATTCGAAATTTTCGATAGTTCGAGTTTATACTTTATTCGATATTTTCTGAGTAGCGCGTGTAGGATGCAGAGCCTCTGGTTTTTAAACTTATTTCCATATTTTTGATAGTTTTCTAAAAGTTTCGAGATATGTACTTTGAAACTTTTTGAGATTATTTCGAATTGTATGTGATATTAGCGTTGTATTTCATCAGCATAGGGTTCTGACATTTTCCACGTTACTGGAATTATTACAAGTCACAATTTCTTTTGTTTCTTGTCAAAATTCGTCATCATTATCATAACTCAGTCAGGCTTCAGTACCGTTATTTTTTGTTTTAGAAATACTTAGTATGACCTAAAAGTGTTCGTTAATGGTACTACAATTTAATACCTCGGTTGCAATAGGGGGCTGCGCAAATAAATGAAGCTACATTTAAAAGAATATAATTTGTTTGGATTTCCGGGTCAGATGTAAAAATGGGAGCAAATCAAGAAGGAATAGTTCGGCTTGAAGGAGGTATTGCTGCAAAGGGAATGTGTAACGCAAGGATGTCAGAATTGCCCCAGAAGCAAGTCAGCTGATCGAGAGAACCTTTGTGAACCAACATTTCGACAAAAACTAACCATCCTTCGAAGATTATAACACCTTAATTGTTGGCAGATGCATCGGCCTCTGTCATTGAGACCTTATAAACAAACGTGAATTAAATAGAGAGAGAGATGTGGAAGAAGCTAATTGCGAGGTACATGAAGCCTAAGTACTTATTGGATTTCGTGTACGATGCGGCTTTCATGGATCAAACGGTTTGTCGAGTTACCAATACAATCCACATAGTATAGATGGACATCACTAAGCCACAACTAAATGGTATAACGCTGAAATCGTTTCTGCAGTCGTTACGGATGATGATATTACTCGTATCCTTCAGCGTTTTTGGTAACCTGAGGAGCCTGCGCCCGAATCTGTGAATTTTTCTTCCTGAACTCCATACGTCGAACCGGTGGAGGTATATACATAAAACATAACACATCAAGGCTAATAGTTCACAACAAAATTATGGGAGTCGTCTTTGATGGCTCTTATAAATTATTTTCAAGTCGTCGTTTTTTCTGTCGCTGAGATTTGGAAGAAATAAGGCACATTCGGTGTCCTGTTTCTGGCAATTCATACCTTCTACCGCATCGCAGAACATAAAAAAAGTGCGGTCACCCGAAGCCACTAGAATCATAAAGTGAGATTTTTGAACTTGAAGCGGCCATTTAGTGTTTTGAAGAAGTTACGAAAGTTCTCTGTGGTGCGAAAAAAAATCCAGATCCAACGAAAGATTTTGTAGGAGACTTTGAAGAGGAAACCTTTAAAATTATCGGATTGCGTTAGAGTCCAAAAATGATTTTTTACGTAAAGCCGAGATGGTCTTATTGAAAAAGTGCAGAAAAACATTTTTGGTCGGAAAATCTTAGCCATTCAAAGGGGCTCCTCTATTATTGACACTAAGGAAGCACCCTTATCTCTTTTTGTCCGTTATTGGACTACGGTGGCAGCCTGAGAGAAGCATCGGCTGAGGTTAATATCCAAGGCGCCGAAACAATATTTTTTCTAATTGCAGACACAATAAGGTAGTATAGATCCATCTAAACCCTAGAAAATACAAAAGTCTTAATGTGTAAGCTATTTGTTTCAAGTAAAGGTGACAATGTAACACATTGCAAGTGCCTGAAGGAAAGACATTTAGATTGTAACAAAAATGAATTTTTACAGAATACATAACCTTGAATGACCTTCATATGTAAATACCCAAGGTTATTTCAATTATTGAAAAGTAACTCTAATGCTAAAAAATTAGAAACAAAAATATGTCTGTAAAGTATATTTGTAATGAATGAATGTGCTTCAAACCACAATCAAAATACGTCGAAAACCCCAGTATAATTTCCAAAAAGACAAAAAAAAAACTAGAAATTGTCACAAGTGTGTGTGTGTGTCCCAGTTTTAAATCTGTAAATCGTATATCGCACCTCACACAGATTTTCATTTGCCACGTCTGGGTGGGAGATATAGAGAAGACGATGAAAAATAAAAATCCTTACATACTTTTTCCACCAAATCGATTTTTCTTTTCACCATCAAATTTCTCTCTCCACCTCAATTCCTTGATTCTTGATTTCCTGGTACGTTTTTTTATACTTTGTTAAAGCAAAAACATTTCTTATCCCTCAACTTTTGTGCTCTTATCTAAGTCTTGTATTTTTTTTTCAAAAAAAAAAAAAAAAAATCAAGAAAATTTGTGTAGTCGATAGATAAAAATGTGTAATGAAAACTTTGTGTAGATATTTGGGGCGAGGTTCAAACGATACACAAAACAATGTTACAAAAGTATTTTTATATAGATTTAGGAGAAAACCTATACAATACATACGATTACACTTTCGCCCTTAAAACTATTTACCCTAGAATATCTGTAGGAAAGTCCATTTATACAGCTATTGAAATTATTCGCAAACACGCAATACACTTTTACTTTATGGTAAACCATCATTTTTATCGTTCGTAGGATGGTGGATACGTGACACTCATCCCAAATTAATTCAGTTAAGATGAAAATCTTTTGAAAACAAAGAAAATATAAGAGCTAGGTCAATATACATACATATACATATTTATATTTGGTTTTATTGTGCGCCGCGCATTCTTCGATGGATTTATGATGTTTTACGGTCGTCTCTTATCTGTATGCTTAATTGGAAGCCACTATACCAGTAAACTAGTGAATGACGGTTTGTCCTGAAGAGGTTATCGAAATAGTTATAGATTTTCATAATTCGATGTAACGCTCAATAAAGTCTAAACGAGATTTGAAGGTAGTTCGAACGGAGTTTGAAAGCGGTTTGATCGGAGTTTGAAACGTTTTTTCTCCTAAATTTTGAATAACCATTTCGCCAATTCGCCAATTTGATCGTCGACACTGTATTGTGGACAATTAGAACAGCATCTTTTCTATTGTCTTGGGTTGGAACGGACACTTACACGTCGTTACAAAAATTTTTTGGGATGGAGAATATCGGTAACCAAACCTATAACGAGTTACTAAATAAATTAAGTGATTATTTCAAATCGAGTACTCATATTTTGGCCGCTCGCTGCAAATTTGGGCGAAAAATATGGAAGGAAGGCCAGCAGTACTCGGAGTGCGTAATGGAACTATGAGGAATAGCATGGGATTGTGAATTCGTCTGTAAAAAGGAGGATTGTGATCGAACTTATGTAGATGAAATGATCAGAGTTGCTATTATCCTGAAGATACCTCACGATTCAGTTAGGACCGCTGCTCTTCAGAAAAAGAATCCGACATTATCGGATATTTTTATTTTGGCAGGCATGTACGACAGCACATGTAAGACGGTGGATGTGATCCAGGGGGAAGGAAAATAATCTCTTGCCAGAGGTTCACCAAAAATGGTAGAGCAAAAGTGACCAAGGGGAAGGTCGCGATATCGATATTCCAGACAGCGACAAGAATAATCACGCAATCGCTTACAGTCTTCGTTTCACAATCGTAAATCGTGCTAAGATTGTGGAAGTAAACACAAAAGGGAATATTGTTGGTTTAAACAAGCTGAATGTAATCAGTGTGGTAAGGTAGGATATATAAAATCTGTTTGCCAATCTCGCTTTAGGAATAAAGGGCAACACGAGGTACAGAAAAAAACAGCAGAATACATCAGAACCTTGAAGGTCGTGGAGCAAATTTTTTTAGCGGAGATTACGAAAGCTAACCAGACAGTGATGATAGACGTAATAAAAAATTTGAAAAATATGTCATTTCTGGTAGATACAGATGCTACTTGTTCCACCGGATTGGCACGACCGGCTACAAACAATTGGGGAACCCACCACCCAAGTTCTCCGCACGTATGAAGGTACAGAGATACCCGTTCAAGGGGGACTTGAAGTAGAAATTAAGTTTGAGGAAGTTTGTATAAACTTAAATCTGCTCGTTACTTGTTCGGATTCCGGAGTCAATATATTGGGCATGGATTCAAATAATAGCAAGAAAAGCTAGGAGATTCGAGCACTTGAGTTAAATTCGGAGGTGAAGAAAAAAGCAGTCGAGCTAACGTGTAAATATCCGAATGTGTTGTCCGTGAACGGCGGAATTTGGAAGGCGGTTTCTACGTCTGATTGGGCAACACCAATTCTACCCGTGGCAAAAAAGGACGGATCAGTGCGGGAAACATTAAGCATCTTACTACGGCACTATTTTATCCAGTATAAAATGGGGCAACAGAACGGTTTGTAAGGACATGTAAAACTACTCTGTTCAAAATTGCACTGGAAGGAAACATCTTCTGGCTGCTTTTCTACCAGCAATGTACGACCAGACGAAATTTACTCCCGTACCAACTTTGAAGTTTCAACCTGACGATAGTGTTTGGGTAGAAATTTTTTCCCGAGGGGGCAAATGGGTTCGAGGTGGAATATATCACAAATCTCAACATACGGTTGGTTTTCAAATGTCTACCATAGTAAGAGGACATCATTTCGAGTCGAAATCATAAGGGACATTTAGAGACACTCAATGGTCCTAAGTGCCATTGATTAAAATATGAAATGAAAAATTATCAGAAATATTGATGGCCTATAGCACCTTAGAATATTTGTAGGAAAGTATTAGTAAGTGCGAGATTATGATTTTGCAAATTACAACAAATTTGTAAAGTGATAAAATGTAATCTGACATTTGAAATTAGCTTAAAGACTTTCCTCACAAGTTTGACAGTAGTTTGAATGAAGTTTGAAACAAATTTGAATGCAGTTTGAAAGATCTCAATCTAAATTTAGGCTAGTAACTGTGTGAAAGAATCATAAGCTTCATTGTCGCAATATAACTCTGAATCATGTAGAATTATATTTCATAACTCCATACAACCAAATACCTCAAAACTCTATAACCCCAAAAGCCCATAATGCTTTAACCCCATAGCCCTATAACCCATAAAAAACCCCGTTTACTTGAGAAAGTTGAAACAATTAAAAAATAGAACAATTTATTAGCAGCTAAAGAAATACTCAGGGTTATATTTAAATATACAAGGTTTAAATAATAATTTCAGTGAAGTTGAATCACTAATATTGACTCAGAACTTTGAATTCATATGTTTAAGTGAAACCCATCTATCAGATTTTGATAGTGATAACCTAGTGGAAATAGAAAATTATAAATTATTTAGAGCTGACTCCTTCTCACGACATACCGGTGGCGTTTGTATATACATAAAAAACTATTGGAATGTTGAGGTGATCCAAAAATATACTTTAAACTTAGACTTTTGGTGGTTATCTGTTAAACTAGTATGCTTTAACACTGTGTTATTGTTGGTAGTATTCTACAGAGCACCTAGACAATTAAATGTAAATGCAGAATTTTTTCAAAATTTTAATAATTATTTGAGTGAAATTTGTGATAAAAATAGTCAAATTTGTATTTGTGGTGATATGAATGTGAATTGGAAAATAAATGAAACAAATAAAAGGATAATTAAAGAAATTATACAAGACTGTGGACTTAGGCAAATAGTGAAAGATTATACAAGAATTGCGAAGAGTTCAAGATCAATAATTGATTATGTGGTGGTTAATGATACTAATAATATAACTTGTGATGTCAAAAGTGAGTTTAAAATTAGTGATCATGAATCGATTGAAATAATAATAAATAAGTCTGGTAAATCAAACAATAATTTTGGTAGCAATAATAATAAACTAGTTAAGTTTTTAGATTATGATATAAATAAATTTCGTAGTGCGCTTTGTAAAAATGATATTACGACAATTTATTATAATTCAATCAATTTCAAAGCAGAGAACTTTAGTGTTAATTTGCATGGCGTGGTTAAAAAATTCATAGGACATAAAATTGTTACAAAAAAAGTGTGTCCATGGTATACAGAAGATCTAAAAGTTCTAAAACACAATAAAGTTAGATTGTATGAAATAGCTTGTACAAAGGACTCAGAAACTGATTGGAATAATTATAAAATTAATAGAAATATGTATAAAAACAAACTAAATTATGCAAAAAGTGAATATATTAAACACAAAATAGAAGATTCAAGTGATCAAAAGGAAATGTGGAAAAATTTAAAAACATTTGTTTTGAAGAAATCAAGTAGTATTATTAAAGATGTTGTATTTGACAATATTTTGATAAGGGATGAATTAAAGATAGCTGATTGTTTTAATAAATACTTTGTAAATAGTGTTAATTGTATAAATGAAAGTATTCCATTTGTTCAATATTTGAACCAAACAGAAAGACAAGTCAATCTGTTTACTTTTAAACAAATAAGTTATGAGGAGTTGCTAAATATTGTAAAATTAATGAACAATAAGAAAGATATTAACTTAGTGAGTAGAAATATGATTATAGACAGTTTTGATTTAATTGGAGAAAATTTATGTTCTATTATAAACAATTCGTTGAAATCTGGTGTTTTCCCTACAATATGGAAGGAATCAACGGTAGTTCCTATTGAAAAAATTTCTAATACAATTAAATGTGAGGAATTTCGGCCAATTAATATGATTTTGTCTGAAGCCAAAATCCTAGAAAGAGTGGTTTATTTACAGTTTAGACAATATTTGGAAGAAAATCAGATAATATTTGACTTTCAGTCTGGATTCCGTCGAAATCACAGCTGTGAAACTCTGGTGAATCTGGTGGTATCAAACTGGAAGGATGCTGTGCACAACAAAAAAATTATAGTTGCAGTATTTTTGGATTTTAAAAGGGCGTTTGAGACAATTGATAGAACAATTCTTCTTTCGAAATTAAGTGAAATGGGATTAAGAAACATCGAACTTCAATGGTTTAAGTCATACTTATCAGAGAGAAGACAAAGAACAAAAGTAAATGAATCGCTATCTGATTCAATAACTGTCTCAATAGGAGTACCTCAGGGAACAATATTGGGTGTAGTGCTGTTTCTACTATACATAAATGACATTCACAAAGCAGTTGAGTGGTCTACAATCTTCCTTTTTGCGGATGATGCTCTTTTATATGTTACTGGAGAAACCATTGAAGAATGTACGAGTAAAATCAACAATGATCTGGCAATGATTGATGTTTGGTGTAAAATGAATAAGATGAAGCTAAATATATCAAAAACAAAATGCATGATTATTAATAGTAAATTAGATAGTATGGTACATATAAATAATCAACCGATTGAAAAAGTTAGTGAGATAAAATATCTCGGTATAATTATAGATAATAAGTTGGATTTTAAAAGTAATTTAGACTATGTGTGTACAAAAATTGCAAAAAAAATTTATTTCTTGAATAGTATACGTAAGAATATTTCGTTGAGTACTACAATTTATATATATAACGTTATTATTAAACCCCATTTTGAATACTGTTCTTCAATCCTATTTATGTGTAATAGGGAAATGATGAGCAGGCTACAAAAATTACAGAATAAGGGAATGCGATGCATTCTTAGGGTAAATAAATACACTTCGATTGATTTTATGTTACAATCTTTAAAGTGGCTAAACATTGAGCAGAGGATAAAAATGAATGTATTGATCTTTATTTTTAAGATGAAGCATCAAATTTTGCCAAAATATTTGTATGATAAAGTAGTGTTTGTTAGTGATGTTCATGATTATATGTTAAGAAATAGAAATGATTTTAGGTTAAAAGTGTATAATAATGAAAAATCAAAAAATATGTTAATGTATAATGGCTTATGTCTTTTTAATAATCTTCCAAATAACTTAAAAAATGAAACAAGTTTAAAAGTATTTAAAAGTAGTATGATTAATTATTGTAAAGACAATTTTTGAATGTAATAATAATTTACGAATTTATTTTTAAAAAAATGTAAATTTTTTAATAGTATTTTATACTAAATAAAGTTATAATAATAATAATAATAATAAATTCCATATCCGTATAGCCCCATAACCGTAACAATAAAAAACTTACAAGTGAGCCTTTAAGACCCTGTAATCTCAGAAAGCTACAATTAAAACTCCACTCATTTTTTTGTGGTCCTGTGTTATTCAAGGCTTTTATAAAAGATGAAATTATATAAATTGCTGATGTAGAAAGAGTTTCAACGAGTTGGGTTCCATTTTCAAAACATTTCTAAAATAAATTTCTTCTTTTCAAATCAATAAGTCAACCAGTCTAATACTATGACCCTCTGTTGAGAGTGCAGATTCCATGGGCCGCCCCACCTTTCATGTCAGCACTGTAGGCTGGCATGAAGCAATGCAATGTGCAGGTGGTTTAAAATAAAAACGGGTCTATAGCCGTACGCCCTCGAGTTGGCTACTACGGCGTAAAGTAGGACGGTAAAATGAACTGCGAAAGAGCTGGGAGTACCTTGAGCCCCAGAAAAAGATTGCAAAGATGAAAACATAAAAAAACAAGTAACAACTAAACGAAAAATTTTATCAAACTTTGAATGGATTTGAATAGAAATTCACAAAACAAAAATTAATAATTAAGTTTTAAAGCAAGTTTTGGTTGAGTTTGATGAGAGTTTGAATATAAATATTTATCAAAATTGAAGAAAATAACACAGGCACACCAAAAAAAATGTCAAAACCCACCTTCCCCTCCGTTTTTGGGGTCGCTTAAATCGAATATCACCATAACAAAAATTTTAACTAGTTATTTCCCCGTTAGCACCCCCATACACCCTCTTCTGGGAGTTGAAATGTCAATTCTCATACAAAGTCGAGTAGGGTGTGTATTCCTATGTTTTCTGGGCCACCGCTTTATTAATCTGAGTTTTAAAGATAGGAAAGAATGAACATTTAAGATCACTTCTTCTCGCATCAAGTTCTGTCATTTAAATCTAAGTGCCCCCACGCTGGAGTGACCCGCATCAATAACTCGGCTTCTGTTGATTTTTTGCTCAACACTCTATCGTTTTGCCAACAAGAAACTAAGTCAGTTTCGTATCTACTTTTGCGACTAGGACACCTCCACGTGGTGAAGGCGGTTAACGAGTAGCCGGCTAAGTTCGTAGGTAAAACAGGATGCCTTCATGGCAAGAGTAGGAAAAAAATTACGGCGCAGGGGAGGGAGACCAAAGTATCGGCGGATGGCCAGGGTGAGAAAGCAGGCCTGCAGGCGTCGTCATCATGCGACTGCAACTTGGCTACTTTAGGGTTTAATGCTTCAAGAAGAAATGCAAGTCCAACTGTAGTTCTGAGTCGATGGCGGTTTAAAAGAGCTGGAAAAATGCTTCTGGCAAGGTAAAGGGAATGATCTCGTTCGCGCTTACATACAAGCTGTGACGTTTAATTGCCAGTTATTTATGCCAGTATTTACGAACGACGTTAAATCGAATAACACACAAAGAGTGCTACATAGATTTATTCAGAGGGCCCCGAAGCCTCACAATGCAGAGTGTTACCACCGGCTGGAGTTGGGTGGATGGATGATCTGATCATGAACGGCAGACTTATTTTTAATTTTTAACATGTTAAACCACTTCATCTTACACAATCTGTTATGAATGAGCTCCTGCTCAAAATAGATTGTGTAAGTATGGGGTGGTCTCTAAACAAAATGTATGTAAATAGCCAAATAAATAAAATAAATAAATAAATAAACATCATGATGTGACTTAAGACTTCATGTAGCTTTTGAAGGCGTAAGATGGAACGATGAGATGGACCTAACCATCGAATATTGTACGGACACCTCAGGATGTTCTACTCATAGATGCAACAAGAGTAGTTTAATGTTTCGCTACACACATGTGTGGTAAGTTTACGCCCAATAATAGCCGTAGAAAATTTTCAGCACATGAAAATTATATGAATCTGTTTTCAGAATAAAGGCTGTAGGAGGTGAAGGTAAAACATGGATACCAACAAGTATCTGTAACTCGTGCAGGAAAATGTTGGATCGTCAAACATTACATCCTGAAGCACAGAGATCTATGTAGGTGAATCCCGCTATATGGAGTGAGCCGAACACAGAAGGGGAGTACTACTGATAAAATGGACGTTATTGATCACCCGGTTGCAGAAGAAATTCAAATGGATATTAATGAGAAATCGCCCTATGAAGCTTTGGGACCAAAAGAGATTGAACGATATGATAAGGGTTTCGGGTTTACCAAAAGATGGTGCAGAGCTTCTCGCGTCAAACCTTAAGAAAGATGGTCATTTGGCTAAGAAAACCTCTGTTACTTTTTACACACATCGGGAGAATTCCTTCCCTTTTTCACGAAAGAAGGGTCTCTTGTTTATTTCAAAGATGTTCGAGGACTTTTTGATTATTTGGAACCAACTGACCTTCATATACCCATAGCACATTCCGATAACATGCCAGAAGATTACGAGTCATTACGTTTTGTACTTGAAAAAATTTATTATAGTGATCACACTTGGCAAATTTGCGGAGACCTCAAAATACTCACCATTCTCTTGTGGGCAACAAAAGGGGCATACGAAATATCCGTGCTTTTTGTGTTTGTGGAAAGGTCGTGATCGTACGAAGCACTATACATTGAAAAATTGGACTATGTGAAATACTTTAGTTCCTGGTCTAGCTAGTATTCTCATTTAAACGAAAAGGGATCCTTTTAGGTACCTCCAACAGAAGTTTCCAAATAAATCTGAAGCCAAACTTAAGGAATGAGTTTTCGACAGGCTGTAAATTCGGAAACTCCGGAAACTCCTTCGCGACACTGAATTTGTCGAATCAATGAACGCCCAGCAGTCAAAAGCTTGGCTTAGCGTTAAAACTATAGTGGAAAACTTCTTAGGCAACAAGAAAAGTCCTAATTACAATAAAGATATAGAGGGGTTACTTGAGAACTACAAGATTGTTGGCTGTCTTATGAACTTAAAGCTCCATTTCCTCCATTTACATGTAGACTATTTTCCAGAGAACCTGCGAGACCATAGGGAGGAGCAAGGTGAGAGGTTCCTCCAAGATCTCAAGGAAATGTAAGTGAGACGTCAGTATGTTGGTGGTCTATTGTTGGAATCTGAAGAGATATGCACCAGAAGTGAAGAGAAAAAGTACGAGGAAGCCCCTTAGTAAGTCCTTCAAGAGCAAGAGAGTCCAATACCATAGGGCACAATAATTGGAGAAACAGGGCCGGTAAGATAATTTTTCAACTTTCCAAGGAGTGTTCGTGTGAAAACCTACCAGTTCGTGAGAAATAAGAGGATTCACCCGTTGAACACGAGGGACTCGTCTCAAAAGTTGCCCCGAATCACTCTCCATTTGACTTTGTATGAAAATTGCCATTCCAACCCTCATAAGGGCGTGTATGTGGGTGGCAAAGGGCGCTGAAGGTTGACGAGGGGGTTGGATTTATTTTCGGTAGTTTTCTTAGTTTTCAACTGCCTAGAAAACGTAGGCATACACACCATACTCGACTTTGTATGAAAATTGACACTTCAAAGGGGTATATGGAGGTGACAAAGTGACGCCATGACGTAACGAGGGAGTCTTATTCATTTTTGGCAGTCTTCTTCGTTTTTAGTTGCCCAGAAAACATAGGAATACTCATCCTACTCGACTTTGTATGAGAATTGACATTTAAATTCCCAGAAGGGGGTGTATGGATGTGGTAACGGGGAAATGGCTAGGCAGTTAAACAAATTTTTAAGGTCATATTCGGTTTCAGCGACCCCAAAAACGGAGGGGTAGGGGTCTATCCTCTGGGTCTTGACATTTTTTTTTTGTGTGCCTGTGTAATTAAAGAAATTTTGTGAAGTGAAGTTTGAAGGAAATTTTGGAACGTTTGAAACAAAATTGAAATATTTTTGTTTGAACAGAGTTTGAATTAATTGATTGTTATTAGAATAAACAAAAATTATTTCATCTACGATCATATTTTAATGTTGTTTGATCACAATTGGAGATGAGTTTGATCGAGATTTTGTAGAGATATATTTTGAAGTTGAAAAGTTTGAAATGATTGAATCAAATGGATTAGATTACTGACTGAATTGAAAGGTATCAAATTATTTGATTTGAATTACAAAGAAATCTCTTTCCTATTTCTATTTTAACTGAAAAATTTAAAAATAATAAAAATCTGGTTTATTTGAGTTTGAAGAGTAGTTTGAACGGCTTTAAATTTTATAACCGAGTATTTGACCACAGTTTGATATTGACCAAGCATTTTTTTTTAACTTCGCTTCCCATGAAAAAGAAATTTGATTAATTACTAGAACAAGGTCATTTTATTGCAAATATTAATATTGTGTGCAACGAAGCATTACAATTCTTATATAAATTCTATCTTATCTCGCGCAAAGCATCAGCGACTTAACACAAATTACCAATTCACACGATAAAATATAAACCGTAACAGTTTTTTTTTTTTTGAGTAATTTACTACGAAAGTATGTAGTAGTATAGTAGTAATTATTAAATTAATCAATTTACCAAGAAAATGCACACGTACAGTGAAAACTATATCCCAATCAGTTAATAGTTTCTTTATACACGACCTTTATAAGCACACCAAACAATTTCTTTTTAATTTGGTTCAATTCACAACGCCACAATAAGACAAGAAATTGCTAATTTCCTTTGAAAAAATGAAAACAAGAAGCAAACTACCAAACAAGAAAATGAAAACTACTTCATTCTACTATATGTACTGGTACAGCAATAGTTGAGTTGAGATGTGTATAGTGAAGAAGACGTTTTGAAAACGAAGAAGAAATCAAATTAAATGAAGACAAACTGTATAAGAATAGAATTTTGTATAAGATAGTCGTAACCGCACAGTATAATTTAATAATCAAAACTATTATTTTGTTGTTGTTGTTATTTGTTTTATTTACTTGTTCGGTTTGTGTTTATTGACATGGGTTTGTTTTCTTTTCTTTTGTGTGTGTGTGTATTCCCTTCTGAAGAAATCAATTATTATTTGTTGTTGTATTTTTGTGTTATCGCGTTCAATTAATTTATTGTGTGCAGTTCATGCAATTGCAGGCGGCAAACCAATTTTGACCACCACACGTTTTTTAATTAATTGGAATTGGATTAGTTATGGAAGATATCGCGGAACAGATGTTTGAAGCTTAAATAAATATGACGTAACATTTTAAGAATATTATTTATATGATATAAAGTTGCCCTCTCACATACGTTTGGCGCACGGGGTCATAAGATAATTAATTTTACGCGATTTTAACAGTTGTGTTTATAGTTTGACCTAATCACCTCTTATAACTCGTTTTTGTTTTTTTATTTTTTGCAGATCATCATGCAATTTGGATGAAATTTACGGATACGAACATTATTTATACGTAAATAAATCGTGCGCGCGCACGGCAACTGCTTTACCGGAAACATGGTGAGATCATTAGTTTGGTTTTTTGTTTATCAATAGTTTAAGTTGAATTATTTTTAAGTGTTGTGTGTTTCGTGGCTACGAATTACACACATGTATATATATGTAGGTTATGAAAATTAATATCTTTTTGGTTTGTATTGTATTGTATTACGTAGACCTTTCAAATTTACTGAAAATTGGATTTTTGTTATCATATTTTCGATCGCGAACAAGTTTCCGGTTCTTATTATTTACTGTTTGGTAACCTGTTGGTGAGGTATTTAATCATACCTTATCGTCTGTGAAATTTAATAATGTGAAAGTTGGGAGTCCAATGGAAAATTCGTTGAAGAATACAGTCATGGTTCTTCATAACTTGTTTGATTTATTTACTTTAGCTTAATGGAATGGTGAATTTTATTACTAATTAATGAATTATATATCCAAATGATTCAAGCGTAAACCAATTTCACTATAATTACATAGCCCGTTCTAGTGATCGCGTTTTTGCGATCCTATTTTGGAAAAAAGAGAACCAACGTTTTTGGAGAAAGGTCTCTCAAACGAAACTTCTGTAGCCCTTGTATACAGAAATAATCATTCTATAAAATTCGAAAAATACACCTCCGAAAGTAGTGGAATTATAGCATAGTTCAATGGGAATTTGGAGATTTATCTGCACTAAATCAGGAACTAAAACCGGCTACATGTTTCGATCTGAAAGGAATAATCCTGAAAGTATGGACCATGGTAACTTTATAGCGATATTTAGAATGGTGATGTTGACTAAATGATCATCAATCTAGGAGGCGGGGGTTTTCCTGGTTTTGCAAAGTATCATTTACATATTTTGCAAAAGTCATTAACATTATTCCTTGTTCTTCTAGAGAGCGCTTTTCCCATCTGATCTGAAAGTAATTTTCTACGGACGACTGTAAAAGTTGAATAAATATTAAATAATACGTGAATAATGGCTGAAAAATGATTGAATAATGTATGATTATCTATACCCGCAATCAGCCATTATTCACTGATTATTCAATCATCACTCTATGAAAAGTCAATGAATAATCAATCAATTATGAGTGAACAATGTGTAAATTATGAGCTAATAATCATTGAATATTGAATCAATATATTCAGTGAATAATCATCGAATCAAATAAAGAGCGGATTATCAGTCAATATAGCGTGAATAATCAGAGAAAACTGGGTGAATAATTTGTGAACAACGGACAAATATTGAGTGAATTTATCAGTGAATAATGAGGGAATTATGAGTGAATTTTCGATAAATAGGGGAATAATACTTACTGAATAATGTGTGAATATTCCATGAAAAACCAGTGAATAATAACTGAATAATGACTAAATAACACAGCCACACAAAAAAAAATTTTTTTTTGGCCTGGGGTCTGACTATGTGTTCTATATGTTTTTGGAGTCGCTGAATCTGAATCCAAGGTCGGTTTAACCCTAGCACGTCAGTGTTTGGCCGCCATAACCTCAACAAACCTAGTAAATAAGGATTTTCAGTACTATTAAATGTATATAACTCTATAACTTGAACGGTTAACTCCTAAAACCTATAAACCCATAATCTCATAATCCAATAACCTCATAAACCCATAACACCATAACCCCATAACCTGAAAAGATCTAATAAATGAGGATTTTTAGCATTAAATGCATATAACTCTATAATTCGAACGGTCAAGCCCTAAAACCTATACACCTATGACCCCATAACCTCATGATCGCATGACCCTATAGCCACATAACCCCATAACCACATAACACCATAACCCCATAACAATATAACTCTAACTACACAGCCATACAAAAAATTCGGCCTCAGAATCTGTCTATGTTTACTGTATGTTTTTGGGGTCGCTGAATCCGAATCCGAGGTCGGTTTAATCCCACTACATCAGAGTTTGTCCATAACCTCAAAAGACACTTCAAAATCTACTAAAACCGTTAAACCCGATAATCCTAACCGATGTTAAACCTAAAACTCGCTCGCCCATCGAATCTTCGACTAACTCAATAACCCCGACATCAAAATACTAAAACAGTATCGCTCAATCTTCCTCGGCGAAGATTTCACAAAATTTACATGCGTTATATTCCCTACAATCTCGTTTCCCGTGTGTCTACATCCAGGGCACCTCCTCGCGGTGACGGCGGGCAACGGAGCGAGCTCGTTATCCCGCTGAGTCCCTGGATCACGGCTGTTACGCCATTATGGCAGGCACACGGAGAAAGTGCGTTACGATGCAGGGAGTCGGATACTCAGTATCGGCGGCTGGTTAGGGTGGGAAAGCGGGCCCGCAGGCGTCGTCATCAAGCGACCGCAGCTCAACATTGGTTGGTGAGTTGGCCAATGTAGAGTTTAGGACTACAAGAAAAAATAGCAAAGTTATCTTGCCAGAACACAAATGTGAATCGAAGCACAATGTGTTCTGTCATGTATGCTCAAAGTTTGAAGTGAGTTCTCAATTGCTGATATGATGGAAGTCGACGAAAAAATAGATATGGATACAGAATCGGCATTTGAGATGAGTGATGAGACGGATAGTGACATGGATGATGGCTTAAGCTCCAAAAATCCAAAATTAATATCGCAAGCTGCGTTAAACCACAGTACACATATATAAGGTAATATATTGCGCAGGATGTCAAAAAATTTCAACAACAACAATGGCGGAGATCGTGACTGAAAGTTTATGAAATATTTAAACAATGATACATTGTTAATTATTTTGAATTAAAGTCAGTAGAATTTTTCACAAAATTTTAATTATATTCACTCAACACTCAAAATTATTACGCAAAACTAACAAACACGATTTGTTTGGTCACGATGTCCGCCATATTAAATTTTTTTTTTACATAGATGCGCAAGAAAGAACGAAAATGAAACATCGGAGTATATTACCTTATTATGTGTACTGTGGCGTTAAACGATCTTGTACGGAATTTAGGATTAGCAAAGGATGGTTCAGAATTTTTAGCATCCTTTCTTAAAGAGAGAAATCTGTTGGAGCCAAAGACGAAAGCTTCTTTTTATAGAAACAGAGAGATGCAATTTCGACAGTATTTTTTAAAATATGATGATCATTCTCTTGTTTATTGTACAGACATAGTAGGTCTCATTAACGAACTAAAACCAAATTGTTATGATGCCAAAGAGTGGAGACTTTTCATAGACTCATCAAAGAGGAGTATAAAGGTAGTTTTGCTACACAATACAAACATTTATGCTCCAGTTCCCATTGCCCATTCCATTGTTATGCAGGAAAAATATGAGAACATGGATATTCTACTGCAAAAAATTGATTACGAGACTCATAGATGGCAACTTTGCGGTGATCTTAAGACAACAACGATTTTACTTGAACAACAGTCAGGATTCACAAAATTTCCATGTCATTTATGCTTATGGGACAGTCGTGATCGTTAAAATCATTATGTGAAAAAAAATTGGCCTACCAGAACATCATTCACCCCTGGTACCCGGAATATCATCCACAAATCGCTAGTTGATCCAAGAAAAATTCTTATCCATCTCCTTCACATCAAGCTTAGTCTAATGAAGCAATACGTTAAAGCGCTCGATAAATCTGGAGTCTGCTTCAAATATCTCGTTGATAAATGTTCGAAGTTGTCTGAGGAAAAATTGAAAGAAGGGGTTTTCGATGGCCCTCAGATCAGAACGATGTACCGAGATACTGCCTTCACTACTACAATGAATCAGAAAGAAAAAAACGCCTGGCAAAGCTTCAAAGCAGTTGCTCAAAATTTCCTTGGCAAAAAAAAAGCCCTCATTACAAACAATTAGTTGAAAAAATGATTTCTGACTTTCAGAAGCTTTAATGTAATATGAATTTGAAACTTCATTTTCTTCATTCCCACCTCGATAAATTTCCTGAGAACCTTGGGGACTTTAGTGAAGAACAGTGAGAACGATTCCACCAAGATATTAAGGTCATGGAAACTCGGTATCAGGGACGATGTGATGTAAGCATGATGGCTGATTTTTGCTGGACGCCAAAGAGAGAATCGAAGGAAAGTCGGAAACGAAAGCGTACGAAAGCTTTGTTTTTATATTATTTTATAAATCAGCCCTTATAAGGGCTATATGATGTATAAAATCCGGTCACGCAACGTCCCCGCGGTGGACATTGATATATTGGGTAATGCTAATGCTGACGGTCCTACAAATGTTATACAAGGTTATACAGAGATAACTTGGGAATGATGACGATATTCTGTTATAATTTCATGAAATCTACGCCACGAATAATTTCGCGGTGGAAGAATAAGCGATACTGTTTCAGTATTTTGATGACGGGGTTATATGGTTATGAGGTTATGGGGTTATGGTGTTTTGGATTTATGAGGTTATTGGGTTATGAGGTTATGGGTTTATAGGTTTTAGGAGTTAACCGTTCAAGTTATATAGTTATATATGATACATTTAATAGTGCTGAAAATCCTTAATTACTAGGTTTTTGAGGTTATGGCCAAACCCTGACGTGCTAGGGTTAAACCAACCTTGGATTCGGATTCAGCGTCCCCAAAAACATATAGAATACATAGTCAGACCCCAGGCCAAAAAAAATTTTGTTTTCATCATTCAGCAGTGAATAAATAGTGAATAATTTGTAATTAACGAGTGAATAATCAGTGACTAACAAATAATTAATCAATCAATGAATAATTACACAGGCACACACAAAGAAAGTCCTGATTCAGAAAGGTGAAGTACCTTCTGGTACGTTTTTCGGTGTGCTAAGAACGATTCTGAGGTCATGATTTACCCATCACCCTTAGATTTCACCCCAGCACCCCAGCATCGACCCAAAGGGTCAAAATTTTACATCATCATATAAAAATTCAAAATAAGTATCTCATTCTACGTTTTTCAATGTAATTTAATAGTGTTCATTTTGCTATATCTCCCCATCCCCCTTCACCATATGGTTATATTTTGACCCTTGTAACGTTGTACCAGTATTAGGATATTCCAATTTTTCATTTCCATGTGATGAAATCAGGCAACAGAATCATTCCTAGAAAAAAAAATGCTTCTATATTAAAACACATATAAGTAAATTTAAAATGCTTGGAAGATATACTGTATAGGTAATCTTTAGTTGATGATTTTGCCTCTGGGGAGAATAAAGCTACAAGCTATAAGCCGAATCTGTATGTTAGTCATCGATCCACAGATATATTTTGCTTTTATATACAGGGTGAGGAAAAGTATGGATGGAAACCCCTAAAAATAAGAGCAAGGTATATTCTTACATAATTTGCAACATGCAATTTAATGGTGAGCTTGGTTGTGACCTTTACCTTCATCTCAATGGTCATTTTGAGATCAAGGTAATTTTTTATAGGGAAATTCTTGTTTTTGACATCGGATTTCGAAAAGAGCGATCCTTGGGAGGTCATGGAAAAACATATTCTGACGTACAATTGATTGCGCTTTTCGAATCCGATGTCAAAAACTGGGGTTTCCCTATAAAAAATCACCTTGACCTCAAACTGACCTTTAAGATGAAGGTCAAGGTCCCAACCAATCTCACCACTAAATTTGTTGTTGAAAATTACCTAAGACTAAACCTTGCTTATTTTCTTCTTTTGACATACTCCGCGAGATTTCTAGGGGTAAATTCTTTCAAATTGATTGCTCTTTTTGATTCTGTCATCAAAAATACGGGTTCTAATTTTAAAAAACGACTTTGACCTCCAAATGACCTTGAAGATGAAGGTCAAGGTCACAACCAAGCTCACCATGAAGTTTATTGTTGAAAATTACCTAAGAATAAACTTTGCACATTTTTTTTTTTGACCGAACTCCGCGAGATTTTTAGGGGTTTCAATACTTTTCCTCACCCTGTATGTAAAGAACATAATTTAATTGATTTTAGATCGATTCAAACATCATAAATCACTTATGTCTTTCGTATAGGGCCCTTTTCTATTTTTACGGTGATAATGAGTTTTTTTTTCATCAAATGACCTGTAAAATTGTAGTTTCTCGTTTTAGCATTCAACAATGGTCTGCTAACATATTTACGTCCCATCTACCCTGGTATCTCCTCTCCATCTCCTTTAAATCTTAGTGAAAACGTTCACATTGCTCTTCACTGTAATCACCTAAGTTTCAGGAAAATAATCCAGGTGTGAATCTAAGAAATGAAGGTTCAAGTTCATTAGGCATCCCATTTTTTCGAAAATTTTTACCATTTTTTTCATAAGATTTACATAATGAGGCCTCTCATTGTTTCCAAGGAACTTCTCAGCAACATTACGAAATTTTTAAATTGCGATATTTTTAAATTTCAAAATTACCATATACGTAACAGAAAACATCGGTATTCTGAACACAAACATGAGTTTTTCTTGTAGCCCTATACTCTCCAGAGGCCAAGTAACCGACCAATGAAGAGCTATGGTCGAATCATGACGACACCTGCGGGCCCGTTTTCCCACCCTGACCAGCCGCCGATACTGGGGTATCCCTCCCCTGCATCGTATACTTTTTTTTACCTACCTTTGTCATGAAGGCATTGTCCACCACGTGGGAACTTAACCGGAAGGACCCGGGTTTAATGCGGGTTTATTTGGGGTTTGGCCTAATTTTCAAGATCGCAGTTCTAATCACCTTGTGAGGTCCTTTCTTTTTTCTATTTGTGATTTAGTTAGATTAAGACTGAATATTGAATGTAACTTGAGGCGAGCCGTATTGAAAATTAATTTTACTTCGCATACCAGAACCAAGTACAACAATTGGATATCATCATAAAATATCGAATGAATTGAAAGGTTATTGACATTTAAAATTTAATTTGTACACGATGCCAAAATATAACAACATACACACACCGTATAACACACGTGTACATATATACCTATTTCATGTAACATGCAATTTGAAATTATGCCAAAACATAAAATTAAAAAAATCACGAATTTATAAATCATTCTGTGTCGTATTGGTATACCAATGTTTTTTAAAAAAAACTTAGACTTGATAGTTTGAGACTTATGTATACCATTTATTTACATTGTAGCTCGCGTATTAAATCAATATTATTCATCTGTCCCAGGATTAAAAATAATAAATTTAATTAAAAAAAAATAATAATAAAATTATAAACACCCACATGGTAAGCAAATTAGAATTAATCCGCGATGGAAAATTTATGTACGCAGCTCTATACCTTAAGCGCTGTGGGTGTTAAAATTACATAAACGGCGCCTTTTTTTTATTTTTATGTGGATTCAATTGTCCCATTTCCAAACTCTACGTATACACTTTATAGTTACACGTACAAAAGTGTCTATTAAAAATCCCACAAGGTGGTGATCAACACGTTTTTGTCATTTTATTTGATTTAGATGATTGTTTGTCGATACACATAGTGTGTTGTATGTTGTGTGAATTGGATGATTGTGTAGATTGATCCAAAATAAAAATAAAATTATCGGTATTTATCGCTTATCCATTTATATATTCTAATTTTGTTTGTGTGTGTGTATTTGTAACAACTTCCTTTTTATGGTATATGCGCGAGATATTATACGCTTCCAAAATAAATATGATTCCCAAATTTGTTTTTTATTTATCTTCGCATGATGATGGATTTTCTTTGAGCGATTAGAAAATTAGATTTTTTTATGTAGGTTTTTTGTAAGAAGATTAAAATTTTATATTGGGACGGTATTGAGATAGAAATTTGTATATTTGTATAGGCGACGGATTATTATTTATCTTAGTTACTGCATTGATACGTTGGTGTTTGGTATACAATCCAGTACTACAAGATACTGCTGCTGTTTGAGCAGAATAGCTTTCTAAAATTCTAAAAGCTTATTTCACAATTGTTGATTATAGAATCAGTCAGCGTTTTTTACGATACAAATCCACCCTGGTGGGTCAACTTACCATAACCTAGACTCTTTCTCCTAGAATGTGAAATTTTAGCAATAACTGGATTCTCAACATGAGCTCCGGCAATCTTTTCTTTGTTAGCCTTACAAAAACTTACAAGAGGTATCAACTTTAAGTACATACACAATGTGGACTTACGAAACTTATGTGCGGATCAAACGGATTGTATATCATTAAGCATCCCAAGTCTTTTTCGAAGTGAATAGGGGCCAAAACCGAAAAATGATGGTAGATAATAAAATCAAATCTAATCAAATCTAATCGAATGTAGATAAATCTATCAAATCTTATTAAATGAAATCTAATCGGATATAGTATTTATAATTTAGTCAAATCTAATGCAATCTAATCAAATATAATGAAATCAAATTGAATCAAATCGACTCCAATCTAATCGAATTTAGGCAAAACTAATCAAATCTAACTAAATCTAATCAACTCTAATCAAATCTAATCTAATCTAACCAATTCTAAGAAAATTTAATTAAATCTAACCAGACCCAATTTAATCCAGCCAACTGAAATCCAATCCAATCTAATCTATCAAACCTAATCAAATACAAACAAATATAATCAGATCTTAGCACATCTATTTAAATCTAATCAACACACTAACAAATTTCTCAAATTTTTCCAAGCATACATGACGAATCTGGCCTCCAATCAAGTCAAATCTAATCAAATTTAACGAAATCTAACCAATTCTGTTGAAATCTAATCAAATAGTAATCAAATTTGATCAAATATCAATCTAATCAAACTTAATTAAATCTAAAGTCTAATAAAATCTAACAATAATTTAAACAAATCTTATCTAATCTAATCAAATCTGATCAAACCAAATACAATATAATCAAATCTCTTCAAAACTAATCAAATCTAACCAAATCTATCTAAAACTATTCAAATCTAATCAGATATAGTCAAATCAACTGTAACCATGCCTAATCGAATTTAAGGTACATAATATGTTCAAATTACCGGTATATGTTCTTCAATATTGGAGAACTCTATTAAACAGTCAATTCTAATGAAGACATTAACAAATTTGGGTCATTCTTTCAAGCAATTGCATCGTCTGCAATGAATGCCGACTTTTGTATACTTTGCCAATACATGCATGGTTGGATAGTGATTTCAGGCCTTGCCACCAATTAAGTCTACTCTAATCAAATCTAATCTAATATAATCAAATATGTATACTCAAATCACATCTAATCAAATCTAATGAAATTTACTCGAATATACTCAAATCTGATCAATTCTAATAAAATCTAATCGAATATAGTTAAATCTAATCAAATGTTTTCAAAGGAAATAATGTATAGAACCTAGTCAAATGTAATAAAATTTAATCACATTTAGTCAAATCTAATCGACTGTAGTTAAATCTAGTAAAATCTAGGCAAATGTAATCAAATCCAACCAAACCAAACCTATAATCAAATCTAAACAAACAGAATCAAATTCAATCTAATCTTAGCGCGTCTATTCAAATCTAATTAATTCTAATCAAACCTAATCAAATCCAATCCACACATTAACAAATTAGGGTCGTTTTTCTAAGCAAACTAGTGTCTGCAGTGAATGTTGGCGTTCATATTCGGATAGTCACGTCAGGTCTTGCCCCCAATCAAGTCAAATTTAATCAAATTTATTCAAATTTAACGAAATCTAACCAATTCTGTTGAAATCTAATTAAATAGTAGTCACATATCAAACCAAATAAAATCTAATCAAATCTCTTCAAAACTAACTAATTAAAATCAAATAATGTCAAACCTAACCAAATCTAAACATATATAATCAAATCTAATCAACACATAATCAAATTTGTGTCGTTTTCAAGGATATATCGTCTGCAGTGCAAGCTGGCTTTTGTACACTTGGCCAATTACCATCATGTTTAGATAATCGTTTTGGGATAAAACTAATCAAATCTAACCAAATATTAAATCTACTCAAATTTAATCAGATATAGGCAAATTAACTCTAATCGAATCTAATTAAACCTAATGCAATTTATGGTAATCTAAAACGTTGACTCCGTTTGGTTGGGATTTGTGTTTTTTCTATCGTGTATAATCTTTGAAACTTATTTCCATTTCCAAAACCTAAAAGTATTCTTATAAACCTAACCCAATTCGCAAAAAAATATCCAAATTGACTCTCAGTGACGTCACGCTCCACGTGCTTTCAGCTGTCAAGCATACCTTGTAATATTATTGTATCATGGCCCCTACTGAAAAACCGACATACGCGGAAATGACAGAAATAAAATAGAAATTAAGAACAAAGAAAGAGTAAATTGTATTATACGCCTACCAATCCAAACTTTCCGTTTCATAAACGGAATAGCACAGCTAGTATGTATCTATAAGGGTACGGTATTTTATAGGTCCTTTTGTGAGGAGTAAAATATTTTAAATTATTCTTTATTTTGATTTGCGCAATTTTTACATATGTACATAATATTCAATTTTATGTGTACGTTTTCCACAAACAATCTTGCAATTTCTACAAGTGTACTTACTTTTATTTCTTTTGCAAAAACCTACTTCACAAGTTTGATGCTGTGATGATGTATGAGGCTCTTGAAGGTCAATATTTTCTTAATTTCATTTTCTTTCTTACCGGCAAGTTCTTCGGCTAATTAAAAAATGAAATCCTTTTTGGATATATTTGATTCGGTACATTCCTTGTACAGTATCCACGCATTTATGTGTGACAAACCTTTTTGCTTTGTTTTTATTTGTTTTGATTTTGACGTGGATACGTCTTTGATTTTGTATCGTTTTTTATCTCTGCTTTTCACACTACATCATACATTACTCTATACTTAAGAACATAAAGTAACTCTGTAACAGCCACTGAATACGTGAGATGACGAAGTATTTGTACTGCCTTACCATTGTGTCAAATTGACGCGTCCCCGTAGAGATAGCTATACCACATAGCAAACTTCGAAATTCGAAGGCGTAGAAGAAAGTAAATATTGCCAAATATTCGTCTCGCGAAATGCATAATTGTAAGTAAAAGTAGTAAGAGATAAATCTAACCGATTTCCAAATTTTTCTATGTGAAATTGAAAATGCGTCAAATTGACGTGCTTCGTAAACCTAGCGTTAATAAGACTTTATTTAAAACAAAAGTTTCTGAAAACTCGATAAATTTTACCTTTTGTTTTCGTTTGGTGATCATTAGGGTGCATACCGGTGTGAAGTTTTTGGACACTTTTTTTGGACAAATATTTATGCGAGTGTACATCATTTAACAGTTTATTAACCAAAAATAAAGTTATTTAAATGAAATAAGCTTCAAATAATTTGTAACATTCATTTCCAATTTTCTCTTCAACAAAACAAAGAATTTAGCGCAATTTTAATATTTTGATATGAATTTAGCTTGGAACAACTACGTTGTTCTCTATTATATCAAATAACACAGATCTCAGAGATTGGCTCATATAGTGACTATATAGGTTCTAAAGCAGTGATCGCACCCGTGCCAAACTTTGCTGGGAAATGGAAAGCATGAAATCAATTTGGACATAGTATAACGGTTACGAATATCAAATATTTTCGAGAAATACGGAAAGCTTGAAAGAAAACTGTTAGGATAAAATATATGGTTTGATAAAAAATGTCCAGTTGACAAGTTTTTTTTTGTATTGATTCACTTATCCCTGACGTATCATGACATTCGTAGCTAAATTGAATGCTAAGTTTATTGTTTGTTGTCGAAAAGTTCTCGGCAATTTAATTTTTGGAACAGGAAAAAGTTGCATATGCCATGGCTGGCGAATACGGAGGCTGAGACATCAGAACGCTGTCGTTTTTGGCCAAAAAGTTACGAACAAGCAGAGAAGTATAACTTCAAGGTAATAACTACTCCTTATTGTTACTGCCTCGTAGGAAGAACTCTTGGTATACTCTTCCATTGAAATCGGAGCTCACTGTTGAGCAAAACTTTTATATTCTTTCGAACATGACGACGTCTTGCATCTTCACGAAGCTTCTATTAGGACCATTAGGCCGTAGTCTCGACGTCATATTCGTACACTACTATTTTATCACCAGTTAAGATCCGTTCGAGCTGTTCTGGATGTCTGTCGTTCACTTCATTCAGCGACTTCTGAGCAATGTCCATCCGGTACTGCTTTTGGTCGAAATTCAACAATATCGAAGCCAATTATGCTACCACACGTTTAATGCCCAAAACATTTGAAAAAAGTGTGTGGCATGATCCAAATGATATACCAACATCGTCAGTAACCTGTATGATAGTGATTCGGCAATTGTCAATAACCATTTTACTGATTTTTCGACGATGTCGTTGGTTGTTGGTATGCTAGGGAGTTCAACGCGCTCGTCGTCTTCTATGTCTATAAGGTACTTCTCGTAAATGTTTGTTTTATTTATAGAAGCCAAAACATTCAACATTACCAATACCGTTGTACATTTCATCCAGACCTCTCGCACAAACCTCTCTAAACCAATTCCAGAACATTTCAACTTAAAAAACAAAAGCAGTTTTTAAGTCTCGAAATTTGTTATTTTTTCGCTGGCGCTACATCCCATGAGGGATTTGGCCGCTTCATTTTTGAAGTTTCGTAATCATTTTTTTAACGGATAGTGAGTGATTAATTCATTGATCCAACATTAACCAGCCGTGATTTTTTCATCACCCGCCGGGAATCGAACCCGGGACCTCCGGAGCTTAAAGCAAGCATGCTAACCACTGTGCCACCGGGGCTATATAAAATGTTATGTTTATGATAAAAAAAGGCTATATAAAATTGTTTTGGTGTTGACGACTGACGACGATCCACTGATTAAAACACAGATTTGTATAGACAAACCTCTTCTAGAAAAGTTTAAAAAAACTTCACCTTGATTCATCATTTGAATATGCCGCAACTCGTTCATTAACCACCAAATATGACAGTTAAGTCAGATACCAAATTTCAATGGAATTGGTGCATAATCGGCGAAGCTCCGTTTGGAGCAGGAATGGCGTTTTTTAAATAAAACATGATCAGAATCCGACAAATATTCCGGGATACTGCTAATTATATTTTGGTGCATACATACAAGTAAAACATAAATAAAAAAACTAAATTAACCAAAGAGAAATTTGTTTTTTCAAAACATAACCAATCCAGGCCTTTTCTACAGTTTCAGCAGCACATGGGACACTCACGTTTGCCAATAGATTTTAGTGAAATTTTATATCTAAGTTATTCAGCTGATTCTATAAGTGGTTCCTAATATAACATTGAATTATTCACGTTCTGAAGAATTTCTTTGCGATATATCATTCAGGGTCTGATTTTTTAAATAAAATAAAAGCCAAATCCAAGGAATGTTGCGGAATACATTAAAGTTATTATGGTTGGTAGCTTAAATCAAAAAATTGCTTCACCAAATGTTTTTTTTACATGAACAAGCAATCGAAGCAGTTCACTACGTCTCCAGCTCAAAATGGAATTAGGTAGCACATCTGTGGATTGATTTTAATAAAATTTTACTTCAGAGATCTGAGATTTACAATTGATTTTTTAAGAATTCTTTATCGAGAATTCCTCCGGCCACATCATCTGGGGTCGGATTTCTTATTTAAATCTTTGCTGAAATTCAAGAAATATTGCGGAACACTTCCAATGATATCAAATGAAAAATTATATTTGCCAAATTTATTTTTACATACTGAGTTTCAGATTTTCTTCTCAGTCTCCAACATCAAATGGGCAGGCATATTTGTTGACAGATTTTAGTGAAACTTGACTGAAATATGTTGTAGATATTATAAATAGTTCCTAATAAAATACCTATTATTTCATGGCCTGAAGAACTTTCTCGGCTTAAGGTTGAGCTGGGATCAGATATTTTATATTGAAACATGGCCCGACGGTATGATGTATTTTGGAACACTACTCGTACTAATGATATTATGGTCAATAGGATGAATCAAAAACTAAATTTGCCAATTTTGGTTTTCCATACAGCAATTCAAACAATTTTTTTCCTCCTCCAGCACCAAATGGAACGCTCACATTTGTCGATATATTTTTATTTGTATGACTGTGGAGTTTTTAAAGACCTAATCAAAATAGCAGAGACATGCGATTAGCAGAAAGGGTTATACACGCGAAGAGATTTGGAACTGGAAGTTCGAATGAAGACTTAAAATTCAGAATCGTTATACTACATCTATTGAAACCTACTTTGCCATTTATTTTACGATGCCAATTATCAATAGCTGAACTAACAGATTATCTTTCGACAAATCGTTGTAAGTTTCTATTTTTAAAGATGAACATTATAAAAATAATTCGGATCCGAACGGCCAAAGACAATTATTGTCTGGGTTTAAGATATTGAACCCAACTCCGAAATAATAAAATGTATCTTAACTTATTTTATTCGTCTCTTTCTGTAAAGATTTACGTTGAAAGACTAAAATAAAAATCTGGCGTATTATGGCTCGATTATGACTAATCCTTAGTATTACAAATAAAAAAAAAGATTAGCAGGCACGCAAAGACAGCAATTGTTTAAAGAAATAGTTTTATTGGCACTCCAATAATCAACTATTTGCGAACACTGTTCTAAAGGGTAAACATTGCGGAATATAAATTACTCAGTAACAGTTCGATATTGATATGAGCCGTAGGGCTCTTGAAAAGAAATTTATAACAAATCGCCAAATTTCTCTTGGAATAAGAATCTCAGAGATTGGCTCATATAGTGACTATATAGGTTGTAAAGAGTATACCTTGCGGAATTCAAATCACTGCGTGCCATTTTTACATGAGCCGTAGGGCTCTTGAAAAAAAATTTGGAAAATGACCAAATAGACGAATTTCGCTTGGAATAAGGATGTTGTTCTCTATTATGCCAAATAACACGAATCTCAGATATTGGCTCATATAGGCCCGATTGTATGAACGCGGATAGACGATATAACCTCGGATTCATCGTCGTTTGCATTGTATGAACAAGAAAATAAATTCATGGATAGAGTTATATCCTCTGTTTCTATCTTCTCTTTTCGGTGGATAGAACAGAGGATACAAAATATTGTTGTTGTTTTTTTTTTACATTTTAAAATGTTCACAGTTTGTTATCGTGTTATAGTGACGATAACATTGATTAATTAATAATTATACTTAAGAGATAAGATGGAGTCAAATAATAATCCACCGATTAAACGTATGAAAAAGTAAAAATATGAAAATGTATTTTCAATTACTTAAACGTCAAAGAAAAAAGTGTTACCATTCAAATAAAAAATGCTCTAAAACTGCAATAAAACAGAGGATTGACGATTGGAGGATCGTGGGTACCACGTAGCGGAGAAATTTGGGACTGAACGAGCTATCCTAATTTGACGTTTAAGATAATATGAAATGTCATGTATGTTGATATTTTGTTATTATGAAATGTCACTTAAGAATAGATTCCTTTAATTTAACAAAATATAAACACCGTGCTGATACAAATAATACGCGGGAGATTTTTTGTTATTATTAAATGTCATTTAAGGATAGCTTGCTTAATTTTTAAATTTCTCGTAGGTCGGCGTTTTCGAACATTTACAATCGTCAATAGAAAAATATTTTAAATTGTTCATACAATAGGAAAAATATAAAATTCTCGGATAAAGATATATCTGTACTCTCGGATTTTATTTTTTCTATCCTCGTTCATACAATCGGGCCATAGTGACTATATAGGTGCGGAATTTAAATCATTCAGCACCATTTTGATATGAGCCGTAGGGCTCTTGCAAACAAATTGAGAATATTAACGTATCGATGAATTTTGTTTTAAAAAAGGACGTTGTTCTCTATTGTACTAAATTGCGCGAATCTCAGAGATTGGCAATTTTTGATCCCTACATCTCATATCAAAATGGCACTGAGTGATTTAAATTCCGCAATGTATACATTATACAACCTATATAGTCACTATATGAGCCAATCTCTGAGATTCGTACTATTTAATATAATAGAGAACAAATTCCAAGCGAAATTCGTCGATTTGTTAATGATCTAAATTTTTTTTCAAGAGCCCTACGGCTCATATCAAAATGAGTGATTTGAATTTCGCAAGGTATACCCTTTGCAAACTGTACTACATATATGAGCCAATATCTGAGAGTCGTGTTATTTGATAGAATAGAGAACAGCGTCCTTATTCCAAGCAAAATTCGTCGATTTCTTAATTTTCTAAATTTTTTTCGCACTGAGTGATTTGAATTCAGCAATGTATGCTCTTTACAACCTATATAGTCACTATATGAGCTAATCTATGAGATTCGTGTTATTTGGAATAATAGAGAACAACGTCCTTGTTCCAAGCGAAATTCGTCGATTTATTAACTTTCTAAATTGGTTTGCAACAGCCCTCCAGCTCATATCAAGATGGCGCCAAGTTTTTTGAATTGTTGAAAAGAAAATTGGAAATGAATGTTAGAAATTATTTTAGGTTTATTTTATTTGAATAACTTTATTTTTGTTAAATACACTGTTAAAAGCTGTACACGCTCATAAATATATGTCCAAAAACCTAATTTATCTAAATTCTCAAATTTGTACAAAAACTTCAGAATACACACTCGCACAAATTTTTGTCCACAAAAAGTCTCCAAAAACTTCACACCGGTAGGATGCATTCGTTCTATTGCTGATTTCTTGTGTTTGCCACTGCTGGTAATGGTGGAGTTATTTTTGTTTGTTTATGGTAACGCAACCTATTCGGTGACAGGGAAAGTGGTAGTAATTTGTCTATCCAACTACTAAAATTAGTAACACACAAAACCATGGTCTACCTTTTCGTGAACATCACGGTAAGGTGATTCTATTAGAATTAGTCTCTGTCAAATCTAAGAAGTTTCTTGAGAATAATTAACTGTAATTGTTGGTTAACGTTTTGTTTGCGTATGACTCACTTACTTTTTTTTTGTTTACACCTTTGGTGAATTTGTATGAGGAACTTCACATTAGTCAAATTTTGGCGTCTTAAATGCTCGACTTAGTTTACATTTCAATAAAGATAATTTTGGTTATTATCGTTATTGCAGAAATTTCCCCGCTTTTCCTGAACAAGTTCCCGGATGCTACGTGATAGTTTATTAACTTTGTGTAGCCTTTTCTGAAGCAATTACTGGAGATATTTTAGATTTTCTTCTACCGCATCAATATTTTCTGGTATGCTGGTAGGATTGAATTTGGTAATTGCTTAAAAGATTATAATGAACTTTGGCACGCACATGATTTTTATACGTTTCACTTCTGCTGCGCACATTTTCTGCCCCACACTTTTATTTTTGGTACTTGCACTTTTAGTTTTCAGGCACGGATATTGAAAAAATTATCTACATTTTGGAACGGAAAACAAATACGGCAAAGCGTTATTAAAACATTCTAAATTGGTAAACGCGAATACTTGAAGCATATACAATCATAATACATTTCTAGTATAAATGTCTATGCTTGAAGTATAACAGAGGTATTAAAAAATTATGTAAATTAAGTTTATGTTTTCTTAGGGGAGACATACACTTTAACATACATATCATCTTAAATGGATGATCCCATTGAACTGAGATACTGGATAAAGCACCAAATTTTTAAATTTTAATAAAAGTCTAAAGATATATAAAATCTTTCGTTAGGAAAGTTGTTTTTGTAATGAAAAGACCTTTCATTTGATACATCATAAGACCCCTATTTTAATTTAAAAATTTGGTCCATCATCCAGCATCTCAGCACCAGATGGTCCATTGAACCTCGGTATACTTGTACATAAACTATTGAGACACGGCACTAAGGCAGACCAACAGGGATAAAATATACATATTTGCTTTAGAAAAGAAACGCAAATACAAGTGAAAAACAATCGACAATCTTGTTTATTCACAAAAAAGTGTGTTGCTGAGTTTTACAATTCAAAGTAGATTTTAGGTATAATTAAAGTATAATTCAAACGTTAAATATATGTTATATTAACTAACACTCCTTTTCAACATTGAATTTAATTCAATCCAATTAAACCCATTGTTTTTTAGTGTTTAGTTAACTTCGGTCCATCCAGACAGCATATCCGCGATCATGTTGTCTGTCGAGCAATAAATAGCTGTGATCTTCTTTGATGTTATGTGACTGTGAACAAATTTATATTTAATGTCAATATGTTTAAAACGTTGGTGAATGATTCGATCATTGAGAAGTTTTATGCATCCTTGGTTATCTTCAAAAATACTGAGTGGTGTTTTAATCCTTTCATCCACGTCGTTAAGGATTCGTTAAATCCAAATAAGCTCACGTACAGCTTCCTCAAATGCGATGAATTCGGCTTCTGTTGACGGAAATGATACATATGTTTGTTTTCAACTGATCCATGAGATCAAAGCGCCATTGAAAATAAAACAATATCCAGAAGTAGATTTTCGCTCTAATTGGTCTCCTGGCCAATCGGCGTGGACAAAACACTTTAAGTTAGGATCATATTCTGCGACTCCCAATTTGAGCTTGAACGATTTTCTTTTGGATTACTACCTTTTCTCGCTAAAATTGACGTCGCAATAGAAATATGTATCGGGTATTGTGTTCGTTGATAGGTAGAGTAAGGATCCTATTGCACTACGATAAACCTCTTGTAATTGAAATGGATCCTGATTCATTGTTTGTTTTAAATATCCAGCATTAATAGGTATAGATGATTCTTTCGCATCTGATAAATTAAATTCTCGTAACTTATTCATAATCTATTTTTCTTGATTTAAATAAAATATTCCATTGTTATCTCTTGTAAATTGTATATCAAGATAAAATTGCAAATTTCCAAGAATTTTAATTGTGAAATATTCATTCGTTAATTTTTCAAAATCATTAATTAATTCAATATCTGTTGATGCTGCTAAAATGTCATCAACATGATTGGATAACATGTTGTTTGATTTTCTTTTTGTATAAACAGAGGTCATTTTCACTTTGTATACGAGTATATCCGTTTTTCTTCATAACCATGTCAAATTTCTTATTGCATTCTTTTGCACCCTGTTTAAGGCTATATACATTTTTAATTAATTTACATACCTGAGTACTGTCACCAATAGTAAAACCTTTTGGCTGCTTCAAGTAAACATTATGTGACAATTCTCCGTTTAAGTAGGCCGCAAATCACGGCCGCATTTTTGTGAAAAGTTTTAGAGGGGCTAGACGGGATTTAAACTTCACGATGTTACCTTCCTGATCGGTTTTAGTCTTGTATACCCATTTATAGCCAATTACCGTTTCACCTATAGTGGTAGTTTTGTAATTTTCCATGTTCCGAAATTATTGAGTGATTCCATTTCCTGTTTCATAGCAGCTATCCAATTTTGCAAATTTGAACAGTTTATCGCTTCTTCATATGTTACAGGACCCGTAGTAATTTCCTTAGTTACCTTGTTGACTTCCGTAATTAGTCTTCTCGGTGGCACACCCTTATATGTTTTGTTGAACGTCGTGTAAGTTTTCACTTTCTGGAACTATATCTGGCGTATTATCTTCGATTTGATGTGTCGGTTCCTCGAGTTCATATTCATTTTTGGAGTAGCTGGCAACATCGATGGTTGATTCATTATTGGTTTCAGCATCACTTCCGATAAACTTTACATCGCGACATATTTTTATCTTGTGAGTGTTAACGTCCAGAAATCTAAAACCTTTCGTACCGGTTTCGTATTCCACGAAAATTTATTTTTCTGCTGTGTCATCCAATTTCTTACGTTGATTTTTGGGAATATGTGCATATACTGGTATTCCAAAAATATGCATGTAACTTAAATCCGGTAATTTTCGATGCCAAAGTTCATACGGAGTACTCTTTATACTGTCAGTTGGTAGACGATTTATGATGTGATTAGCTGTAGACAACGCCTTGCCCCAATATTGCTTGTGTAATCCTGAACTTGTTAACATACACCGCGTCATCTCGATTAATGCACGATTTTTGCGTTCGGCTACCCCGTTTTGTTGTGGTGTATTAGGTATCGTAAACTTGGTACTAATTCCTTTTAACTTTAAGTAATTCCGCAGTTCATTGTCTAAATATTCGCCGGCTCGATCCGATCTAATTACGTACTTTCGGTACTTTACCATACTGTGTTTTCATATTTTCGACAAATTCTTTTATTTTACCACAGACTTCTGATTTCTGTTTCATCAGATATATAACAATACCTGGAATGATCATCTATAATTGTCAAAATGTATTTATTACCTCTGGGTGTAGCAATTTGCATGGGTCCGCATACATCTGTGGAGACTAGATCCAAATTTTCAGTTGATTTTGTGAAATACTGTTGGAATCTCTGATTTTTTACCCTGAATACATACTTCACACATATCACTATGCTTGCAATTATTTATCTTCATATTTACAGCATATTCCACCATTTTCTTTATATCGACTAAATTGCGATGGCCTATAGAACCTTATGCCACTCATGAACGCATTTCGATTTTACTGAAAGAATTGTGTTGAGTGTTTTATGTTGCTGACTTAACTTGTAAACATAATTTTTGGATTTAACGATCACTAATATTTTTCTGTTTTTACTGATTTCACAATTTTGTCCTTTAAATGTGACGTTGCATCCATTTTTAGCCAGCTTACTCACTGATAATAGGTTACACTTTAAACCAGGCAAGAATTGTACTTCTTTAAGCCTAATATTGATAACTTCATCTTTAAAATCAATGATACCTGTTCCACATACATATCTGCAAGATACTACCATCATCTAGTGTCACTGAATCGTTCGTTATTTTTACCAAATGCTTAAAAAATGCTTCATTGCAGCTCATGTATGATGATCCGTCTGAGTCCACACACCATTCCGATATGTTTGTTTGATGGTTGGCCATAACACACACATATTCTTCATTGTCGCTATTGTTTTCAATTTTTTTTACTTGATCATGACTGTTGGTACCTGCATTTTCCTTTTTCTTTTCCATGCAGCATATTTTCGACAATCATTTTTGATGTGACCCTTTTTCTTACAGAAAAAACATGTTGCCATTGACTTTTCAAAATTAGTGCTTTTTTTTACACTTAAAGCTTGCCCTTCATTGCTATTTGTACCGTCGATATCTTGTCGACGCATGTATTCTTCTATCAGTTTGTTTTTGACAATATTTTTGGTTAAGTCAGCTTCAGCGCGAGACTCAAGTGCAATAATTAACCACTGTAACTTTCGGATAGCCTGGACAGGTACAATGACACAGCAAATGTCTCAGCTAAATTTTCACCTAAAGCGGTTAATTCTTCGATGCATTCATCCATTTCATTCAGGTGGGACTGCATATTACCACCTTCCGCTAATCTCATTCGACATAACCGTCTTAGTAGTCGCACTTTATTGGATAGAGTGGATTTCTGATGATATTCATGTAATGTTTCCCACATGGCTCTAGCTGTCACTTTATTTCGTACATGAATGATTTGATTGTCCTCGATAAATAATCCAATATGTGCACGTGCTTTCCCATCTTTCTTATTCCAAGCCGCTAATGGAACTGCATCTACTGGTGGTTGTTCGGTAATCACCGACCATAAATCCTCCTTTATCAGTAGGAGTTCAAGTTTTTACCTTCATACTTGGTAATTTTCGTCGTTTAGTTTGTTTATTTGTGCTTTAGTTGCATCCATTGTTATAAGGCTGTATAACAATCAACTATAAAAACTTTTCAATAGAACTTGGCAAATATTATATTTTCCTTAATTATCGTGGGTTTCTTTATACGATGCTGATGATGCTGGGCCCATAACCTATTGGGATACGGCAGACCAACAGGGATAAAATATATTTGCTTTAGAGAAAAAACGCAATACTATTTAATTTATGAGATTTATGTGCCAAGAGTAAAAAAACAATCAACAACCTTTTTTATTCATAAAAAAGAATGTTGCTGAGTTTTACATTTCAAAGTAGATTTTAGGTATCGTATAATTAAAGTATAATTCAAATGTTAAATATATGTTGTATTAAACAACACTTCATTCATCATATTTCAACATTTTCAATGTTAAGACTCTTCGGTCCGTTGTACTGAATTTGGGTTGTTTTAGAAATGTTGTCATTCTACATCATCATTCACGTAGGCCGCACTCCTGTGTTATCTAGAAAATTAATACCCGATTTCTCTTGTCATACACAGAACCAAAGAGAAGTTGGTTAGATCGACTGAGAGATGTAATCGAGGCTTAATATAAGTAAATTCATAACAATTAATCCTTCCTATTGTACAAAAATGTTATCTAATCCTATCACTTCATCCCAATATAATACACATAGGAAAGTATTATCTTAATATCGTCGACTCGACATATTATGCACAGACACAATACACGACACATTTAAATAATTGATAAAAAAATATCCCACACCGCATAAACTTTTAAACTAAACGAATACTCATAATCATCTCTCTCGCCCATAACAATTAAAAATAAAATTTATAATTTTCAACATAGGCGGAATACATTAAACCAAATGACACACGTAAAAATAACAAAAAATAAATAAATAAGATCATTGTGTTGTTATGAGTGCCTAACATAAACACTCCTCCCTAATTGACATACAGCAACGACAGACAGAGCCACACCGCACCGTTAAGTACACCTTTGATTATAAAATTTATGTTGTATGGAGAGCACATAAAAGAGATCATATCATCCGCATTTACCTTTTTTTAATACATCCAAGACAAACAGACCCGTAAAATGAATTTAATTATTAAACCCTTTCTGAGAAACGTTTATTTAGTCCAATATAGATACATGTTAAATGGTTGACATAGCACAAATTTTAGTTAACAAGAAAAAGGTGCCTCGTATCTCCAATGCCTCCAAAAAAAGTCATTGATCCCATATATACCTATTTAAATGTCATTTTAAATTGCCCCTTTGGGAAATTCGTTGCTAAATAATTAATTTTATGTGGCGCATGCAAATATTCATAAATATTTTCGTTATGGTTCGGTGTGTACAACACCCGTTTGGTTATGCGGAGGCGAAAAATATTAAGAACGACAAACGCAAACAAAAAAAAAAAAACACTTTTGTTAAAAACTTAATTAAAAAGCTTGAAACCTTTTCATTTATACATAATCCAGCAAAATACTAAAAATTATCACCTTAACCTTATCCTTTGGAAAATGTATGTTGTTTATACATACAGACGAGAGAATACAAGTTTCAAGATCAGAGACATCATGAAAATGTTAAAAACATAAAAACAACAACAGCTACCTATTTTGTCAAAAGGCACTGGGTAAATATGAAAACAAAAAACATATTTTGCATGAACAAACAACAACACGTACTTATACAACATAATTATGTACATGCAATTATACTATACTTATGTTAGGAAGCATAACAAAAATATACTTAAACATTTATGTTTATGATTCATTTCAGTGTGAAGTGTATACACTATACAGAGTTCTTAATCTGATGTCAGATGATTTCAAGGTCATTATGGTAATTTAATATGTACAAGTGTTTATATATAATCGCTATACAATTTTTTTTTTTGTACATACGAGTATTAATGACGAGTATGTGTGTTCACTGTTCATATAATACACTACATAAGTTTAATTATATTTGGATTATGTAATTCCGGAAAATAATTAAATCGTGCGGTAAATAAATAAACCACGACGGTCAAGTATGTTTAGATTAGTTTGAAAACGAATTAGTGTTTAAGAGAACACATGTTTAGGTGGTTTAATTAGAAAAAGATAATATTACGGTTTTTGATTTTTGTTTAATTTGTCAACCAAAGTGTTTCCAATATTCAGTGTTTTTAGTAAGAGCGGAACACATTTATGACTAATTGTGTTATACAATGCGCCACACTTTTCGTCAATAACAACAATCAAATGAAAAATTGTGTAAATTAGTTTGATTAGAGCTCCGTGACAGTCATGGCCCAAACAATCAAATTTGCCAGGTCGCAATTTCGGTGGACTTTTATTATCACATTATATTAATTGCTGGCAGCATTTTAATAATTTTATGGTAAAATTGGTACGAAGCATTTGACTGTCAAACGAAGTGTTTGACTGAAGCAGATGTTGTCTTGATAGAACAGCACTTTCTTTTTTATACGTCTAGTCAAACCGGTGTGAAGTTTTTCGGACAAAGTGTTGCTACAGAAATAAACGAAAAGTCTAAGTATACTGGTAACACAAACTTAAAACATTTGTCGAACATGCGCCCAAGCCTTTCATCTTAATACCAAAAATTATTTCGGAAAACTCGGCTTGCCCAATTTACAAAAAGATAGACCGACCCCCGGTAGCGTTTTTAAAGGGTTGTTATCAGAGGTGATTGGTCCATGCAATGAATGCATGGATGCATTGCATGCGTAAAGAAATTCAGATTTTTCAATACCAAGTAAACACACAAAACAAAAATGCGTTTTTAGGAGTATTTCCCCATCAACTCGTTGAGGGAAACAAAACCATTTGGTAATCAACCTCATAGTTTCATTTGTTTCTCTGCATCTAATTTTCAATTTTAATAGTTACCAACAACTTTTAGACATCACGTTACGACGTTAAACTTATATTCGTTGTTTAAATGAATAAAAAAATCAATTTGAGTTTTGCATGCAAGCGAGAATATTACACTTGTAACACATCGTTACTACGCGTGAAACTAAATCTCTTTTCTCCACACCAAACACACAACCCGAGTAACCACATGTCACAAAAAAGCGACAAAAATTTCACATAAAATGGTGATTGGTGGAAAAAAATGTGACAAAAAATTGTCACAATATGGATGAAAAATGGTGGATGGGGTTGACGCCGATTGTCACGCGTAAACGAACATTTGGTAAATCAAATTTGCCGGTTTTTGGTGGAATAATTTTGAAATATTTGTTGAAAATTTAGTCACAAATTCGACAGTTTTTTTATGATAAAAGTGTCACCTAATTATCAACAATTTTGTGGATATTTGTTGGTTTATTGATGCAATTATGCGTAAAAAAGTTTTTATGACCCTACTTAAATAATTTTGTAAAAAATACTCCATTGTATGGTTTATTTGATATTTTTATTGTTATTTACTTTAAAAAAATATCTACAAAAAATGTAGAAATATCTAAATCCCCCGTACTTTAACCCGAGCCGAGAGTCAATACAAAATTATCGACTCTAAAAAAATGAAAACTTTCCATGAGTTTTCTATATGGTAGTTTGGTTTCGTGCAGAGAAACTAGCACAAACAAAAAGTTCGGTCTACTCATCAGGTACTCAAGTAGTTACGACTTACGACCAAACACAAACTACAAAAATAAAATTCCAACTTCATACATTAAGTATGAGGCAAGAACGTAGTGACTTAGCGAATTACATATAAATTCACCAAATCAAAAATGATCAAAATCTTTTTTTTTTTTTTTTTGGGGAGTAAAATGAACATGTATTTTGTCACAAAATACCCGCATAAATAAGTTCCAAATTGTCAACTTTTTTTGTGACAAAAAGGAACTTACATTTTGTGACAAATTGGGGATTAAAATTTTTTTTTTTGGGTGGTAAAATCAACATTCATTTTGTCACAAAATACCCGCATAAATAAGTTCCAAATTGTCAACTTATTTTGTGACAAAAAGGAACTTACATTTTGTGACAAATTGGTGACTAAAATTTATTTTTTTTGGTTGGAAAAATCAACATACATTTTGTCACAAAATACCTGCATAAATATGTTCCAAATTGTCAACTTTTTCTTGTGACAAAAAGGAACTTACTTTTTGTGACAAATTGGCGACAATTTTTTTTTTTTTGGGTGGCAAAATCAACATTCATTTTGTCACAAAATACCCGCATAAATAAGTTCCAAATTGTCAACTTTTTTTGTGACAAAAAGGAACTTACATTTTGTGACAAATTGGGGATTAAAATTTTTTTTTTTGGGTGGTAAAATCAACATTCATTTTGTCACAAAATACCCGCATAAATAAGTTCCAAATTGTCAACTTATTTTGTGACAAAAAGGAACTTACATTTTGTGACAAATTGGTGACTAAAATTTATTTTTTTTGGTTGGAAAAATCAACATACATTTTGTCACAAAATACCTGCATAAATATGTTCCAAATTGTCAACTTTTTCTTGTGACAAAAAGGAACTTACTTTTTGTGACAAATTGGCGACAATTTTTTTTTTTTTGGGTGGCAAAATCAACATTCATTTTGTCACAAAATACCCGCATAAATAAGTTCCAAATTGTCAACTTATTTTGTGACAAAAAGGAACTTACATTTTGTGACAAATTGGTGACTAAAATTTATTTTTTTTGGTTGGAAAAATCAACATACATTTTGTCACAAAATACCTGCATAAATATGTTCCAAATTGTCAACTTTTTCTTGTGACAAAAAGGAACTTACTTTTTTTGACAAATTGGCGACTAATTTTTTTTTTTTTGGGTGGTAAAATCAACATTTATTTTGTCACAAAATATCCGCATAAATAAGTTCCAAATTGTCAACTTATTTTGTGACAAAAAGGAACTTATATTTTGTGACAAATTGATGACTAATATTTTTTTTTTTTGGGTGGTAAATTCAACGTACATTTTGTCACAAAATACCCGCATAAATATGTCCCAAATTGTCAACTTTTTTTGTGACAAAAAGGAACTTACATTTTGTGACAAATTGGTCTAAAATTTTGTGATCACCATTTTTGGTTACTCGGGAATGATGTTGTGAATACAGAAGTCCCATAACATTTGGTGTTTCGAAGAAACTATTGTAATATTAAGAAAAAAATGTGGTACACAAATAATAGTAATAATAATAAGGTACCCGAGTAACCACGTGTCACAAAAAAGCGACAAAAATTTCACATAAAATGGTGATTGGTGGAAAAAAATGTGACAAAAAGTTGTCACAATATGGATGAAAAATGGTTGATGGGGTTGACGCCGATTGTCATACGTAAACGAACATTTTGTAAATCAAATTTGTCGGTTTTTGGTGGAATATTTTTGAAATATTTGTTGAAAATTTAGTCACAAATTCGACAGTTTTTTTATGGTAATAAAGTCAAATATTTCTCGATATTTTGAACTAATTATGAACTATTTGTTGAAATAATAAACACAAATTCGATATTTTTTTATAATATCACTTAATTATCAACAATTTAGTGGATATTTGTTAGTTTATTGATGCAATTATGTGTAAGAAAAGTTTTTATGACTCTACTTAAATAATTTTGTAAAAAATATTCCATTGTATATGGATGGTTTATTTGATATTTTTATTATTATTTATTTTAAAAAAAATATCTACCAAAAATATAGAAATATCAAAATCCCCCCGTACTTTAACCCGAGCCGAGAGTCAATACAAAATGGCTCGACTCTAAAAATTGAAAACTTTCCTTAAGTTTTCTATGTGGTAATTCGGTTTCGTACTTAGATAAGCTCGCACAAACAAAAAGTTCGATCTACTCATCAGGTACTCAGGTAGCTACGACGAAACACAAACTACAAAGATAAAATTCCAACTTCATACATTAAGTATAAGGCGAGGACGTAGTGACTTAGCGAATTATAAATTCACCAAAAATGATCAAAATCTTTTTTTTTTTGGGGAGTAAAATGAACATATGTTTTGTCACGAAATACCCGCATAAATATGTTCCAAATTGTCAACATTTTTTGTGACTAAAAGGAACTTACATTTTGTGACAAATTGGTCTAAAATTTTGTGATCACCATTTTTGGTTACTCGGGTACAATGATATATACAATTACGGCCCCAGAGAAGATAACAAACAACAAAAAAACAACAAAAATTAAGATTCAAAGAATCCATTTGTTTTTAGTTCCGTCCTCAATTTGTTTGGATTGGGGCTCTTCTGACGCCAACAATAAAATAAATACATACACCATAAATTCCCTATACAACTTTGGAATGGAAATTCTCTTTTTTTTGCTTTAAATATTCTTTGGAAATATTAAATATTTACCTTGAGTTCAGTCTAATTTGTCGTCGGCTTGCTCTCACTAGGCAAGGATTCGGTTGTGCCAGAACGATTAGTGGTCCAGAGCTGTGGACCTACGGGTGTTATGCTTTAATTTTGGTATTTTTCTGTTTTGAAACTTATTTCCATTTTCAAAACTTAAAAATATTCTTATAAACCTAAGCCATTCCGCAAAAAAATATACAAATTGACTCTGAGTGGCGTCACGCTCCACGTGCTTTCAGCTGTCAAGCATACCTTGTTATATTTGTATCATGGTATTTTCCCACATTTTAAAATATATTTAGCCATAGCACAAAGTTATATGAGTTTACAGAGCTACTTAACTAACTGGAGGTGGCCTGTCTACATATAGCATTTTCAAGTCAAATTCAAGGAGTTCCTTCCTAATTGGCAATATTCTAAAATTCCATATAAAACTCATTTTAGAATCTCTTTTCCATCTTGAATGCTTAGCTTCATCATAATCGTTAAAAAAATCACCAAATTTCTTCCTAATTGGCTATTTTCCAGAACTTAATGTAAAAAATCATTTAGAATTGCATTTCCGGAGTACGTGCCGAATTTCATAATAATCTGTTAAGAAACGGCCAAGTTCCTTCCTAATTGGCCATATTCCAGCACTTCTTCTATTCTTCCATTTCCATCGTACAAATCAAATTTCATCATAATTGGCTAAAAAAGTTCATTCCTCAGTAGCAATATTCCAGAATCCTTAATCGGCCTGAATTTGACTTAAAAATGGTATTGATGGATAAACTTCTATGCGTGATATTCTAATTTTCTACATTCTTTTGTTCCCGGTCACAATTTTGAGACAAAACCAGTATCCCGTTTTGAGAAACCCTAATTAACATAATTTACATATTGTATATTTTTCGACATTTTTGAGCTTCTCCGTGACGACGATAAATTTTAAGTAGAATAAAGTGAATTTTGGATTTTTCATAACTTCATTATTTTAAACCTCGGTGATTGGCTTAAATATTGATTTTTTGTTGTTTTATTTTAAATCAAAGTTACAGTCACAAAACCAGCGAAAGGTTGTTATACATATACAGTAAGACCTCGATATAATGGACTAATTCGAACGAGGGTAATCCGTTATAGCCAATTGTCCGTTATACCATAAAAATATTTTATTTTTTATTTTTTTTAACTAATACCTGTATGATCTAAATTGAATAAATCAACCAAATATTAACAAAATTTAAAATGTATTTTAAACTAAACAATCCTAAATTTAAAACTTCTTACTGAAAGAATTTTTTTCATTTATTCATCTTCGGATGAAGAAATATTTATCATACTCGTATGTTGCTGCGGTGACATGATGCTCGACTTTGATGTGCTAGGTTGAAGCGATACAAAAAATCATTAATTTTGGATTGCATCTTTGATGTCTGTTTCTCTAAAATTCGCTAAAATTACGAAAATGGGAGTCATAAAATAAACGCTACTAAATGGTCGAGATTAGATTTTAAAACTGATAATTATGTGTTTGGCCGAATTGTTGCTTCTTCATCAGAATATCACTCTCATTATAATCTTCCTTGCCATTACCCGGATCACCTTCATATACTTTCAACAACTGCGACACATCTTCCTCGTCCACGTATTCACCATTATCCTGAAAATTATTCCGCCATTATTCCGCTGAAATCGGTGCCCTTCTTAATCCTGCATTACTATAACCTATGGGTCCAATGGACCCAACTTAAAATTGCATTTCAAAAATCGAATGTTCCGAAATTGTAACCAACTTCACGTCAAAATGTAAGCTAAATTTCGGTATTTCCCCATGGTATGAATATACAAGGTATGTTCCAACCAATCGACATATTATCGCCATTTTTCCTTTTAGTGACGTCACTTTGAGTTATATATATGTACTTCATAACGTTGACTTTGTTTGGTTGGGATTTGTGTTGTTTGCTATAGTGTATAATCGTTGAAACTTATTTCTAATTTTAAAACTTAAAAGTATTCTTATAAACCTAAACCATTCCGCAAAAAAATATACAAATTGACTCCGAGGACGTCACGCTCCACGTGCTTTCAGCTGTCAAGCATACCTTGTTATATTATTGTATCATGGTATTTCCCCACATTTTAAAATATATTTCATTAGTGTTTTGTCAGTCGTAGAGTCAACAACACACCTTTCAAAAAGTGTCTGGGTCTGTTGGACCCGCGTTAGTATCGAGTGTGTATTATTTATGGGTTATTTGGACCCACGTTATTATTCTGGTAAATTTTTTTTTTTAAATTGTTGTTTTTATATAGGTATGTGCAGTTTTGAAAGGGAACAAGAAAGATTTCGATCGATCCTTGCCGAGCTCGACAATGAAGAAGGAGATATTGTTGGAGAAATTAGTGATAATGTGGTGGATAATGAAATAGAAAGTAAACACGATTCACAAACGGAACAAGAGGGCGACTCGGATGACGAAAACCTCGCGGTAAAACCTAATGAGGATAATTTTATTGGTAGGAACGGGTCCATTTGGCGGAGAATTCCATTTCCCCAAAGAAGAACACGTGCTGAAAATGTATTTATAAACAAGCCAAATCTGACAGCAAATTCAAGCGATGTAAAAACACCTATTGAATCGTTTATTGTCGATATGATGGAAAACACCAATATACACCAGATAAAATATAAAAATATGAAACATGCTCGGTCTACAGATACTAGTGAAATCAAAATTTTGTTGGGTTTATTGTACCTGGGCGGTTTGCACAAGTCATCTCAAGTTAATGTTAGAGATTTGTGGGCTACGGATGGAACTGGCTTGGAAATAATTCCGGCCACTATGAGCTACAACCGATTCCAATTTTTAATGCGCTCCTGACGATTTAACAACATGAACACCCGTGAAGAGCGTCGTGTATTTGATAAACTGGTACCAATCCGCAAAATTTTCGATATTTTTAATAAAAATTAAAAGAATAACTACAATGTTGGATGCTTCATAACCGTCGCACAGTGCGGCCAAATCGAAAAAAGCTGGCCAAAAGTAAAAAAAAAAGTTTCTAGATGGATTTTTCTTCCATTGGGTTGGCTAAATGTCTAACGTTCCGAAATCAATCATAGAAGATTAGATTTCCTTCCCTTCTAGAATATTAGTTTTAATTTTGCAACTCTGACTTCAGATTCATAATCACGACCCAAATAAACATGAAAATGAAATGCATCTTGATCGTAACTTGATATAGGTACAGGCTGTTTCACCAATAGAGGTTGTTAATAGGATACGAAGGGGGGCTAAAGTTTGCAACTCTGACTTCAGATTCGTAATCAGCGACCCAGACAACCATGAAAATGATATGCATCTTGATTGTAATATGACAATATAACCTGTTTTCTGAATAGAGGTTGTAATAGGGGCTGAAGGGGGTTACATTTTGCAACTCTGACTATAGATTCGAAATCAGCGTTCCTAAAAACCCCTTAGTGCAGATTTTGAGATAATTTACTTGAGTTTTTGACTTTTGACCAGCTTTTTTGGAATCGGTCGCACTGTGCGTCGATGAAAAATTAGAATGTTTTCGTGGCCGCTGCAGACCGGCCAAATATGGTATTAAACTATTTTCAGCATACATCGTGTTTAGGTTTATTGTGGCCAACAATCTGCTGGACTATATAATTTGAGCAATAAACTTGAAGCTATTGGTAAATGTATAACAAGTCCTCTTCAAAATGTTGGTAGAAATATAACTTGCGATAATTAGTTTACGACTCAGCCTCTGGCTATAGATTTATTGAAAAACAAACTACATTAATAGGAACCATACGGAAAAACAAAAATGTTATTATATTATTTTGTACTGCCAACAAAAGGGCAGTTAAATCCACGATTTTTGGATACCAAAAGGAAGTGACAATACTATCATACGTGGCACACTGCCTAATTGATTTACAAAACATAAGGCGAATTTTTCAATAAATGGCTTCTTAGACCAATTTTTATGATATTCTTGTATTTGACCAAACCAAGAATTACTCAAACGAGTAAAATAACAGCAAAAAAAAATTATTTATTATTTTTACAGGCTGAATCATTGTTTGGTGGCGGTATCGCCACAACATTGGCAACTTAAGATGATTTTTGACAGTTTCGCTGATGGTAACTTAAGTCGGTTCTACCTAATCGCACGTTCTAAACAACGTTTATTTGCTTTGTTTTAAATTTGGCCAGTAACCAGAAATCCTAGAGATGCTCAAAATTACCTCATGAAAGCCCTGATATTTCACTCAACAAATATTTTATTTTATTTTAAATTATTTCACTCAAAATCCATTTACTTTTATAAAAGAATTAGAAACGAGGATAAATCAAATTTTTCATATAAAACTTATGAGAAATCCTTTTTTTTCCATAAGAAAAATTTTTAAATGAAAATGCTACCAATTCTGAATTATAATCTCAGAGATATTTTCATAAATATTTGAATTTCAAAATATGTGAGCATCGTTTAAGAAAATCATTTTGCAGCACAAACAGCACTCTGGTCAAATTGATTTGTGGGGTCACTATGTCAAAACACATTACATAGATGGCAGCACAATTTTGGTAAAATCGAGCCATAAAATACATCCTGGAAAAACTTTAAGTTTAAAAATTGTAAAAAGGCAAAACAAACTCGCAGAATATTAAAACGGGTAAACATTTTGTGATTAAATAATTTTTTTTTTTTGTAATTTTCTGTAAACAACTACAGACATCTGACGTACACTAGTTGTTGGATTTCCTAAAAAGAGAAAAATGCCAAAAATTGCCAACCGGTACCAACCCCTTCATAAGGAGTGTTTAAGCCATTTCAACCCAATACTAGACGTTCTGCCACATCATCGCATGCAGTTATTTACTTCATAGATGCTATCGGTACCAGGCTTTAGATCAAAAGGCAAGAAGCAAATTCATCACCAACAACAATCTCTGCATAAACTGGTTACACGGTGATCATAACGTTGCAAGTTTCTGCTCTAGCTATAAATGTAGTATCTGTACTCAACCACATCACACCATGCTCCATAACAACGCAGTTAGGGTATCCAATACCGATTATCGAAGTACTTCTACACGCGATACATACTATCTGGGCTCATTACTCTCCCTCCTAGATGTAATAACATTTACTTCTGCTAGAAAAGCGGTAGCATTGGGACTTAAGGACTTCGAGAGGGCAGACCCACTCCCGTATATTCCTACTCCTGACCCGCCTATCGTTTTGATTTTACTCTTACGAGTTACTGGAAATGGAAAGTCGTCTGTAGATCACCCAAATTTACTACAGGAAGGCTAAATAAAACTGGAGGGTGCCTGGTATCCAGAGTCCGCATATATAGACTGATTAACCTATCAGCCATTCATTCTTCGGCATATGCTGTTCCACCTTAGATTAGGGATTTTTTGTCAAGGTTTTCTCCTTTAGCGCCGTACTTTAGCCTGTCCCAAAAGGGCACATTCTGCCTAATGGTTCCAGTTACCGGTGGTTGCCACGAGGAGGCAGTACGTATACTTGCGCCTATTGGAAGGTTACGGAGCTGGTAGATTAGTGTACCAACTTTGGTCCCCCCCTCCAATAGACGCCAAACCACCTAGTTTGGGTGTTTAAATTATATAATTTCGATAGCTTTTAGTTTTAAAGGCTGAAATTATTTCTGTGTGATATGCTGTTTTGTTGTAGAGAATTTATTTTTTATTTACCTAAATTCTTTCTGATAGTTAATATTTAATGGATTATACAGTTTATAAACATCCTAGGATAGTTAATAGTTGAAGCTAACCGTATTGAAAGAAAAAAGCCCTTATATTACGTAAAGTTGATTAATTGCGAACAACGAAGAGAAATCTTCATAAGAGTAAATTTATATTTTATCATAAACTACGAGAAATGAAAATTAGGGCATATTTTAAGCCAATTCATTCGTAAACTTCCTGTATAATTCCTTTTTCATTCAACCTAATTGGCAACCACAAAAAAAAAAATTGTTCAATCCATTTTCATTCGGTTCATTCAGTAAGAAGAAAATCAACAGGAAAAACTTTTGTATACAAACGACTATATACAAAAAGAGACGTTTGCAATATAGCACACAAAAGAAAATGACACGAAAGAGATTACTGAAAAATCTTATTCCTCGACTAATTCCCATTTTTTTTTGTTGTTGTTGTTGTTGATCTGTGCGATAAGAAGTAGAAATAAGAAAAGTAAAGAAAACTTTATTTTTTGTTGTGCTTGCTGCTTGTAAATTTCCTCCAAGTAATTTTTAAAAATCTTAAAGGAAATATGTTCGGAATAAGTATATTTGTATGTGTTCACCTCGTAGAAGTAGGTAAATAGAGAGAATTGGAATCTATATTTATTATTCTTCTAAGATGTTAAGATGTTTATTTTGTTGTGTTCGATTCTTTTTTTTTTTTTTTTTTGTCTACAGGAAATAGATTTGAATATTTTATACAAATAAGAGGTGGATTATTTTATGTTTGTGTGTGGTAGAGAATTAGATGTGATGGCAAATAATATTCAGTTTAATATTTGATTTAATTATACCCAAAGCCATCTTTAAATTGATCCAATTTTGTATAGACCACCAACCCCAACCCAACAAAATCTCAATTATTTACATTTAACACAAGCAATTAAATTTAATAATCGCGCGCACAAATTACAGAATATAATTTTTGACTTTATTGTTTATCTAATTTATGCTGCTATTAAACAAAATATTATATTCGTTAATTAATTTGTCTTGAGCGCGAAGAAAATTATGCTGATTTTTCAGCATCGTCTTCTCAATTTGATTAAGTACATATTTCATAATAATTGAACTCGTTGCTATTAAGAAAAAAGGAAAACAATTTTTTTTTTTTGGTTTTTTGAGAAGCTAAATTGTCATACAAATTATTATATATTGTATGTGTGTATAAATAAGAAAACTTCGAAACATAAGCGAAACATTAAAGAAGATTATGGGGAGAATAAGAAGAAAATTATTATTATGAACAGATGCTGTATAAACAAATGACGAGTAGACGAGTACTAACAGTAAAAAAGTTGGAAAATATTAATTGTGTGGTTTTGTTTGAAAATGGAAATTATTTTTATTTTGAGGGTTTCATTGACTCCTCTTCTGTCTCTTCTTTTGTGTGCATTAGTGGAAATGATTTTTTCTAATGTCTTAACTAAACATAAGGATAAAGATAAAGTAGATATAAGTATTTGGTTAGGATAGTTAAATTCAATTTGTTTTTGGAAAATTGATATTTTAGTTCAGTTTTGTGGCAAAATATCTGAATCGGGCTTCACAGAACTCAAATCACAGCGGGGAATTAGCAGTTATACCGACCAAATGATGGTGATGAATATACAGCCCTTTTTTGTTTGGCGTGCAAAATTCCAACCCACCTTCTATGTCAGTACTAAAGACTGCCGAACTATGCAATGTGCAGGTGGTCTTTGCGGATCACATGTCCTCCGCCTTTAGCCCCAAAACAGATAGCATAGAAATAAACAAAGAAACAACAAACGAACAATTAGAGCAACGTTACTTAGGAGTTCTACATTGTCTTCGTTTTGCCAGATTCAACAGTGCGTTTTTTTTTTTGTTGTGAAGACATAACTATCGATTTGGAAAGCAAAGTATAAAAAAATGTGTGAATTTTTGCTCGTTTAATTGGTTTTGAGGTTATTATATCTCTAATAGCTCTAAAGTAACGTTGGAAAACGGAGAAAGAAAAATGAAAGTCATTCTGGAAGCATCATAATCTAAACAATGCCATATTCTAAACAATGTTAAAGCGACAAGACTGATGAGTTAATTTTATTTTTTTAAATGCTGCCAATGGCTTTATTATATACTTTAAGTCTTAACCAATGTTAATAATTATTGTTCATCAGTCCGAGTGGATCTGTTCTTCTCAGTCGCCTAAATCGCGGCTGTTTTAGTGTATATCCCTGGCCAATTCGTTGGGATGCGCTTCTAGTTTTGAATACTATTTAGGACTGAATTCTTTAATTGTTTCTTTAATGGTTTTAATTCCAAGATCGTCATGTATATTACTATTTCGAATGTACCACTGAGCATTAGTAATACTGCGAAGTATTTTCGCTTAGGTTCGTTGCAGGAGCTTTCTGTTTGAAGCGCTGGTGGATCCCTATAATTGAATACCATATATCCATATGGATTTGATTATCGCAACTGAGATTTAATTTCCATCAGCCAATACCCGAAAAGTTTATGGAAATGGACAGCAATATAATTCAATTATTGATTTGAAAAGTACCATCCGTGAATGTTGGGCCAAAATTGACCCGACAATTTTAAAAATTTAACAAATTCAATGCCTACTCGAATTTTCGAAGTTATTCAGAAAGGTGGAGGCCAGACCAAATACTAAATAAAATAATATATGAAAAATTCCTAATTTTGTTATTTATTTTAGTACATTTGCACGGTTTGGCGAGTAAATTACATTATGTAATTTACACAGTTTTTTACAGACTGACATCATAAGTTCAAATTCGAATATGATTTATCTAATGACTTATCGAACATATACTGTCATAAAAATTCAAATTCTGCAATACATATCGAATTCAGACACGATATATCGAATTTTGACATCAATAACTCAAATTCTGATGTCACAAAATTTTTGTTTTATCGAACACTGGTATGATTATAGAATGATATTTCGAATTTTGGCATCCATATTCAAGCTCTTACATGAATTATTGAATTCTGACATCATAAAGTCAAACGCTGAAGAAATTTATCGAATTTTGATATGATATATGGAATTCTTTGATATATCATCTTCAGAATTCGACATATCATCCGAAAATTCGAGATGTTATGGCAGAATATTACATGATATATCCAATTCAGATATGACATCTCGAATTTTGAGATGATGTATCGAATTCTGAAGTCATGAGATGATATATCGAAGACCTTACGAATTCTGACAAAACATGTCAAATTTTAACCGAATATGTCCAATACGGAAAAAGTTAAAATATCGACGTGACATATAAAATTTGACTTGTGATATCGAATTCTAAAACCTAAAATTGAAATTCTGATATATCCTATCGAATTCTGAGATAACATACCGATATTTGAGATGATTTACGGAATTCTGAAGGCTTTATGGAAGATTTATCAAATTGTGACAACCTTTCAAATTCTGGAATGAAATAACGAATTCTGATGTATTGAATTTGGATATAAATAACTTAAATTCTGGCTTAACGAATTCTATCATCATTTATCTAATTTTGACATAATACTTAGACGGTTGTCAAAAATCGCGTTATGAAAACGAAATAATCCTTTTTTTGTGAAACTCGTGTAATGGCAGTTAGACAAAAATCCTTTAATAATCTAGAATTCACGATTATTCGTATTGTATCTGCCTACGGTAATAGATATACAATTCTGACATTATAAATTCATATTCTGACATATTATATGGAAGTTTAACGTAGTATGTAGAATTCTGATATATGAAATTCTTACACGAAAAATTTAAATTCTGATTTTAGAAATATCGAATTTAGACAGCATTAACTCTAATTTTGACATGACAAATCGAATTCTAGCATAACATAAATAAATATGAATTCTGATATGACATATCGAATTCTAAAAATTTATTTATTGAGTTTTCTCTTGGTATGTCAAATTCTGACATGATATACCGAACTACATACTACATCAGAACATTACATATCTAATTCTGATATGATTTCCAAAATTTTGGCATGGTATATCGAACTCTAACATTATAAATTCAAATCTCGACTTAACGTATTGAACTATGTCATGATTGACACATTTTAAACATAAATTCCGACAACAAAAATGTAAATTCTGACATAATGTATCAAATTCAAACGTGATACATCAATAATTCAAGTTCTCACACGACATATCGAAATCTGGCTTAATATCATAATACTATATCGAATTTTGACATCTGATATTTAATTTATGACATGACGTATCGAATTCTGACATGAAGTAACATAACGATTGATACAATTTATCGGATTCTGGCATCATATCTAGAATATGTGACATGTCGATTTCTGGAATGATATATCGAATTCTCGCATCGTATATAGAATTCTGACATCATAAATACAAATTCTAATATTGCATATTTAATTCTGACATTAAAGTACAGAATTTTTCATGATAACTCGAATTCTGGCATCAAAAATTCAAATTCTGATATGATATTTCGATTTCTAACATAATCTGGTATAATGTATCGACATGATGTATCAAATTCTGACATCACAATTTCAAACTCTGAAATTTCAAATTGAATTCTGGCATGATACATCGAATTCTGACATGATGTACCGAATTTAACATCAAAAACTCAATTTCAGACATAATATGTCGAGTTGATCACTTTATTTGTATGATGTGTCTCCCAAAGATATTGAATTGTTTCATTTGCGGTTGCATTTGTTGTATGTTCGGGGCCCAAAGTCTTCTAGTGTACTACGTCTAAGACAATTTTAACCAATTTGGTTTCAATGCTTAAAAATGTAGCTGATTCATGTTCCAAAAATGTAATGAGGCATAATACAAACATAAAAGTTAAACCGTGGATTTCTAACAAGTTGGTACTTTTAGTAAATAAAAGGAAAAAAATCCAACTTAAATATAAAAAATACCCGGCGAATAAAAAACTGTATGTATAATTACTGTCTCAAATTGTGTAGCAAAATCAATGATTCTACACTGAGAAAATTATAATAGTTCAAAGTTAAAGATTGGGTACTTTTAAAATAAAGAACTGTGTTTTTCTTAAAAATGAATGTAAAATCCATTAAATTCATTGATTTATTCTTAAATTTAAAGTACAATGAAATTTTAAAATAAAGTTTTAAAAATCTTTATTACTGTTATTGTATACAAACTAAAATTGTCCATTTCTCTTTATTTGATATTTTTTTGTATTTGATGGGGAGCGAGTAGACAAGAGAGAAGAGACGCAACAACTTTCAACAACAATGTCAAGCAACATTTGCTACGGTTAGTACAAATTTAGGTTAGGTGAGCGCTTGGGAACATGATATTGATGATGGAACGAAATCTCGCCCCTCCCCGGTTTTGGAAAAATAGTGGAGACACAAATAATTAATTAAGTTACAACTGGAGAGGAAGGAGGGAGGGTGGTAGTAAAGGGGAAAACTAATGCGAATATTTATTTACTTTAAATTTAAAGTTTTAGTTTCTTAAGTTTAAATTTATTTTCTTTGAAATTGAATAATTTTCTAAACTTAAAACCAAAGATTTTAAATCCTTAAAAATAAAACCTAAATTCCTTTGCGCTAAAAATATAGGGAAAATATCTTAGTTTTAATTGGTAAATTCTTAAATTTAAAGGATTATTTTTCTGGGTGTATAGTTTCTGATAAAGACAACTATTTTAGTAGGAAATTTAATGAATGTAGTAAAGATTGCAAGAATACCTGGTTGGTTGTTAATGATATTTTGTGCAGGAATTTAAGTAGAACTAATATACTGTCTGACTCTGAATCAATTGCTAATGATTTTGGTTTTTATTTCTATAAAATCAATATTGATTTGAGATGTTCTAACTTTTCTGCCCAAAGTATGAGTCCTAATGATTATTTTTACTCTACTGAAATGTTGGAAACATTTTTTATTAATCCAGTCGAGGAATCAGAGATTATTTGTATTATTAATGGACTTAAATCAAGTAATGTACTTGACATTCTTGGTATTAGCTCGAATATGCTAAAATTAGTGGCTCTAGCAATTGCGCCAGTTTTAGTACAATTTATTAACCAATGTTTTATAAATGGTTTTATCAAACATAGACAAATTAGTTATCAATACGGCTTTAGATCGCAAAAGTACTGAATCCGCGCTAATTAATTTCTTAAATGGAATTCATATTAATCTTAATGAGAAGAAGTGTGTTGGTGCAGTCTTCATCGATATAAAGAGAGCCTTTGATATGGTGGATCATAATCTGCTTCTGCGTAAGCTCCAGTCTATTGGTTTTAGAGGTGTATCACAGAAATCGTTCAAGTCATATCTCAATAATCGAGCATTTATGGTTAGGATTGATAAATCGCAAAGCATTCCATTTAATATTGAACATGGTGTTCCTCAGGGTTCTGTTCTTGGTCCTATCTTGTTTTTAATTTACATAAATTCAATTTTTAACCTAAACTTGAACGGTAAAATTGTTGCTTTTGCTGATGATATTGCATTAAGTTATTTTGATTTGACTGCTAATGACCTAACGAACCAAATAAATTCTGACATGAAAATTCTTCGCACATGGTTTGATAATCACTCTTTGCTCCTAAGTGAAAAAACTAAGGTAATGTTCTTCAAATTGATTGGTGATCCTTATCGAAGTTTCATCCCGGAGATATTTTATCATGTAAGTAATTGTGACTTACGCAATTGTGCAGCCTATGCATTAAAATTGAAAATGTTCATTTAATTAAATATTTGGGATTGAACGTTGATGCAAATTTAAACTGGAAATCACATATTCAAACTGTCAAAAATCAAGTTAATTCTGCATTACGTGCAATTTATTTGATACGTAAATTTTGTCCATCCAATGTTTTACTCAATTTTTATTTTGCTTGCGTGGACTCTCGCATCAGTTATGGTTTACCAAGCTGGGGTGGAGTTTATTTTGATACCATTGAACCGCTATTGATTTTACAAAAGTATATTATTCGGGTTATGTTTTTCAAGCATCGATACGATCCTTCTTGGCCTATTTTCAATGCCTGCAAAATTTTGCCTTTACAGCACCTATACAGGGTGTTCGGCACATGGACCGACACAATTTTTTGGGGAATTGGTTGGGTCATTAGCTAGTTTTCACCCATACGACCCTACGTCCTAAGTGACACGGTAACTGAGATATGAATTTTTTTCGTTTTTTATTTAAATTACCTGAAATTTTCCCTTTAAATCGTCATATTTTTTTTGTTTGTGATTGTAATAGCACGAAATAACTTTTATTGTATTCTGCAATGTATTTTTAGTCTAAATAAATCACTATTTGGTACAAATGGCTTCCAAAAAATAAATTATATGAGCTTCGAAAGTCTTGAAAATGTGTAAATGTATGAAAAATTTCTACTTCTAAATTCAATATAAAAAAAAATAAACATTATTTTGAACATATGTTTGTTTTAAAAAGTTGTCTAGTTTATACCCTTTCCAACGGTATGCTACATGTTGGAGAAATTATTTATAGTATGGTCAAAATAAGAGATAGAAGTTGTCAGGGTCAAGAAAATTCTTTTTATCTTTATTATGATATGTTTTTATTAAATATGAGTTATAATATTTGTTCGAATTGTTCTCCTCTACTCCGTATGCATGCACGACACATTTTCCTTATTTCAAATGTTATTGTGCGAAGTCGCATTTCTCTTTTCATTATTTCAAATGCAGCTGTAATTCGCTCCATTAAAATTTCTCGTGAGGGCACCTCTGTTGCATAAACCAATTCCTTCGCACGTCCCCAGACGTAAAAATCGAGGGGTGTCCAAAGAAATTATTGGAATTTTTAAAAATTCTTGGGCTTTTTCTGGGAATTTTTGAAAATTCAAGGCCATTTTCTGGGAATTTTTGAAAATTCAAGGCCATTTTCTGGGAATTATTGGAAGTTCAAGGCCATTTTCTGGAAATTTTTGGAAGTTCAGGGCCATTTTCTGGGAATTTTTGGAAGTTCAAGGCGTATTTCCGGAATTTTTGGAAATTCTTCGGCATTTTCTGGGAATTTTTGGAAATTCTTGGGTATTTTCTGGGAATTTTTGGAAATTCAAGTCCATTTTCTGGGAATTTTTGGAAATTCAAGGCCATTTTCTGGGAATTATTGGAAGTTCAAGGCCATTTTCTGGGAATTTTTGGAAGTTCAAAGCCATTTTCTGGGAATTTTTGGAAATTCTTGGGTATTTTCTGGGAATTTTTGGAAATTCAAGGCCATTTTCTGGGAATTTTTGGAAATTCAACGCCATTTTTTGGGAATTATTGGAAGTTCATGGCCATTTTTTGGGAATTTTTGGAAGTTCAAGGCCATTTTCTGTGAATTTTTGGAAGTTCAGGGCCATTTTCTGGGAATTTTTGGAAGTTCAAGGCCATTTTCTGGGAATTTTTGGAAATTCAGGGCTATTTTCTGGGAATTTTTGGAAATTCAGGGCCATTTTCTGGGAATTTTTGGAAGTTCAAGGCCATTTTCTGGGAATTTTTGGAAGTTCAAAGCCATTTTCTGGGAATTTTTAAAAATTCTTGGGCTTTTTCTGGGAATTTTTGGAAATTCAAGGCCATTTTCTGGGAATTTTTGGAAATTCAACGCCATTTTTTGGGAATTATTGGAAGTTCAGGGCCATTTTTTGGGAATTTTTGGAAGTTCACGGCCATTTTCTGTGAATTTTTGGAAGTTCAGGGCCATTTTCTGGGAATTTTTGGAAGTTCAAGGCCATTTTCTGGGAATTTTTGGAAATTCAGGGCTATTTTCTGGGAATTTTTGGAAATTCAGGGCTATTTTCTGGGAATTTTTGGCAATTCTTGGGCATTTTCTGGGAATTTTTGGAAATTCTTGGGTGTTTTCTGGGAAGTTTGGAAATTTTTGGAAATTCTTGGGCATTTTCTGGGAATTTTTGGAATTTTTTGGGCATTTTTGGGAATTTTTGGAAATTCTTGGGCATTTTCTGGGAATTTTTGGAAATTTTTGGGCATTTTCTTGGAATTTTTGGAAATTCTTGGGCATTTTTTTGGAATTTTTGTAATTTTTTGGGAATTTTGTGGTATTTTGTGGTATTTTTTGGTATTTTGTTGCTCTTTTGGGATTTTTTTGGTAATTTTTGGTATTTTTGGAAATTTTTAATTAACAAAAAATAACCAAAAAATCCAAAAAAATACTACCCAGAATTTTCTTGGAATTTTTGGAATTTCTTGGGAATTTTTGGCTTTTTCTGGGAATTATTGGAATTTTTTGGGAATTTTTGGAGTTTCTTTGGAATTTTCTGGGAATTTTTGGAAAGTCTTGGGCATTTTCTGGGAATTTTTTGGGAATTTTTATGCATTTTTGGGAATTTTCTGGAAATTAGGATTCTTTTATTTATTTACCAACATTATACTTATATACAATCTGGTTACAATTTCAGTAATACAATAATACAGGGTGTTCGGCACATGGACGAACACAATTTTTTGGGGAAATGGTTGGGTCATTAGCTAGTTTTCACCCATACGACCCTACGTCCCTGACACCGCTCGATTTTTACGTCTGGGGACGTGCAAAGGAATTGGTTTATGCAACAGAGGTGCCCTTACGAGATATTTTAATGGAGCGAATTACAGCTGCATTTGAAATAATGAAAAGAGAAATGCGACTTCGCACAATAACATTTGAAATAAGGAAAATGTGTCGTGCATGCATACGGAGTAGAGGAGAACAATTCGAACAAATATTATAACTCATATTTAATAAAAACATATCATAATAAAGATAAAAAGAATTTTCTTGACCCTGACAACTTCTATCTCTTATTTTGACCATACTATAAATAATTTCTCCAACATGTAGCATACCGTTGGAAAGGGTATAAACTAGACAACTTTTTAAAACAAACATATGTTCAAAATAATGTTTATTTTTTTTTATATTGAATTTAGAAGTAGAAATTTTTCATACATTTACACATTTTCAAGACTTTCGAAGCTCATATAATTTATTTTTTGGAAGCCATTTGTACCAAATAGTGATTTATTTAGACTAAAAATACATTGCAGAATACAATAAAAGTTATTTCGTGCTATTACAATCACAAACAAAAAAAATATGACGATTTAAAGGGAAAATTTCAGGTAATTTAAATAAAAAACGAAAAAAATTCATATCTCAGTTACCGTGTCACTTAGGACGTAGGGTCGTATGGGTGAAAACTAGCTAATGACCCAACCAATTCCCCAAAAAATTGTGTCGGTCCATGTGCCGAACACCCTGTATATTTTTAAAGTCTTGAGATTGTTTCTTTTGCGAGTAGTCATCGGTCGCCGCGAATTGTTTCGATATATCAAGTTTGAAATAATTATGGAAATTTGTACTCTGTTCCGCCATTTTCATCTGAATTATTTCGTAAATATTATATAGTTTTGGCGCCCATTTTTTTTAATCGGTTGCCGCCTCATATAAGGACGATGATTTATGATAGGAAATTTTTGCGTTTGGTCAAAGATTGGATATTTGAATCTAAAGATGTGGGGTTTATGTTTGCTAAATAAGTTTTGTTTTATATAATTTAATTTTTGTTTTTTAATCTACTGTGGTTCTTTTCTTTTGTCATTATTATACTATTTTTGTAAATTTAATTTTTAACACTTGGGGGAATCGAAACTGTCATTTTGACATAGATTATCCAATCTTCTTAACCACATTTTTTATATGAGTTTATAAAAAAAAAATTGTATATTTGAATGTTTTTGTTATGTATGGCTAAGAAAAATAAACAAATAAAATATCCATTGAATTTCAGTTTTAAATAGTCTTTTGCTGAAAAATCAAACTATTCACCGTTTTATTTTTATTTTTTATTTTTATTGCAAAGCACTTGAAAATAGCTTTCCAACAAGCCATCTTACATGATGAAGACTCAACGCGTTCGAGTTTTATAGAAAAATCGTTATAACAAATTAGGGCGACATCCAACATTTCAGTACAATTATTAATTCCAAACTACGAAATTCATGATTTTCTTCTTATGTATACAGTTATATTCAATAAAGTTAATTTATTTACAAGTAATTTTAATGTAAAATCATAAAAACTATCAGAATTCGATTGGTTGTTACCAATGGGAACAAAGCAATAGTAATCGTGAGTTCCCTGATGGCTTTTACTGAATCAAGTTTGCTTGCTAGTGATACACCTCCAATTCCGTCCAAAGGACCTTTTTCATGAGATGTTGCAAAGAAGTGCCATTCAGTATCAAAACCATGAGTTGCTTTGTATTAACACAGTTGGTAGAAGTACTTTTTGTTTTTGTACTGCCCGCCATCTCCATTGGAAAATATTATTTTCTGTATTCAAAAATTTAAATAGCTCTTGATGAAACTGATACACAGCTTCGTAGTTGTGTCGTACACAGCAAACGGATGAATGGTACATTGTGCATTGGCCCAGTGCCAGCCTTGGACAGCATTCTATATAAAAGCAAAAACAGTAAAAATAAATAATAATAAAAAATAAACAAATTTGGGGAAAACAAAAATTGAAATGCAAATTAAATATACATACTTGAACGACAAAGAAGAAATTCTCGGAGAAATGAGGTATCAAGGCAGCAAGCTGCTTACTGAATTCTGCTATGAAAACATCCGATGATTTTGATAATTTTTCTAAGTTTGGCCTTCCTTAAAAATTGGAAATAAATGTTTAATGTAATAAGTTTCATTATAAATTGTATTCTTACCATTTTGATTAATCCACTGTTTTTAAGACACAATGTTAATCTTCTTTAAGGTGACTAAGGTGCTTTTCCATTTTTAATATTCCAGAACAATTTTCGCAAATATTTAAAAAACAATCCATGTTGGGGAATTCACACAACATCATCTTGATGAGATCACGATATGTATCGACGCCGAACATCCTCTTCATTGGTTCAAATATCAGTTTAACATTCTGATGATAACAGCAAACACAAACAGAATGTGTTCCGCAGTGGTCGAGTGCCAAAAGACATTCTGCCGGCGGCAGCGATGCAAATTTCGAAATTCTAATTTTGCGACCAATATTTTGTTGCTTAAATAAAACATAAGCTTCTGTGAGATTCATGAGAATAAGTCACCGTCGACAATCACATATTCTCTTTTTCCAGCATATGCACGACTGATATCGTCACTCACATAAAATTCCTTCACAAGCTCTATTATCTCAGGATTAATGAGATTCGTGCCAACACGCTGTGAGAGATTGGACAGGATTCCATTTTCTTCCACAAGTCTCTTGGCAAGCAGCGCTAAATGCATTGTGGTGTTGAACTCCTTGACAATTCTTCGCGCTGACCATGATCGTGGAAGAACTGACAGTATTTTTGTTTTAAATCCTGTATCGGTCACCATTTCATTTTCACTAGTAGCTGTATCTGTTTCAGATGCAGTAGAGTCCAATGGTTGGTTTGATACATACTTATAAGGAAATGAATATATACACGGAGAAATTTTTTTTTCTTTTCAAAATACATACAAGAAAAAAATCATAGCCTTCTAAGCGAAATATTTTTTAAAACTAAGGGTACAGCCTTTGACGTATCATCAAAAACATCGTCAGGCGTTGCTTGGACTGGTTCCACAACCGTACTTCAATGGCTTGGAAGTTCACCCAGAAAATGGAAATTCTTCGTCGGTAACAGAACTGCTGAGATAGTGAGATCCATACCAGACTGTCGTAATGTCAATGGAAACTCGTATAAGCTCGAAAGAGAAACCGGCGGAATCGGATTTGAAAAATCTCAACATTTGGTTACATTTGTTAAGAATATTTTCTTATATTTTTAGATTCATAGCCAACTTACGGATGAAAGGCAGATGTAACCATCAAGCAAAGATTCCAGCCATCACCCCTGAGGAACTTCAACGAGCTTTCCGCGAGGTTTTCAAACAAGTCGAGAAGGATGTTTTCGCAGAAGAAATTCGAATGTTAAACGCCGATAAAAATGCGTACATTACGAAACGCTAATATTTCCTATGATAGAAAACATATGATAATTCTACTAGTGGATCAACACATCACTAGTCACTATACACTGATTATTGCCGATGTTCATCACTATATACAAATCAAATTTTAGATTTCCCAGATTAATATTCGTTTTTGGCTCCGGGAATTCCAGTCAAAAACAGAAAGGAATTTTAACAATATTATTTTTCAGCTGTGTTTATAAATAGATATATTATTTTTAATAGCATTCCAATATTTACCACTTGGTGAGTCAGTGAAATAAAGAAACCTTCTACTCATAACATATCTACTCTACAATAAAGTAGAAATATCACCTCCCCCCCCCCCTTCGCCACTTACCCGTAAAAAAAAAGAAGAACTTTTGGCGAATATAATAATTCTCTAAATCAGTACAGTCTTACTTTATAGTTAACGTATAAATTGTATTTTTGTAGTTTGGCCGTAGCTACCTGATGAGTAGACCAATCCTTTTATCAGTTCGAAATCAAACTACCAAGGAGAAAAACTTAAGGAAAGTTCTTGTTTTTCTTTTTTAAAGGGTATATGGGGGATGTGATATTTCTACTTTTTTGTAGAGTAGATATGTTATGAGATATGGGTAGATAGATGGTTTCTTTATTTCACTGATTCACCAATTCGTAAATATTGGAATGCTATTAAAAAAAATATATATATATATTTATAAACACAGCTGGAAAATCATATTGTTAAAAAACAAACAAATTTCTAAAAAATGTCTAAAGGAATTTTAGTCAAAATAACAAAAAGGCATTCAATTCAAAACGTTTTTGACGTTTTGGAAAGGTGATTGATTCAGTCAAACAATTAAAAAGGAATTCCAAGCAAAATTGTTCCCTGTGGATACAGTTAAAAGCAATTCAGTCAAAAAACCAAATGCATTTCAGCCATAAAATTTCTCAAACAAATATTATGACTAATGCTGTGTGCCTCATGTCGATGTTTTCGATTAAATCATTGAATTGTTCTAAATTATTGACTAGTTCATGTGGCCAGTTATTCATAGATGACAGAAGGGTCAATAAGGCTAGCTGTGCCTGGCTTTTCATTATTCTAAATAGCGACTTTTGAAACGTCAACCGAAAGTTATTATTCTTTGACGAAAATAACCAGGCTTACTGTTTGAAATTTCGTGTACATACTTTTCTTTTTGGCTTGCATGCTGGTTAATTTACAATGTTAATTTGTGTCTTTTGGAATTTCTCAATATTTCGTACATAAAATTGTCTACAAAATATTAAATTAATTTATTATCGGTATAAAAAAATCATAAGATGTTCAATGAGGTAGATGAGTTCGTCCAAAAACGAAAAGAGATTATTTTGCTAAAGCAAACAAACTAAAAACTTCTGTTCTGCCCAAAAGTTTCGGCCCACTAAGTGGGAATCGCGAGGTTGCAGCAACATTAAAAATTTTTAACCCAAGAAAGAGGCAGGTAAAAATTGATAATAAACCGTGAAAAACGTATCTAAGACCCTAAGCAAAAATTGAGGCGAGTTGTTGAACCTTTAGGCGCTTTTCCATTAAACGAGGTCCCATAATTAATTAACATTCTGACTGATATTTTTCTTTAATTAATGGATGTAGCCAGAACCGTTTTAAAATGAGTGCAAAATGTATAGATGTATACCGACTGACATATGACAGTTTTGTAATTTTTTATCGTCACCGATATCGGTGAAGTCGTTCCAATTTAAAAGCGCACAACGATACTATCATTATTGCCGAAGTACCGGCTCCGACATTGTCGGTATAATATGGCAAATCCTCTTTCGATATAACACGCACCAAATGCTAATTAATTTGGTTTGAGGTGTAGCTTTTTCGAATTAAATGAAACCTTTTCAAAAATATGTAAAATCAAATTAAATAAATTTAAAACCAATAAATGCATTGTGAAATAACCAATAAATGCATCGTGAAATAAAACACGTATTGATTCTCCTATAATACCAAATTCTTCCAAATTTAAGCTTGAAATTTCTTACACCGTTAGAACCGAATTTGTGCTAATTATTGCTCAATTTGGAAATTATTGAATGCAAAATATGTCTTGGATGGTCCTTATAGTATCATTTAGGGGTATGTATTTTCCACAATTTAATGAATGAAAATTGTCAACATTTATATTTTTTGTGATAAGTACAAATTTCTTCATTGTATGAACTAACTAAAAATATTTAGTTAATTGGTTAAACATTTTTGCTTTCCGTTGAAAATCAAGTTTTGTGTTGTTTTTTTTACCGTCTTTTAGGCGGATTATGAAAATTATTTTCTCATTTTCTCGGCTCCTGGACTAGCGCTAATTTTTTTCAATGAGCACTATTTAGCATAAATTCGGTTCTAATGGTAAACGCACATCCTTCGATGTAATTGAGGAAGGCCATGTTCTATCGGATTTATAGCTTCTGCAGGAATTTTCCAATTTAAATTATAAAACTATTGACGATTGTAAATTCAACTTTCTTCAATCAGCATTAAACGAAAACTGACCTGTGTTTAGGAAAATAGTTAAAATCTCTTGGATACAGTTGAATTATGACTTAAAAAAGTTTAATTTATGATATATTTATTTTAAGTATAGTTTAATTTAAATTGGCAAAGGGTTATTTTAATTTATAAAAATAGTTTAATTTATTTGCCGGAAAAAGTTAAAGAGTAAAGGCTCTCAGTGGAAAAATTAATTTAATTTAATCTGCAAAAGCAGACAAAAGGGGAGAAGAAATCTTTTATGATTTTGTGGTGCTTAGATAAAGTCATGCACAACGCGAACAATTTTCAGACGATATCGTAAATTTTCGATCACCGAACTCGATACCTTTTCACCGTCTATTCGATAGCGGAAAAAATACCGCCAGCAAAATAATATGGGCATGGACATTTTTCTGATTGTTTGTTTTTTCTTGTGGTGCCTTTTTGCAGTATTTGCCTTAACATATTTAATTTAGCATTATAAAGCAAAATTATCACTCGAACCAAAACTAACCTCAATAATGTTATTCACACAGGAAAATGTCAATTCAGATTACGTTATATGTGCGTTTACAATCTTTTCGATAGAAGAATTGATAATAAGAATGTTGAAGCGGGTCGAAGGTTAGTGTTATGGTTCGGGTATAATCCGTTATACAATTTTTTACGAACTGCATACATTCAGAATACATACTCATTCAAAAGACTTGACCTAAGCAGTGCAAAACCGTGTAATGTTTCTTCCTCCGTACTAAAGTAAGATATTAAGTAAGATAAAAGAAACCTTCTGAAATATCAAAGGAAATGAATTTATTAAGTTTTATGGGAGAATCTAATTTAGAAAGCGTTATCAAAAGTAAGGTTGGAATAGTCGCAGCTACATGGACTACTCCTTTCATCTTAGTTTTAATGAATTTTTAAATGAGTTTAAATGAAATTTAGCAAATAAAATATAAACGTTTTTAGTGGTTTAGGTATTTATTGACTTTAACGTTTCTTTCATTTCGTATAAGTTTTCATTGAATTTGGAAAATGTTTCTTTTAATTCGAAAAACCTATAGTTTTGAAAATAGTTTCGCTTAATTCGGAAACGGGTTCATTTAATCCGAAAACCCTATACATATGTAAGGTTCGATTTGGAAAGATCATACTCACAATCATGAATTATTTTTGACAAAAAGTGTTGAGGGCTCAGATTTTCAAATGTATCTAAAGCTAAAAACGGACGAGATGTTAATTTAACTGCAGATTATAGGTTAACCATCGTAAGGTTGTTTTTCGGACTCAAAGCACAATCTCAGAGAGCCCAACGGGATGATTTGCATAAATCTGGTAGGTTCTTTCAATCTATAATTGTTAATATGCTGCTCGTCATGCCCTTGCCCGCCAAGATCACTCACTGACAATTCGACAATATTAATAAAATCACTATTAACAAAAACAGAAAGTTTGTTTAGAACAATGATTTCATTTCAAAAAAGCAAAATACTCGTATAATCATTATAGCATCAGCAGTTCGCTACAAACTTGTGGCAGAAATCAAATAAACTGTATAATCCAAGCACTCTCAATGAAAAATGACAATTAAAACGAAAAGCATCTTCGCGAGGAGACTTTTCGTTAGCCGTCTGGTGGTTAATAGCATAATATTATTTAGTTTAGTAAGAAATTTAGTGGAAAAAATCGACGTGAGGCACACAGCATAAAACTCCTTTTAAAAAGGAACTTCAGTCCAAAAAAATGGTATTTCGATTAGAAAATAGTTTGACTGAAATGCCCTTTATGTATTTGGATTTTGGAATGAACAACCTTCTTGAAAGGCATTTGGTTACAAATTTTTTAATTGGAATACATTTTAGTTGGTTAGTTATCCAGGGCCCAGTCAAAAAAAGAAAGGAGGAGAAGTTCAATCAAAAAACTAAAAAGTCATTCAATTCAAAACTATTTTGACTGGGATTCTTTTTCGGGAAGTTCCGGAGCCCCTAAACTAGTTTCCCCCGATAAAACCGTTACACACACAATAGGTAATCGCTTTGCAGACTCCCAATACTTTAAACCCTAAATACTACCCACACCTATATTAAAATATCATCAACATTTCTAAAGATGAAAAGAAGATACTGGCAATAGTATTATACACGAAAACTAATTGGAAAGTTTTTACTTAAAAAAAAATAGTTTATGAAGAACTAATTTTCGTCCTTCCCCAACACAAGGGTAATGCTTTTTTCGTGTTCTGTTTAATTAGAGTTTTTTCTTCGGATTTTATTTTTTGTGTTCATTTTATTAATAGGTACAACATCTCAGATAGCAGGAAACTTTTTCTTATTTAACTCTTTGGGTGTGCAAGAAATGGGAAAAAACTTGCTAAGCACTTTTTAGTTTACCTATACAGATTTTTGTTTATAAGTAATTATTCGTACATACACTGATTTACATTTATTATTATTATTAATTCATTTTTTTTATTTATTTATTTTCAGCTCAAATAAATCAAAATTTATAAACGCAACATAATTTAATAATAGTTTTGACAAAAAAAAAAGTAAAAAAGTAAAAATAAAAATGACTGAAAGCCAAATTTTATTTAATTTATTTAGTTAAATTAATATAACAATATATTGTTAATATTTTGATATAATTAATTTTAAGAAATTTTGTTAATTTTTGTGATAAAAAAAAAAAAAAATTTATTAAATTTACGGTACCGTTAGGGTTAAAAAAATAAAAAACGTCCGAATGCATTTTCGAGAAGATGATAATCGATCAAAAAATGTGACGCCTGATCCAAAAGTTGGTCAAACATTTGTATGGCCATTTTTAATACAGGTAAGAGTATTTTTTGTATTGTCCCCCGCACCTTTTATAACATTTTTTATTTGTATATTAAATACAATATTAAATCACTGATGTGTATAATTAATTTAATTTTTATTTTAACGACAATCTAAATATATTTATAGAGCAAAATTGCTAAACAATGAAATTGTTTTGAAGAGTTATTGTGTTTTCTTCCTACAGTTTTAGAAATAACAAACAAATTATTATACATATAAATTGATTCATAAATTAGAAGGGAAGTCTATAAGTTGTTTTCCCCCCGATTTTCTTTCAATTGAAGAGACGACGAATTGTATAAGTATTTCGGTATTTGGGGATTTCATTGTGTAATGTAACTGAAATTGATTTTTGTTTGCTACTTTTGCGATTCAAGGCTCTTATAAGTTTTGTTGTTTGTGTATTTGTCTAGGTAGTAAATTAGTCTATAGGGAATTGTGACTGATTTAGGCAAGAAAAATATATGGTAACGGTCGTTGCCTATTCTCCCCAATTTCGACTGATGTTGTTAAAAAATAATTCTAGAAAAACGTTTTGGTATAGTATTCAAAGGTTTCCCCTTTTAAGTCAATGTCTCATATATTTAATAAAAATGCGTTAAAACACCTTTACCCGGCTGGAATTGCACCCAACAATTCTTACAATGGTTAATTAATTCTATGGAGTCATTTTGGCATGATTGAGCAACAAGCATACTATACACACTTTCAGAAATGTTATATTACTAGGATTATAGGGCTGTAAACTATCCCAAGATAGCTCAAAACGGCCAAGTAAATAGATTTTTATTACTTTTTCCACTTATCACATCTGCCTACTCTCTCAGGGACGAAAACGAGCCCTTGCCAGAAGAGATTGAGAGCTTTGTCAAATATTACAAAAATAGGAGGTAAAATATCTTGTAATTAAACTTAATCAGACACTGACATGGAATTTGGTTCAGGACGAGCAAATGATAAATATCAGACATGACGGTTAAAACAATTGATTGTCGGATGAACCACGAGGCGGTCTTAGCAGCTTCAGTTTTTAACTTCAAATTGATCTAGAGCTGCTTCTGTAAATTATTAGAAATATAATAAAATCACCCTTCTTTGTTTTCCTGGCCACCCTTCCATAAGAAAAACGAGGCAGCAAACTGTTTCAAGAGTCACTAGGCCAATGGCATTAGGAATTGGAGAAGAAATGTAAGAAATTACTCTGAGAGTGCTCTACTAGGATGAGACAAACCAAAAAATTCTTAAGTTATAGCATAACACCTGGAGGAGGCAAGGATGAATTTCCAATTTTTAGAATTCCTCACGTGGTACTTAACAGGACATGGCAATTTTAATGGCTATCTATAGATTGCTACGACTTATTGCTATCTTTCTAGGGATTGACAATTCCTATAAATCTATTGGTCGCAGTGCACAGGGCTCTTTGTTCCTGTGACAAAAAAAATATTCAGCTGTTTTGTGGTTTTTTTCATTTTTACTCAAAAAAAAAAATCCTTAAAAAATGTGTTTTTGCATTTTTATGGATGTTCCCAACCCCTGTGAGACCTATTTTATCGTAATCAGCGCCCCGAAAAACATAAAGTATGGGTATAGTTAAAAGTAGATATGCTCACGCCCCAAATCAGCTTCTATAAGACCGTGATATCTGGAGGTGAATTATGATTTGTCAATAGTTATCGCTCGCAAAAAATTCATGTGGGAAATCTGGGGAATTACTAGGCTCGTTTTTGCTCAATTTTCCCCCTTGAAAAATTTTCAAACTGCAATGCAATCCATTAACTTTCGGATAATATCGATTTATTACGTAATCTGCATTATCGACAATTTAATTTTGCCTAACTTTAACAGGGCATAAAAAGAATTGCGCTTGACCTTCAAAAGTTATAGAGACCAAGTGTAACTACAACCCTTTCAACGTGGTTCGTGATCCTGCTTTGGTTAGTACCGTCCAATATGTGATCGTCAGGAATCGTTCCGGTGGGATCAGGACGAACCCGCTGAAATCAAACAAAAGAGCACAAACAATACATAAGGAGTTTAGATTTTTTTTAACATTTAATGTTTTTCCAAAATAAACCGAGCTTACTGGTAAATTTAGTTTTTATTTACCGTTTACCGGTAATCAAAAAAATCGGGTAAACGAGAAACAATAATCCTAGACATCTTAACCTTGACGATTTTATGGATCACTTTATCGACGTCATTTGATTTTACGCTCAATTATAGGATGTTTTGTTTGATCGGGAACGTTTATCGGGAAAGCTACACAATTGATTCTAGCCAAACCTTATGGCCGAAAAATTCTTCTTAGCCATGAAATAAGAGGGTTTTATATTCGGAACTATTTATTGGGTCTACAAAAAATTTCAAATTTCACTAAAATCCGTGAACAAATTGTTCTATTTGATGCTGGAGTCTGATAAGAATGTGTTCTTCAATCGCTGTAATGTAAAAATAAATTTGGAAATATAATCTTTGATTTAATGTAGGTATCGGCAAAAATATCATTGGCACTATTCCGCAATATTTCTTGAATTTAAGCCATGGTTTAATTAAGAAATCTGACCCGAAATGATATGGCCGAAAGAATTCTTCAGAATCTATTTATTGCTTCAGAAATAATCAATTTTTATGAACTCCTTACAGAATCTATATATAAAATCTCTCAGATATAAAATTTTATTAAAATTCATCCACAAACGTGCTAGTTCCAATTGGAGCTGGAAACTTAGTCCGTGATTGAAATTTCATATAAAAAAATGATGAAACATCTTGAAATCAAATTTCTTTAGTGATGTTCCACAATATTTCTTGAATTTGGGCCTTGTTTTATTTAAGAAATACGACTCCAGATGATATGACCCAACGATTTCTTCAGAGCGTGAATAATTCGATTTAATATGAGGAACTACTTGTAGAATCGGCTTAATAATTCAGATACAAATTTTCATTAAAATTCATTGACAAAGGTGCGTGTTCCATTTGGTGCTGGGAATGTAAAAGACCAATTTTTCTTGGAAATCTAATTTTTTGGTATATATTTTGTATTTCTATAAACTGAAGTATCATTAGTGTCCCGCAAATTTTTTTTGAATTCTGGCCATATTTTATTTAAGAAACTTTATCCCAGCCCCAATTGGAACTTCTACGATCACGGACCAGTTCTATTGAAATTTAATATCTGACTTAACCAACGTATTTGATGATTAATGAATTAGTCGCATCGCAACCAAATGATGAATTAGATTTCACCACAAATCAATCGCCTCAAACCAATTTTATATCGCAACTTTTTTTATTCGAAATTGATTGGTTCGACTTGGTTTTTAAAACCGAAAAGATCTGATTTTTCAAACTTTTTCAGACTTCGTTCAGGTTAAGTCATTTTTGCCCTGGTCTTAGTATCGCCAAACAGTAGGTATAATATTAGCTGGTATACCTAAAACTCGCGCCACAGCTTACGTTTCGTCAAAGCTCCAGGCAGTGTAATACATTGAAGTGCTTAACTAACGTTTATCTTGTTAGAAATTAGAACAGCGTATAGTGAAAGATATAGTAACTGCTTTAAACGACGATGTGGTATCTAGCAAATTTAGGACAGTTTCAAGAATTCTAAATACAACAAACACACTGTGTGTTAGTTATTTATTATAATTAGTGAAAAATATCAAATTAAATTCACCATATATCGCAATAAATTTAATTAATTTCATTTACGCACACAAATATTACATACTCGTATTCGTATCAACAAAAGGTTAATAACATGTGCATACATAATTTTAATTTAGAAAATTGAAAATTTTATCAACCACAACAACAAACAATAAGAACACAAATTTACTGTTATTTTCGGAAATAACCATAAAAAAAACAACTAAATTTGATAGCTATACATACCCACCGCCTACCTTTATAACAATTACATTATTTGTGTCTTAATTATTTAAATTGAATTTCCATTTGACCAAATGGAAATGAACGAGGTATAACGCAATTTCCTAGAACCTAAAAAAAAACTTAAAACAGCGGATACCGCATCAGCGTGATAGTTTATTATTTATCCACACTTTCATATAAACCGCGTGCAGTATTACCTTTAGCACCCAAAATGTTAATTAGCATTCACACACATATACATCCACGCACAAAAATAGTAAAAGTAGCGCGCGCGATTCTATCTACATTTCTATTTTGTTAGTTTTGAAATTTTGTTTCAATTAAATACTCAATAGCTAGTTACGGTTTGTTGAGGTGAAAAGTAAAAAAAAAAAAATTTATCGCGTAGACCTTAATTATCGTACAGCTCAGCTACGTGTATACTCTACTTTTACAACAAAAAATATTCTGATGCATAAATAAATGAAATTGTGAGAATTTTTTTTTTTACTATTCTGTTGACATTTTAAATTCTGTGATGTGTTCTTCCGCAGCAGCAAAAAAAAACTGCATTCACATTGCAAGGTCAGTGGAAATGCCGGTTTGGAACATTGCCTATATGTAAATATACATAAATCGACAGATAATTGAATAATTATCTCTCTCTCTGTCTCTGTTTTATCCCATGATGTTTATCATGATCGCATAAATATGTAAATTATTTTAGGAAGTTAAATGTTAATTTCACAACAAACATCACATTAACATGTGTATGCGCGCGCGGTGATGTACAAAATAAACAAAACACATCAAAAATAAAACATAAGATAGATTGCTGTCTATCAAAGAAACAAAAAAAAATGAAAGTCAAATTTCCGCTTATTTAATTATATATGTACATAAGACGCGGTTTAGATTGTTAATTATGTATCGGTTTAAGAGTTGTGTGAGGTCGTAAAACTATTAATTACCTACCAAATTGTTAATTATGAAATTGAAAAGCGATCTGTCACTTAATGCGCGACGTAATCTATCCTCTACATATGTATGCAATATTGTAAAAAAGTATCAAGACGACTTATCATTTTTGTGTAGCGTATATAAATTGAAAAACCACATCCATATATATTAATAAATGTTAAGTTATAGAGAGAGATAAGAATTTATTTTTAGTTTTGAGAAATACAAGTCTTTAAATCTTATCACGTATATCCACCCCCGATTTCAATATAATTGAATTGCGTTATGTATTATAGTAGTGGCATTTCCTCTGTTTTCAGAAATTTGTTGTTTTTATTTATTTTATATTGGCAACCAGTGCCGTAGAAAAAATTTTAGTTTCTTGCCGAGTACCCAATCGAAATTTAATGAAAGATACTGATATTAAAATTGGCTGATAATCGCAGATATCAATTTTCATTATAATCCGATGACATATGAGAAATAGGCCCAATAATTACAAGCAATACAATTTAGTGATCATAATTTTTTTCGAAAAAGGAGTTTATTATATTGAAAACTTTAAGGAACTATAATTAAAGTCTATATTTTGGAAAAAAGCAATACTCCGCCAAATATACATTATTTAAATAAAACAGAAAATATTTTTTATTCTAACAAAATTTTCTTGTAGAAACGGAGTAAAACCCATCGAAAAAGAGTACGTTTGGTCACTTTAATTGTAACTATTGGAGTTTAGAAGCACATTTTATTTATTATTTTTAGATCTTCTTGTCTATATCCTTAAATATCCAAACATTAAATACCGGAATCTAATGGACCCATTTATTGTTTCTCTTAGACGATTTTGTATAAAATTGTACTTAAAAAATAATGTAAAATTCTCTATAAATAACTAGGTAATTTTAGCTTTATTGAAGATTGAAATTACAAACTTGAAGAGTCGCCATACATATATGAATAGTTCGGAAAATAGTTGTCTCGTGAAGTTGTCACATTCAGAGTTTCTGTTGTAGTTGTGCTTGCAATGACATTTCGAAAGATTTGAAAATTAATTTTTCCATTGTGATTTAGAACTTAAAATTTTAAATTAAAATGTTTGTAAACAACAGCATCCGATGCAGACTTCCAGCGAATTCTTGTCACAATTTAAAAATAAACGTCTCATATTTCAGGCCCAACAAGCCAATTGTGTTTTACATAAATATTTCGCTTGTTGTTTTTTAATTATGATCCTGGTGCATCTTAAGTGTGTGAAGTTATCCTAGGATTTCATCCCAAGAATTTCCATCACACCCAAGTTTTTTTTTTTTTTTTTTTAATAACAAATCAATCGCAGATTGGAGCCGTATATTGAGATTTGAGCTATAAGCTCATATATTTACGTATAAATGTATATACAGCGAGTCGCAGTGAAAATAGTCCACTCTTTATTTTTGTAAACAGTAATCATAAATGAAAATCAGCCAACAAGCCGCAAAAAAAAATTCAATGAAGAATGATAAAATTATTAAGTTACTAGCCGGTAAACCCGGTATTACCCCGGAAAATATTATTTAAAAATTTGTGGGACCACCAAAATATAAACTATTGCGGGTGAAAGTTTATGAATGAAAAAGATATGTTCACCATTCACGTTCTTGACGAGGAATGGCGGGCCGGACATTAAGTGAAAGTTCTCTCCATAGACCTAGCGAAAGTCTTCGATACGGTGAACCTGAATTCAGTTGCTGAATGCCTTCAACAGTTCATACCACATGACTCGGTCAAACGCATTATCAAGACATGCTTCTGAGAGCACACCGCCATCAAATGGTTCAATGTCTCCACGGCCAAAGTACTGAAAAACAAGGGGGTTAAATAGCAGTGCCACACTCGCTCAGAATTTTTAACCGCATACTTAATGAAGTTCTCGTGACAGTTGCTGATCAGTTTCTTGAACGAACTAAAACTGGATCAGCGAGAGAATCTGCAGCTGCCGCTCATCCTTGCTTATGCTGATGAGTGATGACATATCATTCTCATCATCCACAACCTCACCACTATTGAGCCCATTTTTAAGGAATTAGATCAGAGCTCCACATTCAACTTTCATCCCATCCTCTAGTGTAATCCTAGCTGGTATAATTTTTACTCGGGTCGATTTAATGCGATACTTGGGTACTCATCTGACCTTAAGTCTGAGCCAAAACCATTCATTAAGTATTTTTGGCCTCAACTGATATTGCCTCAATTCATCCGCTAAGTGATTTATTGAGCCATATCACCCCCACAGCATCACACCTCGCAACTACCAAAACAACTGGTCCTACTTTCTTTGGAAGATCAACATAAATTTTCTGCTCTTTTCGGAACTTTATTTGCTCTTATTATCTGCAGTGTACTTTCGGAGTTATATAACTTTTAAATTCTTGGGAGTTCCTATTACTTCAACATTTTCCTCCATTAAACATAACTTTATCAAACCGGGATTCTGGGAGTGCGATCAAAAAATGCTACGATTAGGGCATATCCCCTGGAAACTCGTTTCAAAGCCCAACCTAAAATTAAAATAGAAAAAAATGAAGGAGGAAAAAAGAAAGGAAGAAAGAAGAAAATAAAAAAGGATAGAGCCACATATGTATGTACATAAAAGGATAGAGTACTGCGTAATGCTTCGTTGTCAGTGTTAATTGTTAATTGATTTCTATTAGGTTGAGTCCAAAACAATCAAATATTGAATGTGAGCTTTTGAGATACGATTACCATGAGATGAGACCCTGATAATTCAAGTAATTGACTTCTTACTCAACATTGTGGAAGAAGTTGGCGTAAAACTCTCTCGGTGAGCCGTAGATTTGCTGATAAACTCCTGTGTTGTTATTGAAATTTGTTTGACATGCTTCCAAAGGAGTAACACCATCAGACTGTCATACCATAATACAGTAATACCATTACAACACCATAACATTATACAATAATAACATCATCTCAGCATACCATCAAATCACCAAACTATTTTACCATGTTACATTCATACCTTCATACCATCATAAAGTTATACCACCATACCTTCATAACATGATATCATCATACCTTGAAATCATCAGAACCATCATATAATAGTTCCATCATTGTATCGCACAATTAACCATCATACCATCTCACCATAAAACATTCATATCATCATAACATTATAGCAGCATACCATCAAACCATCACACTACTGTATCATGTTACCATCATATCTCCATACCATCATAAAGTCAAACCACAATACATTCATACCATCATACTATCATACCATCTAACCATTAAAACCTTCACACCATCATTCCATTATACCATCGCACAATTATACCATCCATGATACAACCACACTACCATTCCATCATAGCATCACTCAATCATACCTGCAAACCATTACACCATGATAACATCATTTAAACATACCATCATACCATCGTAACATCGTACCATTATACCATCTTACCATCATACCATCATATCACTATATCATTATACCACCATACCATCGTACTATCATACAATCGATCCAACATAAAATCATACCATCCTCAATCATACCATCATAATTTCACACCATCTTACCATCACACCATCATACCATCGCATAATATATCATCATTATCACCAACATAATCACAATCACCATCACCATCGTCATTACCATCCCTTTCACCATTTCAGTTTTCATCATCATCATCAACATCTTCAACACCATCCTCATCACCATCACGACCACCATTAAAAAATTAATGATACACGTGTCGATTTATTTTTGATTTTGCACTAAATATCCAAAAATCAGCTCAATCGGTAAATTTTTAGAAATTCCTCCATGGTAACTTTGAACCTGATTATCACCCCACAAGAAGGGGGTTGACGTTGAGACGTGAGATATCGATAGTGACGATCTTCAGGTCTTAAACAATTTGTGTGCAGTTTGGTTCAAATCAGTCAACGCGTGTGGATTTGTATAACAATCGCACATACAAACAATTACTTTTAATAGATAGATAGATAACACTTTTGTTATAACATGTCATGATGTCAATACATCATGTTATGACGTAAAAAAATTACAAAAATCTAAAATAAGGTGCGAAATCATACCACAATGAAAATCGGCCACCCGACAATTCCGCTTAAAACTTAAATTCAATTTAAATTTAATTATTATTGCAAAATTAATATTTGGTAGGACGTCCTTTGTTTTTCTTTAACTACTTTTAATCTTGCAGGCACTGATCGTTCCGCTTTCTTCTTGTATTGCCGTTTTAAAACCAGCTGTTTGTAATGTTATGTTTAAGAATGTTAATTTTTAAAATGTGCCACAAATTCTCTATTACGTTTAAATTCTGGTGATTGTGTACGAAATTTTATGATGTTTGGACAGTTTTGATGTAACTATTCACGTACTACTACTCTATATGCAGCATGTTTCGGATAATACACCTGATAAAAATGAAAATTTTCCGACAACCGAAATTTTGGCAGCCTTTGTTTCAAAGAATTACTTAAAATACCAAGATACCCGCACATCGTTCTATACAACACCTCCGCCAAATTTTACAATCCCATAAGCATATTTTTTCAAAAATTCGTTTGAATGAAAGGCCCATATGAAATTTAAAAATTTATGTAAATTCTACTCAATTTCATTTTACCTTATACTGTTTAGTTTATAATGGAACGAATGACAAGAAATTTAAGCCGCGATGAATGTTTAACAAAGGTATCGGGGGTAGAGTTTCATTATGAAAGCCTCCACGGAGCTTCATATAATAAATGAAGGCTCAAGTACAGCAATCCCCCCTACAACACGGTACTCTTATAACGCGTTTTCATATTACGCGATTTCATGTCCCTGGTATAACACGTGTTTTCCCCCCATATAACGCGGGGATTTCCCACATTGATTTTAATAAAACGCACATATATCGTTCATAACATAGTTTGTCCTTAATATTTGATTTAAACCCCTTTAACGAGAAAAGTTAAATGTGAATCATTTGTACATAACGCGTTATACGGGGTCATACGAGCGCGTTGTACTAGGATTCTCGTACAACGCGTTTTCCTATAACGCGGAACGAATCTACCGTGTTATAGGGGGGATTACTGTATATCGTACAACCAATTCTGTTATGCTCCGTATATTTTTTTTTCTTTTTCGTTGGCGCTACATCCCATAGAGGGATTCGGCCGCTTCATGCTGAAGTTTCGTAATCTTTTTTTTTTTTTTAATGGATAATGAATGATTAATTTCATTGATCCTACCCTTTAACCAGCCGTGATTTTTTCATCACCCGCCGGGAATCGAACCCGGGACCACCATAGTTCAAAGCAAGCATGTTAACCACTTTGCCACCGGGGTGGCCTCCGTATATTGGCAACATTTTTTTTTGAATAAAAATGCAGTCCTCACACTGCAAGACTGTTGTAAGGGACCATTTAGACGAGGATCATGCTCTGACCTGGGAAAACCTGCATCCCGGATCTATACCTTATTAAATACAGCCATTCAATTCCCACGAACAGCTCTTCCGAAGAATTACACTCCCTACTTCAAAGGTTGAATTTATGCAAATTTTAATTTTACTTTATGCTCCTTTCATGAAACAACGTGTAATTTCTATCGTAAGCAGTGACAAACCAAAATGAGCCTGTCTTCAGTCATAAAACCATATTTTTTATTGCAGATTCGGATTCTACGGCTAAAAATACGTAGGATTTGACTGAAACATTTTTTTCGATTCATGATAGGTGGCGCTGTAATTGACGATATTCAATTTTTTCGATTTCTCCTACTGAGAACCTCCGCAAACGATTCTGCAATACGCCTGCAACAAAAATACTATGGTTCCGTTGTAAATACTCGAAGTTAGTCTTAAACACTTTGTATTTCTTAAATTTTCAATTACTGAAAAATGGCTTGTCATTATCGTAACCCAGGAACATGCGATTAAATTGGCTTTCAAATTAATGAAATTGTTTGTATTTCGTTTTAAAAATACCGATTCAGTCCGAAAATTATTTTGAAAACAACTATACCTGTGTAAAGCTATCAGTACTACTTCAGAATGGTGTATTAACTGTGCAAGAGAAAATTGAAATGATTCTGGTTTATGGAGAAGCTGGCCGGAGTCTTGATAATGCTGTCACTCTCTACGCTTTGCTTTTTCCGGATAGGATTCGGTCACGTGCGTCATTTCAGCGTATAGTCAAACAATTTATTACTGATGGAAGTGCTTAACCAAAAAAAGGACTCGTCCAGCAACAGTCACGGATTGTCCCAGACCAATGTGTTTGAAAAATTTTAAAACGTCATACGTATCATTCGTATCATGTGTCTCTACACCAAGATCTTCATGGCGTTGATTTCCAAAATCGGGTAACTTTTCTCATTGGGCACGTGAACAAATACAGTAAAACCCAAATTTTTTTCGTTACGTATTGTTCTCCGACGAGTCGTCTTTTACAAACCATGGAACGGTTATTCGCCACAGCGTCATTGGACCGTCAATGTGTGGTGTGGAATAATTTGAAACAAACTCATCGGCCCACACATTATTGAAGGCAACTTGAATGGTCAAATGTACCGAGATATTTTAGAAAATGAACTGCCAACATTATTTTAAGACTTCAGCTTAGAGGTGCGACGAAATATGTGGTTTCAACAAGATGGTTGTCCCGCACACCATTGGTTGGTAGCACGTGTAGTACTTGATCGTAATTTCAATGGTCGCTGGATCGGGAGAGCTGGTCCAGTAAATTGGCCTGCCAGATCACCAGATCTTACTTCGCCAGATTTCTTTTTGTGGGGCTATCTCAAAGACCAAGTTTATAAACAAAAACCAATAACACGTGAGAATATGATTGAGCGAATCGGAAATGCTTGTGCTGAAATTCAAGCAGACACACTTCTCAGTTGTGTACAGTCATTTGAAATGCGGATTAATAAGTGCATTGAACTCAAAGGCCATCTTTTTGGGCACGTAATTTAATTGAAAGATGATGAGGCGAGGGGCCTCATGTAAATCAAGCACCATTTTCCCAGTTATTCGAAATTTGCAAAATGAATAAATTGTTTAAGACTATAACTTCGTGTATTTACAACGAAACCATGATATTTTTATTGCAGACGTATTGCAGAATCGCTTGCGTAGGTTCTCAGTAGGGGAAATCGAAAAAAAATAAAAAATTGAATATCGTCAATTACTGCGCCATTTATCATGAATCGAAGAAAATGTTTTAGTCAAATCCTACGTATTTTTAGCCGTAGAATCCGAATCTGCAATAAAAACTAGGGGTTCCTATTTTAGTTTCAAAGTTACCCCCACCCCACCTACAAGGAGGGGGCGGGAGTACTAATTTTAATACTAATGTATTTTCCCCGCGGAATAATTAAATTTTGATCTGCACCATTTTCTTCGTAGAGTGCTTATTTTCCGAGATATTTGAGTGATTTTACTCTTGCCCGAAGGGACATCATTATCGAAATCCTAAGAAACATTTACAGGCACTCATTGCTATATCTGGAGTCGGGGCCAGGTTTCCCCTGAGATATCTGGGAAAATTCGATAAATTGGCCAACCGAAAATAAAAAAATGATAATGCAGATTGTGTTATCCCAGTCGAAAATAAAAAATTGCGTCGTTATCAGCCGATAGCGTTCAGACGAAAGTTACCATGGATGTCATATGCGGCTAAACTTCATTCCACTTTTTCCTGGAAAAATGTGAAAAATGCGCGGATTTCAAAAAATATTTAAAATTGATATAAAATCTACCTCTGATTTGTCAATAACATTCGCTGGAAAAAAATTCAGTTCAAGTTTCCACTTGAAAATCTGGCTGCTTATGGATTTTTTTGAATTCACACGATTGCTGTGTCATCAGCGAAATTAGACGTCATAATTTTCGAAGATGTTGGTAGATCAGAAGTGAAAATTAAATATAAGGTTGGGCCAAGCACACTTCCTTGTGGTACTCCTGCCAGGACGTTTTTCTCGCCCGATTTAGAGGTATTGTGTTTTACATAAAATCTGCGATTTGATAAATATGTCTTCATAAGTTGGTAAATTTCTGGCAATTTAAAATACATTTTATAAAGCAATCCCTCGTGCCAAACTTTATCGAATACCTGAGCAGCATCCAAGAAAACTGCAGAGCAGTACTTCTTTTCCTCGTGTGCTGATCTTATTTCTGAAGCTACTCAGTGCACTTGCTCAATGGTTCCATGCTCGGCTCTAAAATCTAAATTGAAGATTAGAGATGATATAGGCTGGTAATAGGCTTATTGGTCTATATGACGAGACCTTAGTAGGATCCTTGCCCGGCTTTGGGATCATTTTTATACATGCCAGTTTCCAGCACTCAGGAATGCATCCTAATTCAAAGATTGAATTGAATATTTGAGCTAGTCGACCAAAGGCACACTCAGGCAATTTTTTAAGCATTTCACCTGTAATTTGATCATACCCAGGGGCTTTCTTTAATTGAGTTTGGTGAGCAATAATAAACTTAACTAGTGGCTTCTTTATCTTGAATTTTCAAGCACCGATTTTTAACCACCGATAATCCAGGGTTGGGAGTAAAAACACCTTCAAGATGATCAGCGAAGGCTTTAGCTTTTTCCTCGTCACTTCTAGCCCAGTCACCGTTGGGCAGACGAATTGGCGGGTTTGGTTGCTGAGGCTGTTTAATGTATTTAGTGGCCTTCCATAATGAATAGTTTGTGTCAGAGTGGGGAGATAGCTGCTTAAGGTAGTTTTCAAAAAATTCATTTTGTTTTTTTGGAATAGGCTTTGCAGTTTATTTTTGGCCTGGTTAAAGTTGTATTTTGCATCAGGCGAACGATTTGTTTGCCATATGCATCTTAAACGGCGTTTCGCTGTTAGCAATTTTTCTATTTCAGCGGATGTTATGGTGTGCATTGTATGTTTGCTGTTTGCTGTAATATTTGCTGTAACCATGCATTATGTATTTGAATTCAGGATTCCTTCCCTTATCATTTTATACCTACTGCCAGGTTTTTAGCCGCTCCTAACATGGAGAAACAGACGCTGGTTGAAGCCGCCCCTAATATGGAGAAACAGACGATTCAGGATGGGTGACCCATGGATATGCAATGGGTATTTCCTCCTCAAGGCAAGTAGTATTTAGGGTTTTACCGCGCCCATACTTGCGTGGTTATACTTTTAGCGTTACCGCGGGTACAGCGCGAGGAGCTTGTATAACCGGCGCATCCCTGTAAATATGTTGAGTACAAATTCCTACATAGGTGTTACTGTATGTATATTACTCTAAATAAAGCGAGTTTAGGTTTAGTCACCATTTTCCATATATGGGCGTAGTTTTCCTCAAAAATTGATATCTCGTGAAGCTTAAAATTTATCCTTTTTATACCATTTTGCCACACCAAAGATATGCTCACTTGAATTTATTTAATTCCAAATAAATCTTCACCCAAGCAATATAATCATTACTGCGCGAATCAAATATAAATTTGTAACAACCACCACACCTCTAATATAATTCAAATGAACTACAATTACCTTATTTTGATTTATTTCAGTCTTTTATTATTGTATTCTAGGTACATACTATGCATATATGTAAAGAAATAAATTAAATTTCGAAGCCAATAAACTGTTGGTGTGGTTATTGTAATAAGCAATTTTACAAATCTATTGTTGAAATGTTAAAAACACTCAGCGTTTTTCTTCTAATTTGGCGCACACTTACATACATACATACAAACATTAAAAGAAGTAAATTAAGTTGTTTTTCTGCTCGTGTATACTAAAATCTAGAGACTATGCGATAGAACGCGACAACAACAATTAACTGGCGCAAAAACCTTGTTGAATATAATTAAATTGATGAGCTATAATTTATTCATGTGCATGGAAAGAAAATATTCCAAGATTTTGAATTTTTTTTTTTTGCTGTTCGCTTGCCTGTATAAACAGCATAAAATGTAGCGCGCAAATTTGAATTAATTAAGGATGAATGGATTTTTGTTGAAAACTTTTTTTGAATTTTCCCCGCAATAATGAAAAGTGTTAAATTAATTATGCATGTTTGTAAAATGAAAATGGCATAATTGAACTTAAGTCAATAGCTAATTTTTTCAATATATTCATACATACGTATTCAACAGCTTTCTATAAATTGCAATAAAAAAAAATTCGTGTTATACATCTTAAAATTCATTATTTATTAATCTCTCCTCTAAGATCTACTACGTACCTACTTTAATTATTCAATTCTATTACAATTTTTTTTTGTTGTTCTGATCATTTAGCTAATTATCTGTTGTATAGCAAGCGCACAAAACCCATTTTGTCGTGTCGTAATCGTAAATTTTTAATCAAAAGGCTTTAAGAGGTTTATTGTATATTAAAGTTGAATAGAGAAGATAGATTATTGTCGCACATAGAGCTATAAAATGGCAAAGTCGACAAATAGTTTTGGAATTAAAAAAAAAGGAACATAACTTTGTTGTTGTCATTTTGTCTTCTTATTTCGTGCACATACGTGCATGTTATAAGGAGAAAAGGTCAATAAACAGCGACAATGTATAAGATGATTATGCTTTTTCTGTATATTCACTTCTTTAGTACAACATATATACGAGAGGTTTTATGCACGTCTTAGCATTAATTATATCATGTGTACAAGAGATGTATTGGATTTATGATTTTAACGTCAGATTGAAATGTAATTGTTTGTTTAATCCACTAATTTATGTGGTTACAATTTTGCCGTTCAACCCCACATCGTTCCGTATACATTACGAGTTCAAAGATCTTAATTCGATTCTGGTGAAGGCAAAATTCTTCAGACATAATTCGTTAAGGCTCGTTAGAACTCTCTTCGTTAGAACTCTGTTAAAGCGAGCCGAAAATGCAGATTATGTTGCACTATTCGAAAATAAAATTATAGTCGCAGTTAATGCCGAAAGTTTCCAGACCTGTTGTGCTTGTCACCACTTTTAGATTCTCTGAATGTTGGTTTATCGTAGCAACTTGAAAGTTTAAAAAATTTCGTCTATTTTTGGAGAATTGGTGGTCCACTTTACACCGACTCATTTAATTTTTGCCTTTGTTTAGTAGATCTCATCCAGCTTGTTTGATCGACATCTTAGACGTGCGAATTAAATGAGTTACCAAGGAGTTAAGCATCTAAAATTGTCGCCGCCGAAATTCTAGGTGGCTAGCCGGCCTTGACCATCCCATCGGTTTCTTACGGTTTCTCACAACTCGGCTTTTCATATTTTTAATGACGATATTGGTTAAGTTTAACTTCACACTAGTTATTCAGGTCAGTCCAATGCCTTTCAATTATTCGTGTTATTGAAACTAACAAAGTGTTCTTTAATTAATACAATCGGTAATTTGGTAATTGATTCCGCCGGTTATGCCCGCAAAAATAAAACATGTCCGGAGAAACCAGGACGTCTGGTAACTCTAGTTACAATACATGCGAAAGGGTCGATGAATCTTCTTCATATCGTTGCTACCATCTCAAGTTATTGAATGTGACCAAATTTTGTTTTCGTATCCGCTACCTGACGCGTTTGAATTAGGCATAATATAATACCCATTGTGGCAAATTGCTAAATTTGTAACTTTGATATTTTCTTAACACAATTAACCTGAGAAATTCATCAGTTGGCAGTTTAACTAACGAATATGATTTGGCCAGCAAGTTTAGGTTTCAAACGGCATAGCAAAACTATAAACACTTTTTTCGGCCTATTGCTGATTTTCAATTCGTGGTTAAAATAGTTTTTTTGGCGTCGGGAAAAGTGGCCATTTTCACATTCGATAATTTGAGATGGTAGCGACAGTATTTTGGTTGTGCTGCACCACGTGTATTTCAGAAGCGTGATTTTGCTAATTTTATATTAAAGTAGATTTGTATAGTTCTAAACCAGCTTATCTAATTTAGGAACCTGAATTTATTTCAAAATACGCTAATCCAGTTTCACCCTTTTCTTCATCGCTTTATAGTTTCGGTTCTTTGAATTTTTGCAGGATAGCTTACAGTATGTCAACTGATTTGAAAGTGACTGCATCGATATTGGTATCATTTTCAGCCTCAACAAGATGCGTTACTTTTGATGTGCGTTACACACTTTTCAGACTTCGGATTAAATTTCCACTTTTTCTGAGTCGAATCCTGGTTGTAAGATCAAATGCTCTTAAATATTAAAATCAAATGCCTTGTGATGTTTTGCCAATTGTCCGATTCATACAATAGTTATTAGTTCCGTTCTCTGTTATAGTGATGATTGCTGTTTTGTACATTCACCACCAAGCATTTTTAAAGATTTTTTTGCTCGATTTCGACGTTAAGGCTCCTAAGACTGTCTTAGCAAAGACGTTTTTTGGGAAGACTTTTTTTTTTTAGAGTAAAGATTCTATGGTTATTCTGATCGTGGTAGTCTTAATTTTTTAGTTTAAAATTCTCCAAAATGTTTGTAGACCAGTGCCACAAAGGGCCTATGGTGCAAATCAGTGATTATATCCTAAATCGCGATGGCGTGCTGCAGCCTTAATAAACAACTGATCTTCAACAATAGACCTAGAGTCAAATATTTGCAACCTAACTCCGTCGAAAGCAGGACAGCTGCACACTAAGTGAATGCAATCATTATCGTCTTCAAGACAATCCTCGCATACAGCATCCTGAGATAGCCCCATGCGCTGAAGGTGTATTTTAAAATGGCCGTGACCAGTAAGAGTCGCGATCAAGACTCTCAAGTGTTTCTTGCTGAGAGATAAAGCAAACTTAGTGGCTCTCAAGTTAGGTCCACTAATAAAAAAAAGGTAAGGAAGCAACAAATTAAATGGTAAGGAAGCAACAGGTTTGGGACCGATAAATTTGAACCCAGCCCCAGCTTTGCAAAAGAATCAGCAATATCATTGCCCTCAATGCCACAATAGGCAGGAACCCATATGATCGTCACTCTATTAACAAATTTTGACACAGTCAAAATGATGCGTAATCATTTAATTAAAATTGTTCTATGGCCCATGGCTGATCCAAGAGTATTCCACATACTTATGAAAGAATGTAGCTATGGAATGAATAAAATTGCTTCCATGGCAAGAAGGGGAGTTTAGGCCATAGCTCCTGTAATGGTCCTACAACCAATAATTTTTAGAACATTAAGTTTAAAGTGTCAAATTTAACCACTGGCCACCATACCAAGGAAGCATAAGATAACATTGGTAGAACCAACGATTTATAGATGAAAGAGAGCATTTTGGGAGTTAAACCCCAGGATTTCCCAAAGGCTTGCCTACAATGCCAAAAGATAGCAGTCGATTTATGAAGTTTATACCCCAGGTGAAATTTTCAGGAAAGTTTACTGTCCAAGAAGACCCCTAATATTTCGATACCTGGTACATATAACCAACTTAGTTTTAGAAGGATGGATGTGTAAGTCCTGTTCACCACACCATATAGGTCTCAAAGTCAACCCAGATATCCTAAAATGCTGGCAACCTCACATATAGGTTTCCTCATTACTACTTTTGCAGATAAATACACCATCTGATAAATAGCAAGGGTATAAATCCAGAAGACTTCGCCGAACTAAGTATTCGCCGGCTCAACTCGGTAAACAGATAAAAAAATTTATATTACTCCTTTTTGTTTATATACCCCCCACGCAATGCTTCAATCGACTTTAAATTTTGTAGATGATGAATTGGCAAATTTATCATCAACATAACAAAATAATCGTCAATCCCGTTTTTGAGAAAATCTGTTTGGTAGTTTTCTCTTCCACTACAACCCCCTCTATTCTATACTCGAATGGACCTAAAAGTAAACACAAACTGCTTATTACTAAAATTTATTATTGTACAAAATTTCGACCAAAACTATCAATATTTATGAGAATGGGAGGCAAAACAAAAATAATAAAAATGTGCGACTGGAGGGACGGAAGAATGGAAGAACGGACACGACCTTTTTCTGATCAGTGTTTCGGGGTCCTGCGCAACCTAATTCGTTGAGAAACGTGAAAATCTGGAACAAATTTTTTTTCGCGTTTACAATACTTACCCAATATAACTTTGTAATAGTGGGAAAACTAAAAACGGAGACCTAAAACCGATATATTGGCGGTGGGTTAGCCCCTTAATGTTGCATTACAAAATGTTGCATTACAAAATCTTTCATTACAAAATCTTGCAAGTACAAAATCTTGCATTTCAAAATCTTGCATAACAATTTCCCGTACATTTATAGAATCGCGCGCGCGATTCTATAAATGTACGGGAAATTGTTATGCAAGATAACAAATCGCATTGACAAAATTCTACTGTATAATGATAATTATACAGTAGAATTTTGCTTGAGATATTAAAAATCAAATGCCCAGGATTAAATATTCTTAACCAGAATATTATGTTGAGATAGTCTGGAAAATGGAGATTTCCATTTTAATTTTAATATTAAATCTTCATTAATCAGAAACGATAATTTATATTCTGGAAAATGAAGATTAAATCTTCCTTATCCAGAATATTTTGTTGAAATATTTTGAAAAATTGAGATTTAAATTCTAATTCTAATATTAGCCGTATTTCTTGACGCATAGTTATCCGGATCGCTATCTGCACAATTTTTTTTATTTTATTTTTTTTAATTATAATGTACTTTTATGAATACGCAACAAATATTATGTTAGATACTAAAGACATGTACAGATACTAAAACTGCAAAATTTTTTAAATGCAAGATATTGTATTTGCAAGATTTTGTATTTGCGAGATTCAGTACTTGCAAGATTTTGTACTTGCAAGATTTTGTAACTGCAAGATTTTGGGTTGGCAAGATTTTGATTTGCATGATTTTTTAAAAATGCAAGATTTTGTACTTGCAAGATTTTGTAATGCAAGATTTCGGGGCGCTCCCATTGGCGGTAAATTGGCTGTTTCTTAACCGATTTTCATGAAATTCAACAGTTACAATGGAAATGCGATTTTAAAATGATTTTTAGGTTTTGGAATATGGCTAAGTAGAATGGAACTTGGCTATTTCTGAATTCGATTTTGATAAAATTTGAAATGTGGGATGGAACTGGGATTCTAAAGTTATTTTTACAACTGAAAGTCTTAATGAAAAGGCTTATGTTTGTCTAAATCAAACAAATCTTTAATTTTAATTTCTCTAATGAAACATTACTTAGTCAGTGGTTTGGATGAAAGTAAATTAATCCGGTTTCTCAATCCGCAAGTTCTTGTGATTTCTCTCAATGCTTTGAAATAAACCCTTGGCTGATATAACTGGTTTCTAAGTAGTCTTATTAACTTCAAAATTGATTAAAGTTTAAAAATTTCACGCCATGTATATAATTTAAACGCGATATTTGATCAAGTGGCAAATCAAATAAATAATGATAGCGTGGGAAAATTATTTTATGTACAGTAATATGTTATCAATCACTAAAATCAAATAAATTTTGTAATCGCACATTAACAATAATATCTGTATACAATCTAATCCATGCCGCTTTTTATGTGAATTTTTAAATGCGCGACATATCGTATTACTACTAAATACTATAAATTCTACTAACGCGTACATACATAAAAATGTTAACAAAATTACTTACTCTACAAAAAACGTAATTATTATCCATCCATATCTTGATTGTGCCAAAAAGAAAATGTTACAGTTTTCTAAGATGTTTTTTGCTTTCTATCTTCTCCATCATGATGATGATCATTGTCACATTGATTCGAGTGTGTACGAAGTTTTTTTATGTGTGTGTATTTGTTAACGAGAAGTTAATCTAGATTCAAGATTTATACATAGTTTTTGTTTTACGACTATGTACAAGAGATAAATGATTAAATTGCATGTCGAGCGTTTTTTTATTTTCATGTTACACTTAACCACTAAATAGTTTGCGAACAATACAGTCAGTGTCATATAGTAAGTGTGTTGACCCGCTATCGTATATCTACACAATTCATTTAGGTATGTTAGTGATAGGTACTTACTAATATCTCGTCTCATTCTATTTGTCTAAAAAAAATTGAAGTCTAAACAGATGTAACCAACCATTCATTCCTCTTCTTGGATATTGACATTAAAAGTCTCGAAACTGTTTTTGGTGTATTACCATGTTTATTTACCAATCCAAATATGTATGTAGTTTTGTTGCATTTTTTTATCAAACTTATCGTAGAGACAGAGAATCTAAAGTAAATATGTCCGTTATCAAAATCGTCCAGTCCATTGTGTGTGTCTGCTGCCTTCTTGTCTATATACGCTTGAATAAGGCTGGCATAACAAACTTTAATCGATTGTGCCTATTTACATATTTTATTGGTAGATATAGATAAATACTCAGTCCTATTATTACCTTCAACATAAATGATATTACTAATCGTTAATGGTTGGCAAGATTGTATTTTTGTTATTTTGTTTTTGTCTCAAGTGACAATAAACCATAAATATGCGATTAACGCACGTTGATGATTATAAATTGCCCGCGATATTGTCATCGCGCTCGCAAAATTGAAAGTCTAACTATTAAACGATAATCGTCGCACATTTTTGCGCTTTATTATACGATTCGCGTGATTATAGCGGATTTGTGTAATATGTAAATTTGATACGTTATTGATTGTGTTTTGGGGAGACACGAAACATGTACGTTTTTGTGTATGTTGACAGATTAATTTATTTAATTTTAATTGATGTGGGATTTTCTTATTGTCGCGCCTAGTGTTGTGATTAATTGATTCTATGTAGCGATTAGTATGAATCTCATCAATCATAAATTCATTTGAAACAAAACGAACGAATAAAATGAAGTGGCAACAAATGTAGATATTGAGAAGTTCTTAATTTTGATGTAACTAGATTTTTAAAATTTCACTTGTGTAAATTAATTTGTAAATTAACAAAATCAATGCGAATATACTTGGCGAAATTGATGAAAAAAATATGTGTTTTGAAATCCTGTCAAAAATTACCATTTTGTTGGTCCAAAATCACTTTTCTCGACCTTTTGAAAGTGCTTTAGTCCGAAAGAGAAAAAAAAAGAAAAGTCGTCGGACCCAAGGTATCTCGAGAACGGCTTGCCCGATTTGAAATTTTTCCGCCAATTTGTTTCTATGGTCAAAGCGGAGAATTGAAAGGGTTTTGGAAGCTGAACGTTAAGAGGATCGGGTACCTGTGCCATGACCAAAATTACGGGGTGATATTACCACGCTGGCCAATTTTTTATACCGGGTGTACTATAGTCAGTGCTAAAATTAGTCCCCCTTCCCAAATCGTGGATTGACACTGAATTCGAACGTCCGAATATGTATTTTTCATGCCCTCCCAAGGTCACCTGAAAGAATATGTTTTTAATTATAATTCTTATGGTTTAAGGGATTCTTATCTAAAATAGCAAAGTTAGCCCCCACCTACAACAAGTTTGGACGGAGGACTAATTGTAGCACAGATGTATTTGCTCTGCGGAATGATTCAATTTTGATTATGGGTGTTTTTTCCGTACTGTACTTATTCTTCGAGATATTTGAAAGTTTCAGGCATCCGGTTTATGCTGGTTTGGGGATTGGGTTGGGCGGTGAATTTGCGGAGTCGAGGGTTGAGTTGCCCGTTGTGTTGAGATTGAGTTTGAGTTGAGTTGGAGTCGGGATAGGGTTTAGAAAGCAATTAAGCTGGGATTTATTTGGGTTGAATTGACGGTTGAATAAGAGTTACGAATTCGGTTAGATTAGGGTTGAGTTGGGGACTATTCAGCCCTTCAGATGGGGATTTGAGATTTGAGCTTGTTGAGGGTTGAGTTCATGTAAGTATGTAATTTTTCGGACATTGTTGATTTGAAGAATCAGTTGGGCTTTTAATTGTAGGGTGTTGAGTTGGAGTTGAGCGATGGAGTTCATTTGGGGATTTATTTCGGAGTTGAGGTGGAGATTAGATTGAATTTATGAGTGCATGTTGATTTCGAACCATGTTGATTTAGGTTTTGGGTTGAACGTTGAGTTTGGGGTTGAGTTAAGGGTTGCTTTGGAGGTTTAATTGTAGGTTGAGTTGCGGTTCAGTTATGGTTGATATGAGGGCTGGGTTTAGGGTTGAGTTGCGATCGAGTTAGGGTTGAATAGGGGTTTTTGTTGAAGTTGAGTTGGATTTGAGTCAAAGATTCGGTTGGGGATTAATTTGTAAGCGGGTTGTGGGTTTAGTGAGAGGTTAAATTGAGTAGATTTGAGTTGAGATCATACAAGCATATACTTTCGAATAAGGTACATTGTGGTACTGGAAAGCTTCATGAAAGTTCATGCACGCGTGTATTTTTTCGGACCATGCTGATTTGGGGATTCAGTAGGACAATGAGAATGAACTTGAGTTAAAGTTAACTTGAGGCTGAGTGAGGGATTAGCTGGAGAATTATTTGGGCGTTGATTCGTGGATTATGTTGTCGTTGAGTTTGGGGTTAGGTTAAGGGTTGATTTGAATGTTTTTTTTTTGGTGTTGGTTATTTCAGTGAATCAGATAGCTAATTTTCAGTAATTGGACAGTTTGATACAATAGACACACCACTATGCCAGCATTTAACAAGACGAATATTAAGAAATGAAAAGATAACTCCAATTCAGCGAAGGCATGGTTCTTATAAATATAGACCTGATCTACAGAATAGGCCTACAATCTGCACATTTTCGTTCAATCAAAGATCAACGGAGAAAACCAATAGATCTGGGAGATATACAATTTAGTATTGTGGTATTAGGTTAGGTTAGGTTAAGATGGCGGTCAAGCACCGGCATAGACAAAGACTGACCCGTGGCTTTAGAACAGTTTATTATTTATCCACCTACCTATTGAAACCATTTTGAGCTGTTTACAAAGCGCTGGTTACTCTTGGAGTTCATTCTACTTGGGTCTGTAAGGTCATTTAAAAGGAGTGCCCCTAGAAACTTTAGTCTTTTTCTGCTGTAACTGCGCCAGTAGTCCTTTGAAAAGAATCCAAATCTACGCGCCTATGAGACACAACAGCCATACTGACCTGAGATCGCTGAAGTGAGATCAGTTGCTTGAATATTAAGTTTAGGGCCAGACCCCCTATTTAGGGGAGTCGGATACAGCAGGGTTTTAACAAGGACTGTCTCTGTGTTCTCTGAACTTTCGTCAACAGCTTTTGATTGGAATTTTTGTCCAGAGCAGGCCACCAGATTGTTACCCCATATAAAAAAAATGGGTCTGACTACTGCGGTGTATAGCCAATGTATGATGCTGGGCTTCAACCCATCCTTTTCCAATGGTATTTTAGGAGTATAGCGCAACCGTAGCTTTCTTTCCTCTTTCCAAAATATCAGGTATCCTATTGTATCCAATATAATTAGGTAAATATAAAACACTTTTTAATTTTAATAATGTCTTTATTTATTCTACGTTTATATTCGAGAGTTGTTTATCGACTGAGTGATGATGATTATAAATATACAAAATTCGCCACACCGTTATATGTGTTGGTATAGCGTATTACAATCAATACCGTTAATGCACAGTTGCTTAGTACATTACATTCTTCCACCCTACGATGGAGCATCACCGGTTGTCCGTGATTTCAATCTCTCTGATCGACGAACTGGTTCTGTAATTTTCGTGGTCATTGGTATCCACTTTGGTCCAGAGTCACAAATTTCGGTACTTGCAGTTGCATTGTTTTCGCGACATCTCAATTGATCAATGTGCCGACGCATGATGGTACTAATCTCTGTTTCAACTCGGTAAGAAACAGGTCCAGTGATTTCGGTAATTATTCCTGGAATCCATTTTGGTCCAGAAGAATAATTTCTGACCCATACACTTGAATTTTTGATTAATTCACTCGTCATGACTTTCCTCTTCAGTATCGGTGTTGAATCTGGATGAAGTTTGTCAAAATATGTGCCAATTCTACGGTTGAACAGAAGTTCAGCAGGACTGGTGGAAAAGAATGTCGACACACGTTTATGGATGTCTCCTGATGGCTCCTTCTTCAGGTAGTCTTTTGTCTCGCGCACCATTCGCTCCGCTTGTCCGTATGACGATGGATGAAACGGAGCAACTAGAGTATGTCCAATTCCGTTATTCTCGCAGAACATCTGGAAGTCTGCTGAGGTAAATGCTGTGCCATTATCACTCACGATCATCTTCGGAATGCCGTGAGTGGTGAAGATAGGATGAAGTGCGTTGAGGCCGCATTTTGTTGATGTACTTCCAAACATTTGGAGTAGAAGTCGACTAAAATAAAAAATACTTTGTCTGAAAATGGTGCTTGGGGATTTTCAGGACGGTTTCCCTGGCTTGGTATGCATGATCGAACAAGCTTTTCTATGTCGTCGTCAATTTTCGGCCACCAAACGTAACTTCTCGCCATACTCTTCATACGCCCAATTCCTGGGTGAGCGGTATGTAAGTCGACCAATATTGATTGACGGTAACATGATGGTACTTTCATACAGCTTAATTAGGTTCGACGTAACCATAACGGTTTGAATTGATCGCCGACTTCCTCGGGCCATCCCCTGAGGCACTAAGAAAGAACTTGAGAAAGAACAGGATCCTTCTTCGTAGACGTGGCGATGTCACTCATCATCACTTCCTTCTCTTCAGTGGCCGGAGCAATCGCATTTGGTAGTCGACTGAGACCGTCTGCGTTTCCATTTTCCTTCCCTGGGCGGTGAATGATTTGGAAATGATACGCATTTAGGAAAACGTTCCAGCGCATCATCCTGGGGGGAGAGAATTTAAGGTGTCGGCTTCTCAGGGTTAAATAACCCCAAAAGTGGCTTGTGGTCAGTCACTATGGTAAAATTCCGACCATATAGGAAATTATGAAACTTTTGGAACCGGCAATAATCGACAAGGCCTCCTTATCGATCTGGCCGTATCGACGTTCCGTGGCGGTCAGTGTCCTAGAATAGAAAGCAACCGGCCTTTCGGAATTAACAGAGTTACTTACTCTGTGTGATAACACAACCCCGATGCCATACGAAGAGGCATCGCATACCAGCAATAGTGGAAAATGCTCATCATAGGGAATAAGCACATTATCGGACCAAAAGAGCAGATTTTAACTGGTCGAAACTCTGCTGCTGAAATGGTTCCAACTTCCAGTTCGTGTTGTAACGAGACCGAGACCTGTAGTGGGTATCGGCCTGTTATCAGAAATTTGTGTTTACCCACTCAGAGGCTTTGGGCGGTCATCTGTGGCCGGCTAAGCTCAGTGGATTGGGGTGGGGTTTCCCAAAGCTTGAGTGAGTCTTGTTAGACCGCGAGGAACAGGAATAAGGAATAGATATAGGAATAAAATAACGATAGGGAACGGAATCAAGGCGTGGACCAACTCACCGTAAAGCACTGCGAATGCACTTACCAACTCATCCCTTACCAAAGCTCTTAGCTTCTCATCCTGAAATCAAATTTTTCAGAAGCGAAACTAAACCACGAAATTCCATTAGGCGGAAAAAAAAAAAAAATCAAAATCCCGAATAATTAAATAAGAAAATTAGTTAGAATTATAATATAATTTGAATCATATATTTATTGGTAATTTCAAGAAAAAAATATAAGAAATTTTTTTTTTTTTTTAAAGATGAGAAAAATAAGAAACACCAAAAAAATTATTACTACAACATGTTCTTGGTTTTCTTATAAATGTGAAAATTTAAGAAAAACAAAAAAATTTTAAGTTTTCCTTATTCTACTTATAAATGACGTCATTGACTAAATTTCATAAAATAATATTAAAGGAAATAACTAATTAGAAAACAATTAAGCAATTGAATATAATATAAAAAAAAATAACAATAGAGATAATAAACTTAAGATTAAATTTATGTAGCTAATATTAATTAAATATAATAAAATATAATATAAACAAAAAAACCTGATTATTTTTGATGTGAGCTCACAATCACCATTTTGTCATGCAAAATTTTGGTATATTTTGTATTGCGATCGATTACGTAGTAACAGTTTTTTTTTTAATTTCGATCACGCAATAATTTATGTTAGGTTTCGTAGATCACTTAAACTGTTTTTACTTAGCGTTTATTTTTATTTTTTTATTTTTTCCTGTTGTACAGGTTTTACTAAGTGCACTATGATTTACTTTTGGTTATAACACTATTTATATTATTAAAAGTTTTTAATTTATTTAATGTAAATAGGGAAAATTTAGTTTAGCTTTTTATTTCACTTATTTAATGTATTTTATTTTAGTTAGTTTACTTAATAGTTTTATTAAAAAAAAAAAAATCTAGAACAGCTGACAAAACTTGATTATTTTTTTTTTCTTTATTAACGGTCAACGGATCACAATTTTATACGACTGTATTTTTTTTTATACGCGCACATGACGTAGATACACTTTTAAGTTTCTTAAGATTATCAATATGTTTATAAGTGATCAAACTAGATTTTATTTATTTTTAGGTACATTCAATATACTACATATTTTAGTTGTCTTAATTGATAATATTTTTTTTTTTTCCACTGTATTTTTGGGCTTCGATGAACTTTTCCCAATCTTATAAGCAAGCTTATCACTAACACTATTATTTATAATATACTAAATTACAATATTTTGGGTAAATGTTTTTTTTTTCTCATTTAACTTATTATATTATAAAACATGTAATTTTAAGTATATAATTTTAGATATAAGTTATATTTTAGATAATTAAAATTTCAGAAATTTTCACATATATAGATATAACACAGAGTTCAAATAATTGTTTGTAGATACACTCATCAATTCATTAATCTTTCATAATTTTTGTATTATGATTCGCACTATTTCCCGAAGTTTCTTATTCAATTCAAGTGAATAAATTATGTGCGATCTGTATGCACATTCCACAAAACCAAAATTTGATTTTAGAAAAGACACTAAGAGCTTTTTTAACTTTTTATTTATTTTTAAAAATTATTTTTCGGTACCACAAGAAATTGATGTACATTTGATAACACTCAACTGATTCAAAGATAAAAGTCAAAAGATCTCGACTAAACCAAAACAGCTCATATTTATAAAAAAACATACAATGGATCACCCCACCCAATATTTTTGGAACGGGATAATCCATTACGGTCTCCTCTACAATTACAAAAATGTTTTCTCGCGGATATTTTTTTTTTTTTTAAATTGTTTTATTTGTCTATTTTGTTTGTTTTGTTTTGCGGTGTATGAATTAGAAACTTAACCATAAACAACTAAGTCAGAAGTATCGAACCAACCCATCCTTGGAACGACGAGCAATTGCCAGCCGTTACAGTGTTTTCATGGAGAAGCTGGTGCAGGAGCTCAGCGATGGTTGCTTTGCCCTTTATAAAAGTGTGATAAAAATTGATGAGACCCAAAAAAGCTTGGAGCTGCACCTTGTCTGTCGGTGGTGGCGTCTTACGAATTGTCTCAATCTTGTCTTCGGTGGGAGGAATACCACTTTCATCAATATGATATCCTAAGAAATCGACGGATTCACACCCAATTGAACATTTGTCCTTGTGTAGACGTAATCCTGCTTCGCCAAATCATTGTAAGATTTTGGATAATCTTTGACGAAGATCATCTTCGCCAGATGCAATTATTATAACGTCATCAAAATATGGGATGACGCCTTCGATTCCACAAAGTAAACTTTCAATGAAATTTTGAAAGATTTCGGGTGCTGTGAAAATTCCAAATTGGAGCCGCTTCACCTTGTAGGCCCCTTTGTGTGTCGTAATGGTTTGTGTCATCGCCGACTTCTCGCTGTTGATAGGCTTGAGCCAAGTCAAGCTTTGCGAAAATATTTCTCCTTGGCATCGTGGATAGCAAGTGGACGGCTGATGGTATCGGATAAGTGTGGGGAGTTAGAGCCTTATTAACGATAGACTTGTAGTCACCGCAAATCCGGACGGATCCATCAGGTTTCAGAACAGGTACAATTGGTGTAGCCCGTTCGCTAGTCGGAGAGCGATTGAAATACGCCGTGCTGGTAGATGAATAGGCTTGACAGTTGGATCCAATTTTAATGCCACGGTCACATCGGAATACTTTGACGATTCGACAACATGTACTCCTTGAATTGATATGCCTAATGGCGCGAACCATTCACGACCCAATATATTTGTCCGGTTCCCCGATGTAACATATAATGGAAGTTGACCGATATGATGGCCATTATATTCAATGTCAACCTCCAGTCGACCTAGATTTATGATCAGATGTTGCTGGAAATCCGTTAAGGCCAGATCAGATGGCTGAAGCGTTGGTAGATTTTTCCATATATGATTCAAAATCCTCTCAGATATAATGGTATACCTTGAGCCCGAATCGACTTCAAATTTGCATCGCATTTTGTTTATGATCATCACAGTATCCATTTTAACTTCGGGTGGCGAGGTGACCAGCTTCACGGAATTGAAACGTCCTTTACCCCTTGTAGATTTTTTCTTCAGTGTTTGTCGGTTGTCTGGATTGGATCAACACATCTTTTTAATGTGACCGGTGATACCACAAAATGAGCAAATGGTTGAACGAAATCTGCAGGTAGATCTCGGATGATTTTCTCCAGAACTATCACAATGGACGGGTGCACCATGTTATGTCGGTTGTAAGTAATGGTCGAATGGCGCGGCTGTTGAATGAATTGTACGTGCGCATGCGTGTCTACGATGGCTTTGTGATCCGTCCTTGCCGCTTCTGCAGCAACGGTTCTTTCAATAACGGTCTCCAATAAAAGAGTTTTTTCTGCCAAAAACTTTTCTTGTAAATTTGATTCCCGTATACCACAAACAATTTGATCGCGAAGCATTGCACTCTTTTGCTAAACGGCGTTGCTCGGCAATGAAATCGGCTGCTTTCTCCTCCGGCATTTGGTCCCGTTTAAATTAATCCAATTTAATTTACTACCCAAAACGAGACCCATGAACTTCGCTTCTTCTATAAAAGTCAAGCTGAACTCATTTGAACTCACGTTTTTCGCTTCTTCTATAAAAGTCAAGCTGAACTCACTTTGAAACCACTATCCTCCAGTTTTAACAACAGGTGTGACCTGTTGTGAATTAATGACCAAATTCCAAAGTAAGGAGATAGTACGCTACCTTGCGGTTAACCTCTACTTATACATCTTCTGACGGAGGACTCCCCCTAACTAGCATTACTGATCCTACCTCTTAGCATTTGATCTATTAGGTCCCTAAGTGATTCACCACTCCCAGATTCGAAAGTGCCCGAGTTATAATCCCGGAAGCACGTTATTAGAGCCCCTATCAATATTCAAAAATATTTAAAGATTACCATTCGTAGTTTCTATACTCGAAAGATTTTTCAATGAAACATTTAAGAGAATGAAGAACAGTCTCCACAAATCTCCCCTTACAATAAGCATGTTGAAATGTTGACACTTTTCCGGCACAATCGCGCCTCTAATATTAGCTTCTAAAATGGAGAAAGGAAGATAATTTCCGTTCTTTTGCTAGTAATATGACATAGTTCTAGTCTACCTTCAAAAATTACTTCTAACCAGGAAAATGGTTAGGTCCATAATCTGTTAGATACCTGCAGAGATAATACTATATCAGGTCATGGCGACTTATAAGATTTAAAACTATTTATCGCCCATAGGATCTTTATTCTGTTACCTAAAGACGTAGTAAGCACAAATTCGACACAATTCGGAAAATGAGTCTCCAGTAAAAGTTTCAACGATTCCGCACTGTGGATGGAAGAAACAGTATAGTCTTAATTCATATTTGTAGGTTTTGAGGACTTCCTCATAGGAGACCCAGTCTACAGCAGCTCTTGTTTTAATTGCTTTGTTAAAGAGCCCTTTGCATTTTTGCCGGGTTTGTTGAGTTTCCTTGGGCCATATTTCTGTAGATTGGACTATTCATCAAAAAATTTAATAAAATCCTTCTATAGTTAGTTAACAGGTACCAAATATATCTGATTCTCAAAATCTTTACTGAAAACGAGGTTTATAAGATACCTCAGACACGATTACATTTCTAGTGAATTCTACTTAAAGTTTTAATACTTCACAAGGACTATACTTTACTAACAAAGGATCAACAATTTTATAGAATTAGTTAGCAAATATACGCTCTAAAATTTGCATATTGTTCAACTTTTTCTCAACGGTTTACGAACTTTCAAAATACTTGCCAAAGGTGTGAGTTTCATAAAATTTTAGTTTGCTTGACTTTTACCTAATCGGGAATTTTGTTATGGCATTGACTTTGATTTGGAAGCTTGAAATCAGTTAAGAAAGAATCGTAACACAAAGATTACAAAATTCTAAACTCGGAAATTTTTCATAAACCACCCTATATAGCCCCAAAAATAAAATATAAGATATAGAGTCTAGTTGTTTGTCTGAACTTGAATTGTTTGTTCTTCTTGCGCTCTTGTACCAATAATTTGACGAATAATTAATATTTATTGCTGTTTACATCATATAATGAGAATTTCCATCCTGCTTTTTTTTGGTTTCATCATCACATATCACATCATCCATCCATAAATGACGCAATAAAAAAAAAAAATCTTCGATTATTACAAAAATTGTATTCTTACATTTTACTAGTCGTCTACACAGAATTTTTCATTATTTTCCTCTTCCATATCCATAATTACAAAAAATATGAAACGAACGAAATGAATCCATCATCTCGAGTATAATGGAATCCTCATATGACAAAATTCTGCTCCATTTGCTGCAATGTAGACACAACTTTAATTTTTTATGTTTGCGTCTGTCATGGAATTAATTGATTGAAATTTTCTTCGTACACCGGGAATAATAAAAATAAGGCACGACGATATTTGAAAATATTTGTGTTGGTACATGATCATCTCGTTTTTCTTATTGCCTATAAATCCAATAAAAAACATACACAATTTATTTTCAAAGCTGTAATATCTCTATTTTAAAATTAATGTTTCCGATTTTATTCTAATTTTCATAAAATTAGCATAAAACCTATAGTATATACATAATTACATACATACATATACTACATATTATATCGAGGGAGAAACAGAAAAGCAAAAAAACCGGAAAAACTTTAAAAATAAAATGTTTCTCGTTATCGTCGAAAATGTAAAATACAAAAATTAAATTAAAGCAACTAAATTTCAACTTTATACTTAGGTCGTGCACGTGCGATAAAATAATAAATAATCTTTGCTTAAGAAATTAGGAGATGGGGTGTCGAAGTTTAGCAGGTGGTTTACCCCCCTCATTTGCATGAAGATACGTTAATTTATTGCTACATGTTTTCCACCTGGATAGATGAAGTCCATGCGCGATGGGAAATTTTCAAAACATCAACCATGATCTTGCACTTTTATCTATATGTGTATGTAATAATGTGGTGAAAGGGAAATTGTCGATTTCATTTCATTTTGCTGACCTTAGATTAATTTAGGTTAATTCGATGGCGTTTTACTTTCTTATTCATGTGTAATTATATGATATGTGTAGGTTTTTTTGAATGCTTTCGATTGGCGTGATTCAAGAATTTGTCACAGTTTTTTCCCCTATCCGTGAAAATATTTGATACATGACACACTGCTACAATTTTGTTTGAAAAAGCTTTTAACATTTTTTTTTTGTTTGTTAATATTTGCTTAAAGGGCGTAGTTCCAACGATATATTGGATTAGGGTAATAAGTTATTATTCATTATTTTGTTGTATTTGTGATTTGTTGTTAGCTTTAAACGCTATTAAGGAAATTATGATTTGAAACACAGGAAAATATTGCTAGAGATTCAATATAAAACCATGCAGAACAATCGCCTAATTTATTAATAAATTTACTGACCAAGCAAACCAATTAACCAAATTTTTAATGGATGCCCAAGTTCTAAGAATTGAACCCGAAAAAAATTTGAATTTGTGTTGTCACATTATTTAAAGGAAGCCGGGGGTATTCCTGAATAAGGTACTAATTGAAAAGCGGATGATTCTTATTTGAGCCCAATTATATTCGCTCCTGTCATTTCATACTTTCTAATTCTATACTTTCAAAAGTTGAAAATTTACCATCAGTTGTTTATAAACAGCAGATTAATAACACGCTAATAAATTTCGCAAATTTCGAGTAATATCGAAAATCCCGTAAAATTGTGAAAATATCGAGCAATTCAACCCTATTTCTGGATTTCGGCAAGCTTGAAATATTCTCGAAAAATTTCATCTGTTTAAAGTCAAATAACTCATCACCAGTTCCACAAAGCGTCCGTTATACGTCACCAAACCAACCATTGATATTTTAATCTTCTATTCTCCAGTCGCCAAATCACAGATTCACAAGAACTGTTAGATTATTTAGAACTAAGACGTGTTGAAAAGCAATCGAAGCTGCATTCGCCTTATTCATCTTCGGTATTTAAGAATTATATTCGTAATATGCTGCATAATGTTAAAATTTAATTTCTGAAAACTTGTGCCTCTTGTTCCGATCACAGCATTATGTAAGCAAAGTCAAAATTGGCTGATATAAGTCTTTACTAAGTGCAGCAGTTCAGGCGGAGCATCGCTGTGATCCATTCGAGAATACAAAAAATAAACACAAACAATACAAAATTCTCTCCTTCATGTCACATAGCATTTCTACTCAACCTCCTCCATCCTAATAATGTAACAATAGTTTTGCATACGATTGCTGTATGCGGTGAAGTCGGCTGTCATTGGTGTGACGGGCCATTTATGGGTATGTTGGACAACCCTGTTTTAATAAAATTTTTATTAGTTTGGTTTTGAAAAAAAAAGAGTAGTCCGGCAGAGTGGTTGGTGAGAATTTGTTTTTGTAAAATCGAATACGAATAAATAAAAAAATAAAAAAAATAACTGTAATTAGTTTGTTAATAACGTTACAAATTGTCGTCCCAACGTGTTGCTCGAACCACCACTCTCATTAAACCGATAGCCAAAACGGAAAGGAAATCTCGTTCCCGGTTATCTGCAAGTGGGGAAAAGGGAAGATTATCCAGCGAAACACAATTAGTTGCTCGTCGTTCTGGCAGACTTCAGGATAAATTAACCATAAAGACCGTGTCAAATCCACCAATTTTTAAAACAAAAGTTGTGAAAAAGGAAATTTTCAGTGGGGACCGACTGGTAACTTTGCGTATTGTAGTAGCTAGTAGCCGATTTGACGGCAAAAATGATGAGTATGTGGACGCATTTATAAACACAATTAGGATTTATAAAGACACGACAGGAATGTCTGATGCAAATGCTTTGTTAGGTTTTCCACTGCTGCTGCTAGGTGAGGCGAGTATCTGGTAGGAAGGTGTTAAGTCATCTGTACAGTCATTCAGGGAAGCCACAAAACTATTGAGATCCACTTTCCGTATAATAAAGCCTCCTCATATGATTTACCGAGACATATTTTCGACAAGACAAATGGACTACGAACGTACGGACCTATTTCTAAATAAAATTCGTGCTCTGCTTGCATTACTCCCTGAAGGAGATTTATCCGAAAAGGTGAAATTGGATATGACATACGGTTTGTTATTATTCAAAATACAATAAACATAAAACGCGATGATTTCGATTCGTTCGGGAAGTTATTAATTCTCGCGCGAACAGAAGAAACCTTTTGGAGAATCTTGTTGAATTTTCGTCAATTAATCCAGAATTGAGTAAGTTTCAAGTTCGTCCAATATTTTCCATTTCCATTTGCGGTGCAAATGGAACGGCATTGATTGATACTGCTGCGAAATTATCAGTAGGGAGTGGGTCATTATTTGAAATTCTAACAAAAAAGGGAATTAGGTTTCAAACAATGCGGATGAATGTCAAATTAGCCGACGGTTCTCATAAACTGGAATCGATACAGATGTGCACAGTTGATGTCGGAGTGCAGGGCCGTTGCCGAAACACTCCTTGGAATAGAGTTTTTATTGGACGCGGGAATTCATTTGGATTTTTATGAAAGGGTCTGGTCGTTTCATGATTCAACAGAGAACTTTGTATTGCAATTCGAGAACGCGACTAAAAATAAAATCGTTTCTGAACGTTCAAGTAACTTGTCCTATACTGAGCCGGTCGTTTCCCTGCCACATGAAACAGATACGGAGACAAGTGCTGAATTATTGTCTAAGATTGTAATGTCTGATCTAGACCCAGAAATGGTCCGACCTGAAAGTACAAGTAATAACTTTAATGGAAACAAAGTGATATCTTCAATGGATATATCGTCTATGGAATTGAGTCTTAGACCAGAAGAGGGGTCTAGACTTGATGGTGACCAAAAACTGATAGTACAGAAACTCTTGGAGAGATTTGAGATGACTTTTGCTCCAGGGGGAGATCCAACCGGATTTGTTGAACATCATATCGAAACGGGTGATAGTCGTCCTATGGCTGTGCCACCCTACCCATTATCTGAACCAAAACGGAAGATCAGAAATGTTGGAAGACGATATCATTGAAGAGTGTGAATCACCATGGGCAGCTCCCGTAGTGTTAATTCAAAAAACAGACGGCTCTTACCGCTTTTGTGTGGATTATCGCAAACTGAATTCGGTGACTGTATCCATAGTATAAACACATATAGTACTACCATAATACGAAAAAAATGTTTCACCGGTGAAGTTCCAGACGTCGCGTCGATCGCTAGTAAACACTTAGGATAAAACGCTAGTAGTCGCCTAAATATATGCAAGAGCAACCAATTAATACAATAGAAACAAAACCACACAATACTTAATAGACATTTTGTATTGGTTTTGTACACGTGTACATGTTTTATCCTACTCTAACACATTTCATATTATTGAAATACTGCGTACCAACAAAAATGTTTATAGACATTTTTGTTGATTTTGTGTATACAAAATACACCAATACTACTAATTTAGATTAGCGAGGTAGTCGTCATTCACAATTTCGAAAAAAAAATCAACAAAACAGCAATACGCATAGCAAAATAAAAATTCATTCATAATGAAGGATGGATGAAACAATAATATATTGCCAATGTCATTAGGTCATTACATTATTGTAAACATCGGATTTGAAGATTATTTTTGACTGCATTATGTGTTAATTGGATGAGAAAAATTTAAGATATAGTTTAAGTGCCATATAATAAAATCAATGTTTTTTTTTTATTCAGCGGTTCAGTCGGTTTATTAGCCTAATTGGTGATTGGCATGTCTCTGATTCTTGATTGTCCCTTAGGCCCAAATGTAGAAAGGTTAAATATTCATTTAATAGCATTTTCGAATAAAATTCAGGCCGATTAGGAATGAACTTGGTTATTTATTAACCGATTATGATGAAATTAGAAGAAAAAGCCCGTAATACGAGCATATTACTTCTTTAATTTCCACTAATGTAAATTTGGACATTTTGGCTTAAATATTTATGAACTAAAATTCACTCGAATTGAATAATATTATTCGGTAAATTGCATCCTCAATATGTTTAGAATTAATGATTGAAAAATCGTAGAAGAAAATCTCTCTACATTTTCAAGTAGGATGACAAAAGAAAACCACCATTTTTCACTACTTATTCAATCAAACAATAAAATTTTTCTGTATTCAGAAAAAAATTTAAAAAAATCTGCTTTGATTTTTGTGCAAACACTGCACTTTAAGATGACAATCGCCGTATATAATGTAGTAATTGGGCATGCACGATGGAATATGGGCAATTAGGAAGGAACATGAAAATTTCTTAACAGATTATGATGAAATTCGGCATGTACGACGAAAATGAAATTCTAAGATGAGTTTTAGATGAAGTTCTGGAATATGGCCAATTTGGGAGGAACTTGACCGTTTCCTAACCTATTATGATGAAATTCAGCATGCACGATGGAAACGGGATTCTAAAATGTTTTTTACATACAGTTTTGGACAATGGCCATTTAGGAAGGAACATGGTGATTTTAGTTTCTGGTGTATTTCCAAGGAAAATGAAAACTGGCATTCTTATTCCTTTATTCAAAAAAAGTTCTCGTTTTAGTGTTTCAAATTATCGACCAATTTCCTAACTTTCTAGTTTTCAAAAATATTTTCAAAAATATAATCACGAATTATAGCATTTCTTTAAAAAATATTCTTTTTAGCAACAGACAGTAACAGTACGGATATCAGTATAATATTGGAACAGAGGATGCTCTTATAGATTTTTTGCACACTATTTAAGATGGTTTGAATAGTGGTAAGAAGGTTACTGGGTTGTTTTTGGATATTACAGAGACTTTTGATACCGTATCATACAAAGCATTACTGTTAAAGTTGAAGCACGCTGGGTTTGGAGGTACCCCCTATGCCCTGCTTGAGCCATGTTTATCTGACCGCACTCGGTGTGTTCAGGTTCACGACGTATTTAGTGACTATTTAACAATTGATAGCGGAGTAGCGCAAGTATTCAAAAATCAGCTGGAAGAAGTATTAATTTTAAAAATTTGCGTCACCATACATAGTTTCGAATTATTCAGAATATCTCATATTTTGAATCTGCGAAATCTGTATACACATTTATAAAATTTTAAAATTGTTTACAAAAAAGGCGGTTACACAAAAAAGAAAATAATTAAAAATGTAACTCTACCTAACAGTGGGCCGTGTCACGTGCCTTTTACAAGGATTGAGGCTTGTAGGAGATTTTTTCGTTTATTGGTCCTTATTTATATTTAGTTCACTTTTTTAAGCTTTATCTTTGGTTTTTTTGCTTAATATTTCATATTTTATTAATTATTTAATAAAAACCCGACGTTTCGACGGTACATTCTGTCATTCTCAGGGGCACAATTTTTACTACCTACTAGAGTTTAAATTAAAATTTACAAATTACTCATTTTAACCAAAAAAATTTAAGTTATACAATTTGAGTGAAAAAAAAAATAAAAAAATTTAGAAAATCTACAAAATGTTGTCGTAATAATTTAACAAATATTTTGAAACTTTCTGGATATTTAATCAATTTTGAGAAAATTTTTGTTGTTTTTTGATGTAAATGCTTTCCAAAATTAACCTTTTATTAAGATTTTGCTCCTTATCAGGTATCTTAACGTCATCTATAGATAACAAGTGGTTACTTCCACGGAGATGTTTCGGTAAAGCACTGTGTGACGGTTTAAACTCATACGTAGAAACATAAATATGTTGACGAATTCGTTTTTTAAAATTTTGTTTAGTTTGACCGATATACTCTTTTCCACACGAACATTTTAATTTATATATGTATTAGATTTGATTGTAATTGTAACTCTATGGGAATTTTGTCTTTTAATTTAGTGAATAAAAACATGTCCAAACTGTGAAATGCTCTACCAACAAGTTGTATATCATAATTTTGTAAAAGAAATTTTATTTTTTCGAAAAGAATTTTAACATATGGGATCGAAATGTAAAGTTTGTGATTATTTTCAACGATTAAATTTGAATTTACGCGCGTATTTTTCAAAATATTTCCCGAATTACTATGTTTGTCGATAGCTTTCTAATTCCTCTAGTAACTACACCTCTCGGATAGCCATTTTGAGTTAGAACATCACTTAAAATTTTGAAATTTTCGGCATGAAAATCCTCATTCGATAATCTCAAAATTTTTTCAGCCAACAGAAACACTGTGTTATTTTTGTAAGATGATGGAAGCCACTAGTTATAATTTAGATACCGACCCGACCAGGTATTTTTGTGTTATAAATCTGTAGTTAAACTGCCATCCTCATTACGTATTACCATAGTATCTAGAAAGGCTAAACGACCTTGATTTTCAATTTCACATGTAAATTTTATTCGCGGGGTAAAACTATTAAATGAATCCAAAAAATTATCAATTTTCGAATTTGGAATAGCCGCAATCATCCACGTACCGGTAAAAGAAGATAGGTTTGACGGAAGGTGTTTTTAGCATTTCGGTTTCAACGTGTTCCATTACCATACATTCAAAAACTTTTGGGCAGCAGACAACACAGAAATAGGTCTGTAATTATCAATTAAAGAATGATTACCACTTTTAAAAACCGGGATGACATATGAAGTTTTCCAAGAATCAGGAAAGTAACCTACAGACAGTGATCTATTGAATATTAGTTCCAGAGGGAATACTAATGAATGCGCACACTCGCGTAATACAATTGCAGGAACTAAATCTGGACCTGGATTATGATTTAGCTTTAAATTAGAGATATACACCAATACCTCGATATGCGACGTTTCGAGTTGCGACGTTTCGAATTGCGACGGTACATTTGTTACTACCAAATTTCAGTTTTGCGTCGCTTAAATTATTTGTTGCATCGTTACTTAAATGTTTTCTTTCTGGAAATACGTCAAGGTTATTTAATTATGTTGCAATTTTATTTACAAGATGTATTTTTATGGAACGAATTACCGTCGCAAAGTGAGGTATGGGTGTATTTAAAAATGAATTCAGTATCCAAAGAAATAGAACCCAAACTACTAACTCCTAAGCAACTGACAATAGGTTGATAGTAAGAAATTTGATGAAAAAAACATCGAAAACATTTCAGTAATCTTAGCAGTAGATTCAGACTCCTTAGCTTCTAATTTTAAAGTACGAGGGTAACCAACCGTTCCTCTTTTAGAATTGATAAACGACCAAAAAGATTTAGGAGTGCTTTTGATTTTATCTTCAACCCCATTGATATAGCGACGAAATTTATATCGATGCAATTTACGGAATTCACGTCGTGCCTTTTGAAATGATAGATAACAAAAAGCATCAGGATGCTTGAATTTTTTACGTAACCGATCCGTTTTATTCTTGCTAGAACGCAGCTCCTTATCAAACCAACGAGCTTTATTTAACTGACGACAAATTCTAACCGGAATGAATTTTTGAATTCCAACCAAAACCGTTTCACAGAATCTACTTACGGCGCCGTTTAAATCACAATAGTCGAACATCTCAGTCCAATTAATAGAATTGAAAAACGAATTTAAACCTAGAAAGTTACCGTTAGAATAATCATAAAATGAGTGGTTAACAGTATTTACAAACTCCGTTTTAGCAATCTCCAAAGTTAACAAAATAGATTTGTGATGTTCATCATTTTTCACTAAATAGTCGTTTTCCTCAAGTAGATATTATAGTTCAAAAAGATTACCTGAAGCAAAAATTAAATCAAGTAAACGCGCCCGAGAATTAAATACATTATTGATTTGTATTAAATCTAATGACGACATGGTGTCAATAAATCGTGATTCAATAGCAGAAAAAGAGTTACTGGGTAGCATACCATGAGATTGTTGTGTCCAAGACAGGTGGGGTAAATTAAAATCTCCAAAAACTAATACAATTGTGTTATTATCCAAGCTTACAACAGTATTCGTGATTATATTACAATGCTCTTTGTATCGGTTCAAATTTGAACCAGGAGCAGTGTAATGAACGCCGACTACAAAATTCTGTGAGAATACCTTAAATTTAACCCAAATGAGTTCACACTCACCAGCATAACTGATGTTAATCAAACTACTACTAAAACACGATTTTATTGCCACCAGGACGCCACCACCACGAGAAAACACGCGATAATCATATCTAAAAACAACAAACTCGGTTCCAAATAATTCAGCGCTTAAAATATCAGAAGAAAGCCATGTTTCAGTTAAAATAATAACATCAAAATCATTTTCAATTACCGCTAAAAAAAATGGTTTGGTTTTCGAGCGAAGCCCTCTAACATTTTGGTAATACATTTTTAATAAGAATTTTTGATCAATTTTGGATTGACGAATCTTAGAAATACTACTTGAAACTGATGATTTAGGTGTAGATATTGTTAAATCGACACCGCAGCTCGAACGTTTTTTGGTCGAATTTCAAATTCACGGATCAATACCCCCACTGGCCAACCAACAGGTTGAAGTAGCCTGTCGAAGATTGTAGGACTAACTCCAGCTTTAAATGAGATAAAGTTAAGTTTGCTAACATCTTGATTCACAGCAACTAGTAAGCGGTTATGATGGTATGCAGATACGATGGTAACATGGTAGAATAGTGTGGTGGTTTGATGGTTTGTTGATATGATGTTATTATTGCATAATGTTATAGTATGACTGTATTATGGTATAATGATATGATAGTCTGATGATGAATGTATGAATATTATTGTTTACGGTATTAAATTTAAAATGTTGTCCCTAAAATTAACTTAAATGAAGAAATAATTTATTTGTTATTTGAAATGACATTTATTCTTTATTTAATTAAAAAAAAATTTATTGTTTCGTTCAAAACAAACGCAAAAGAAAATCACAAAATTATTTATGCATCGTGATTTTCTCACAAAATTATTTTTGGGCCCCTGATTAAGCGGGTCATTGCAGGTGAAACACGAACGTCCTGGTTTCTTTGGCTCATAATTTATTCTGTAAACTTTGGTCCTTTATAGGTAATGGTTCTACTACATAATATTTCCTTGAGGCGTTGGGTGCTGAGCCCTTTTGTGCTGAATTAGGCAAGCATTTTTACAAAAAATAGCTTATGTTTCCTCAATCGGCGATGGTTTGCATGAGTGACTGCGGCCGCTTCCCATGATTATTGTTGTGTTTTGCGTGGTAATGATTGTCTCGAAATGCACTTTCTGTTTGAGTGTGGGACATTTGTCTCGGTTGACCTCTAAGCCAGCACATCCCAGGGATTCAATTAATTCCTTAAGAAAGGTCTTGATAGTGGTGAGGCTGTGGGTGATGAAAATGTGATGTTATCGGGAAAAGCAAGAATGAGCGGCATCTGCAGATTCTCGCGCTGTTCCAGTTTTAGTTGAGGAAACTGATTAGCAACTGCCATGAGAATTTTATTAGAGAAGGTGCCTCTGTTTAACCCTCTTATTTTTCATCACCTTGGATATTGATCCATTTGATGGCGATGTGCTCTCAGAAGCATGTTTTGGTAATGCGGTTGACCAAGTGATGTGGTATGTTCTGTTGAACGCATTCAGCAACTGAATTCAGGTTCACAGTGTCGAAGGCTTTTGCTAGGTCTATGGAGAGAACATACACTTGATGTCGGGTCCGCCATTCCTTATCGAAAACCCAATGAATGGTAAACATTATGGTCTTCATATGGTGGAACGATTAGCCAGAAAGGCAGCTTGAGAAGATGATGGTAAAGCTAAATGCTCATCAAGCTTGTCGAGTAGTAACCTGGCGTATATTTGCATTGAAAAGTCAAAAATAACTTAACATAAAATTTTAAATTCCGGAATACGGACTATTATATTTACTAAAATAAATTTTCAGAAAATGGCTGAAATATCTTTTTCATTTATAAATTTTCACCGGCTATAATTCATACTATATACACAAATATTTAATAAGATTTTTCTGGGTAACACCGGGTTTACCAGCTAGTTGCTCAATAAAATGTCATAAAATGTCACAGAAACAACTTAAATTTAAACGCTTACTATATATTTCATTTTTAAATGTGTATTTAAGGTAAATTTAGAAATTTAAATTCCATATTACACGGTAACCGATTCATTTTTCACATTACCTCGGAAAACAAATCAAACATTTTTTGACTGTTTTCTGCTAAAATTACCCCATCGCCATGCTTCAATTTTGTGAACATTAGATGATGGATTGACCGATTTCGATGATTGATACGTCTACCAATAGGCATTGAGACCTGTAATTGTCATACAAACGGCCATTTGCATCGGTCGAATATTACTACACGTTTCGTGGAAAATTCAATTTTTTTGAAAATCAACTGAACTATAGCCCACAAATTCAGGCCCGAATTTATAGTCGTTGCTACAACTATAACTACTACTACAGTAACAGTTTTCGTATTTATAAACCTCACTATAAGATTTATTTGTAATGTAACAATGGTTATAGTGATCAAAATCCATCACTATAAACGTTGCTACAATATATCCAAGACAAGAAAGTAAATTCGAAATTCGTATCGAATTTTATACATGATTTTAAAATTATTTTCGAAAATCGTTGCTATAGCAATAGTTACGACTATAAATTCGGCCCTCAAGCCGCATACTACAAAAAAAATTCAGTAACTTTTATGGTAATTTCGTAACAGAAGAACTTGACGGGCATAAAATTTTCAGCAGTAATATCCCAAGAGCATTGATAATTTCCCGAAATAATTTTATTATATTTTTCGAAAGCACGTTGCTTGGTAACAGCCCGAAGCCGTATGAGGTAATAAAATTATGAGGTATTTATCAATGCTCGAGGGGTATTCGACGAGAAATTTTTTTGCAATTTTATTTTATTCTAGTATTAAGGCTGCTAGATTGTAAATTGTTCTATGAAAGTGTCATTTTGAAACAGTATTTATTGTAAAATAAAACTATAAATTCTTTTCATCTAGTAGCCAGAGTATGTTTTTCTAAAATAGCAAGCCTATTAAATCGGTCAATTTCGAGTCACGTGTATAAAATATACCAATCAAAATAACATTACACTGATAACATCCCTAGGGAAATTATCAGTGTAATGTTATTTTAATTGGTTTATTTCGTACACGTGACTCAAAATAGACTGATTTAACAGGCTTGCTATTTTAGCAAAAAAATTTCTCATATAATTTGTAAAAATTTTCCCCTCCATACCAACTTACAAAACATAATTTTTTTTTCTCGTATGAAAAAAAGAATTATGTTTTTTAAAGTTGGTATATATGGAGGGGAAAAAATTACTGAAAAGTTGAGAAAAGTTTATGTCCGTCAAGTTCTTCTGTTGCGAAATTACCAAAAACAGTTACTGAATTTTTTTTGTAGTATGTGGTTTCAGAGCCACAAAAATCGAAAATCTTCAAATGTGATTCGATTTCGATAATTGATACCTCTATCAATAGGCGTTGAGACCTGTAATTTTCATACAACCGGCCATTTGGATCCGTCGAATATTTCTAGACGTTTCGTGGAAAATTCAATTTTTTTGAAAATCAACTGAACTATAGCCCACAAATTCAGAGCCACAAAAATCGAAAATCTGCAAATGTGCTCCGATTTCGATGATTGATACCTCTATCAATAGGTCACTTGTAAAAAACGTATGGTATCGCTAAGTATAAAAAAAGCATTGGTAATAAATTTTGCACACAATTAAAGAAGAGAAATAGAGAGGTTTGTAGAATCATTGTTATATTTTTATGACTCACTCATTACAAATTATTTGGCTTTTATTTTTATGTTATATAAAAATTTCTTTAGGGCCCGCTTCAACATTTTTAAAGTATATTTTAAGAGCTTAAAAATGATTTTATAGCGCATTTTTTCGTCGGCCCCCATTTTTGCGAAAAACTTTTTGGCAGTTTCTCTTCCTCCCAACCTCCTTCTATTCTTTACCCAAATGGGCCCAAAAGGTGACACAAACTGATTATTCCTAAAATCTCTCTTTGTAGAAAATTTGGGCCAAAACTACCAATATTAGTGAAAAAAAAAAAATAACAAAAACGTTTGCCTAGAAGGACGGAAGGATCGAAGGACGGACACGACCTTTTTTTTTTACTCGATGTTTTGGACTCCTGTGTTCCTATTCTGGTTTTTCCAAGGAATTTGGAATTGGGAATTATTTTATTGTGCATTTTTTCAGTAGCTTTGTATTCTTTTTTTGAAACGTTTGATATTTTTTTCAAAAGTGGGGAAAATATAATTCCCTTTTAAAGCTGATACGTACCATCTAATGCCCAACACATAATTTAAAGAGAAAAATAAAAAACCAAAATGCTATATAAAATAAAATTATTCTCTTCCAACTTTTGAAAAAAATACCAAACGTCTTATCATAGACTAAATAATATTTCACAAAGACTTCTCACGTCGAACAAAAAAAAATTCAAATTTTTTGGGTGTAGAAAATACCTATTTGGGTGTAGAAAATATATTCCGAACAATACAGTGAAACCCTACGCAATATACTTAAAACCACAAAAACATAATTCTCTCTTTGAGTAAATTTACTCTCCAACTAATGCAAGTTATTGCTTTGAGCAGCATGTAAATAAAAAATATTTATTCAGAAATTTTTTCGTGTGATAAGATTAAGTAGTATGCGGTGGAACACCGGTGAGCATGGTTCAAATAAGGTTAGTTCGATCTTTTGAATCACGTGTTCGTGACGTCATACAATTCCGCCACGTGTTTATAAATAAAGAGAGAAAAAGCAATGAAACATTTTTGTTTCAAGTTACTGTTTTTTTATTTTTCATTTGTTTACTTGTTGTAATTTATACGACTCTTTTAATACTAGAATTGTGTGTCGTCATAAAAAAAATGCTCATATGTTTACATATTTAGGGCTAACGTGGTATTTATTGAATCATGAGTCATGACCGGTAAATAAAGGGAATATAAATGTATGTTGATTTATTATCTTGTTAATCTTTTTCCAGCTGGATAAGTACAAATGCACCACCATGTTTATAAAAAAATAAAGCGAATTTATGAAACTAACAATGGGGTTTCATTGCATTATGGGTTATTTATTGTGAAACGCCTGAAATATACATACATTTGAATGTATATTGAATGAATACATTTGAATGGATTGTTGTGTGTTTTGTCAGTATGACTAAATGTGGGATTCTAAGCTGATTTTTAAATGCGAGTCTGGAATTTGACCACGTAAGTTTTGTAATATGGCCAATTAGGAAGGAACTTGGCCATTTCTTAACCAATCCTGGTGAAATATGAGATGTGCGATAGAAATGGGATGTTAAAATGATTGTTAGACGAAGTTCTGGAATATGGCCAATTAGGTCGGAACTCGGCTATTTTTTAACCGATTATGATGGAATTCGGCATCCTAAAATGAAATGGAATCCTAAAGTACAATAATATTTAGAAGAAGCTGAGGAATGTGGCCAATTAGGAAGGAACTCGGTTATTTCTGAACCGTTTATGATGAAATTCGATATATGTGTACAATGGAATTGGGATTCTCAAATGATGGCCAAGTAGAATGGAACTTCGCTATTTCTTGAGTGAGATTCTAAAATGATATTTAGAAGGATTTCTGGAATGATATTCTAAAATGATATTTAGAAGGATTTCTGGAATTTGGCCAGTTAAAAAAGAACGTGGTTATTTCTTAACCGATTATGATGAAATTCGACATGTACGATGGAAGTGAGATTCTAACATGATTTTTAGATGAAATTCTGGAATATGGCCAAGTAGGACGCACTTGTTTATTACTTAACAGATTATGATGAAATTCGATATGTACGGTGAAAACGGAATTCTAAAATGATTTGGGACACGGCTAATTAGAAAGGAACTTGACCACTTTTTAACTGTTTATTTGATATTCAGCATGTACTATAGAAATGAGATTCAAAAATAATTTTCAGGTGAAGTTATTCAATATGGCCAATTAGCTAGGAATTTGGCAATTTCTTAACCGATTTGATGAAATTTAGCCTGTACGATGAAAATGGGATTCCTAATGGAATTTTAGATGAAGTTTTATGATTCACCCACCAAACGGCTCAGTGGTCAAAGCTGTGGCGTTTGGATCGGGAGGTACCGGGTTGGAATACCGATAGGGGCGTTATGGAAAAGGGATTTTTCATCATCTGATTACGATCGGTGATGACGATGAACACAGCTATGACCCCCTGTTGAGAGTGCAGAATCTATGGGCCGACAATGTGCAGTTGGTTTATACAAAACGGGTCTATAACCGTATGTCCTTGGTTTGGCAAATACTGCGTAAAGCAGGACGGTAAAAGTTATGCGGTAGAGTTGAGAGTGCTTTGAACCCCAGAAAAAATTGCATAGAATAAAACAAAAAAGAAAAATCTGTGATTTGATCAATTAGGGAAGAACTTGGTAATTTTTCTACATATATGATGAAGGTAAGCAAGTGCCATGGAAACGGGATTTTATATTGATTTTTATAAGAAGTCCTTAAAGGCCTTAAACAAATTATTTTAGAATCTTATGCTGAATTTCATCATAATCGGTTAAGATGTGGTGAAATCCCTTCCTGATTGGGCTTACTCCAGAACTTCTTTCAACAATTATCTTAGAATCTCCTTTGCATCATACATGCTGAATTACACCGAAACGTAAGCATGTATCGTAATCGGCAAAGAAATTACGAAGTTCCTTCCGAATTGGTTATATTCCAGAACTCCTACCAAAATTCATTTTAGAACCCCATTTTCATCGAACGAATTTTATCATAGGTGGTAAAGAAATAGTCAAGTAAATTTCTAATTGAAACTGTTCCAGAAAATCAATAAGGGATATATCTCGACTTTCACGGATAGTCTAAAATATCATAAATAATAAAAAAAAATTGTATCCCTTAAATACGAATTGAGTCCATTAAATCGAGTTTTTACTGTAATTCTAGTTTGAAAAATTCTATATTATGTACACTAAATTTTTATATTGCTTAATAATGAACCGCGTAGATCTATTTTACCACGTTCAAAGTTCAAACCCTAACAATGTTGATTGCAAATTCGCAGATACTTGATAAAGTTTGTTAATTGGGCGATTTATGCAGTGAATATACAGAAAATTTGAGATCCAATGGCCCAATGCAACAGCCTGTAAACGACCTGGGGCTATATTCCTGGAGGGACTTTAATCATTTGTGGTTTTACTGATCTTACCAGAAACAATGCAGTTTTTTTAAATTATTAGATTTTCGTATAATTTGGTATACTCTATTATGAATGAGCTAATTGGAATAATTAAAAATTTTAGTAAATAAATAAAATAATATCCGTTTAATGGGCTAATTTGGATCTAGTGAAATTTAATTAATTTTCTTTTATTTCGAAATCAAATCTTATTGAACTTATGGAGAATTTTATTGATAAAATTTTGATTAAATATAGAACAGGTTAAACCACCTTGATTTTCAATTTCACATGTAAATTTCATTCGCGGCAATTGAAATGCAATTCTTAAATGATTTTTAGGTGAAGTTCTGCAATGTGGCTAAGTAGGAAAAAATTTCGCTATTTCTTAACCGATTTTAGTGTAATTTGATATTTGTGATGGAAACAGGATCCTAAAATTATTTTTAGATAAAGTTCTGGAATATGGCTTACTAGGATAGAACTTGGCCTTTCCTTCAAATTCGACATGCTCTACGGAAATGAGATTCTAAAATGGTTTTAACAATTCCTGGACGCTATACTATCGTAAGAAGTTACAATAATGCTGCATGTGCCGTCACCCATTTTTCCTTATTTTCCTTTGATTGTGATTAAATTTTCCGATTAAATTTTTTATAATACAAATGTCTGAATTTTTTTTTTTCGCTGGCGCTACACTCCATAGAGGGATTTGACCGCTTCATGCTGAAGTTTCGTAATCATTTTTTTTTTAACAGATAATGAATGATTAATTCATTGATCGTACCCTTAAAACCAGCCGTGATTTTTTCATCACCCGCCGGGAATCGAACCCGGGACCTCCGAAGCTTAAGCAAGCATGCTAACCACTGTGCCACCGGGGCGGCAAAGTCTGAAATTTGCTGTTGGGATTATCTGCTGGGATGCAGATCGAAAATCGGTTAAGAAATAGCCAAGTTTAATAACAATTGGCCATATTTCAGAACTTCATAGAGAAATTATTTAGGAATTATGTACATTTGCAACGCACATGTCAGATTTCACTAAAATCGGTTAAGTAATAACCAAATTCCATCTTACTTGGCCATATTCCAGAACTTCATATTCTAGGTCTTCAAAACCATTTTAGGGTTCCATTACCAACGCGAATGTCAAATTTCACTAAAATCGGTTAAGAAGTAGCCAAGTTCCATCTTACATGGCCAAATTCCAAAACTTTATTCAAAATCATTTTAGAATCCAATTTCCATCGCGCATATCAAATTTCACTAAAATCTGCCAAGAAATAGTCAAGGCCACCCTACTTGGCCATATTCGAGAACTTCATCTAAAAATCAAATTAGAATCCCATTTCCATCGCTAAAATCAAATTTCACTAAATCGGTTTACACTTTATTCGAGGAAATAAATTTTCGATTAATCGATTTTAGTACTCTACGAAGTGAATTATTATTGTATTAAGATTTAAAAAATTCTTCTCATGACTAAAACTGACTCATGAATTGAGTAACAAAACTGAAACTTTTATCCCGAATTTTTTGTAGGGAATCATTTGTTACTTTACAAAAATCCAGAACCAATAACATAAACTAATTAGGAAACTATCCAAGAAGCGCTTATTTTCTATCTAGTATAATGTTTTAAATTTTCTATTTATTTGTTGCAAACAAGTGCACATTTTGTTTGTATGTATTACTCACACATACAAATTGTAAACACAAAAAATAAATACATAAAAAATAGTGAAGAATATGAATTAGCTATGTAGGAATTATGATTTAATAAATGCCAATAAGCTCTATTATGTATGTATGTAAACAAATTGTATTTTTTTTTGTGACGACACACAATTCTAGTAACGTATAAATTACAACACCAAGTAAAAAAACGAAAAGTAAAAAAAACAATAACTTGAAACAAAAATATTTCATTCGCTTTTTCTCTCTTCATTTATCGGAATTTCATCACATCACGAACACATGGATATTACATATTTATTGAATAACAAAAGAAATGAAAAACATATGTATGGTAGTGAGAAATTAACAACATACAGTCTGATTTGAAGAGAGTAAGAAAATAAAGTTATTACGGTTCTGCTGTATTTTCCATTTTTTGTTGTTGTTTTTTTATTTTTTGAAAATTAAGGTTCATGAGAAGTCTTTATGAAATTTTATTTAGTCTATGGTCTTATACTTTGGAGTCACAATAAAACAATTCCCAATTCCAAATTCCTCGGGAAAACCAGAATAGGGCCACTGGTAACCTAATTCGTCGAGAAATGTGAAAATCTGGAACAACATTTTTTTCACAATTGCAATACTTACCTACCCAATATATTTTCGTTAAAGTGGGAAAAGTAAACAAACAACGAGCAATTTTAAGATCAACTCGAAAATATTTTGGGAAATGTGTGAACCAGCAGCACTATGCGCATTTTGTTTAAGATGGCACGATAAACACTTGGAACAGAAGTATAAAGTAATATCATAGACAATCATAATAGATCTCTCATTTGACTAAAAACAGAAAATAAAAACAAAAATTTTCCATTCAAATATTATCGGTGTATTGCATATACGTATTATATTTGCAACGCATTCTAAAATTATTGCCTTATAAAATACACAACACAACGATACATTGGAATTATCAGAAGTTTTGTTTTTTTCCTTTAGTTACTATGAAATGAGAAATCTAGTATGAATGTCTATGGTAATATTATGAACAAGTTTTAGAATAAAAAATGTAATCTTAAAGCTCGGGTTGGCCATGACTTTCGAGTCCAAACCGTTGTGTTTTTATAAATTGTTTTTCCTCAAGGAAAATTTAAAATTTAAATTTAATAAAAATTAAAAATTGTTGATTAAGAAGTGAAAGTGCATGGTGTGTGAGGTAGCCGAGAGATAGGTTAAGGTTTGGTCATACAATCAATCAATAAAATTTAATCTTTAAGCTTAGCTAATTAATCTCGAATTGTCTAGTACTCAGCAGTGCAAAATCTAAACTTAGCGGCAAACAAATGTCGAGTAAGGTTAAAAACCTCGAAAAATTGCACAAACATTTCGAAAACCTCGATGTACCTCTTATCTTTAACATCTCGCAACACAATGCCAAAATTCGGATTAAATCGAGAAACTCAAGAAAAATCTCGAATTATCTATTTAGATAATTACATTGTACATAAAATAAAGCTTTAACTAATTTGATAAAAATTGGTTAACACCGGATAGAATAACCAAAATAACTATTAATAAACTTATTCGATTAATCGTTAAATCTTCACTGGTTTTGATTTTTCTTGGCCTGTGTGTTCTATAGGCCAATATTTCATTACATTTCTCTCTCGTTCTCAAATGTCTTCTCAATTACCAAGTCCATTCTTCAGTTTTCAAGAAATGGTATTGGACCGTGCAATATTTTTCTACAAAGTGTCTTGAATTGGAGTAGCTACTTACAGTTTAGTTTGTACAAACCAATTTGCGTAATGTATTCGGAGGACATTATGCTACAAATTTCGACTTAACTATAATTTCGATAAAATGTGTTATATTTAACCAGGGTTTCTCATTAATCCAACGAATTAAGTTAGAGCAAAATAAGTTTTCTCATTTCATTGCATTTTACTAGAGCATTTTTAGCTAGACTTCTCGCATGATTTTGTGTTTCTACTTTGACAAAATGGATGAAATAGGAAGCAATCCGGAATCCAGACTATTCGCGTTGTTGTCTAGACATTTCTTCGATATTTGCGGGTGCTTTAACCTCGTAATATTCAAACCTCAAAAATTGAAACGCTACATGTTTTGCAGTCATGCGATTCACCGACCATTTGTCTATTGTGGGTTTTTTAAATTATGGTGATCTTTGAAAAACCCTGCCCTATTTATATTCTGAACTTCCATTTACCATTAGCCGATTTTTAAATTCGCACTAGAAAATATCCTTGCATCTCATAATATGTATTATCAACCAACACCACTGGCCCGCTTCAGTGCCTTATTGGCTAATCGAATCACTCCTGCGGCGGTTTTCTCTGCTTCGCCAACGGTAATCTCCTTCATTTTCTTCAATTATCTATAAGTAAAATTTGAAATATTTCATAAAAACGTTTAAATTCTAAAATTTAAAAAAGTGAAGTGTAAACATTTGAGTCGAATGAGTCTGAAATTTGGATTTACTTGAGTATTTTGTGAAGCTTTGAAAGCTCTAACAATGGCAAAATTCTGAAATTTTGTTAAATTCTGTACTAATTTGGCTCCAAGTAGGGTTTCTGAACCGGATATATCCGTAACCGGTATCCGCGGATATTTGTGACTTCAACGGTATCCGATAACCGCGGTTATTTTTCAACGGTATCCGGAAATATTGTGTTTTAAAATAATTTCAATATGTTTTTTAATTTTAATAAAACAATTAACCAGAAATACAAAAATAAATCTCATTTTCATAAGTTTTATTTATAAATATGTGCGCTCTTTTTTGACAATCTGTTCCTTTCAATAATGTGTTAAAGTATTCAACACAATAAACCTTAATACGATCCTCATTAGTTGTTTAATTTCTCCTCGCTTTCCCCGTTAAACGTGAAACTATGTACTAGGGTATTTTTTTCATTTTTCATGCTCATTTTATTGTAACGCAATAATTCAGAAGCACTACCACATTAACGCACATACTCATATCTCTTAAAAAAGAATTGAACCATGAATTTGAACTACTCCTGGATATTAAAATTCGCTGGAACTCGGTAACTCTAACGTTATAGAGGTTCTTAAAGGTAAATACGGCCATTACTCAAGCTCTAAAAGATTTAAACGCTTACTCCATATTGGAAAAATTTGATTTCCAATAATCAGACATCTCGGCCAATCTCTACATCCAATAAAACTGCCTGGGCCGAAAAGATGCCAATATTTTTGCTGCTTAAGGTATTTTTTTTTTTTAAGAAATAAAATGAAAGCAATTAATTCCGAAATAAGTCGTAAAAATGCCTTGTTGATCCAAATGTGAATCCAACAAAATTAATTTTGAGTTTTGCAAACCTCATGAATCAATAATACGGTGATGAAACTACTCGAGTTACCTAGAATGACAAAGCAGATCATTGATCATTGTAATAAAACTGTTTTGACTGTTGAATTAGATTCAGAATTAAAACTATCATTAACTGAAGAATTAATTCTTATATTTCAAATGCGACGACCGTTAAACATGTAACGACATCGAATTTTCCGAGCAGTTTAAAACAAGAATTTAACCGCTTCAAGAAAACTGGTAAGAGAAATCCCTAATCTTGATTTATTATTCAAGGCATTAAAAACTGCAAAGCCAACATCGACAGATTCAAAAATAACATTTTTGGTTTCAGGTGATTTTTACACTAAAGTTGGATCCCGTCTTTCCTGCACTTCACTTAATGCATTAACATTTTTAAAATATCATTAGTAAGACCAATTACTTAAATATTTAAATATGAAATATAAAAAAATATTTAACTTTAACTACTTTTGTTTATTTTTGACGGTTATCCGGTATCCGTCAGATACTTCATAAACTTCAATTCAATATCCGCGGTTACAGAAAATCCGGATATTTGGAAACCCTAGCTCCAAGTTCTTCTAGGATCATTAATTTCTACCTGAAAAATAAAAGTTTCAAGTTTGTGATTTTAACAAATTACCTTCTGTCTGCAAATCTCAACCCAATTCAGGCTTTCGCCGATCGCAGCTCATTTAACTAAGCTTATAGTTTTTCTATAATTTCTTTCTCGCGAATCATTCATTCTTGCTGCAAGAAATACAATGTTATCTCGCCTAGCGGGGCATATTATGACAGTGACGAGTCAGTGTTTGCCAAAACGGTAATACGGGCGGTTTCCAGAAATCCCTTATTTTACTAAGATGGCAACTGAAATAAATTATAATTAATATACTCAAATTGCCAAGTTTTAAATTTGTGATTAATATTCATTAGCCCCAAACCTCGTTATCAACTCATCAAAAACGCGGTTTTCTGAAATAGTTATTTGTGTACTGTCAAAGTTAGCCGAAAGTTTCTAACCGAAACTAAAAAGTAGACAATGCAGATTACGTTATTACCATCTCTGCCGAAAATAAAAAAAATACAGAGGCTACTGAAGTTAGCAGGAAACAATCGGCAGAAGAAATATTCTGCATTATCGACATATGTGACTGTAAACCTATCTTTTGTAGTGTTAGCGGGGTTTGAATTTTGGTTAGTATAATGATGAGAATATAAAATAGAATTGCGATAAGCATTCACACAAATACAAATTTACCAAAGTTATGTTGCTTACTTTTGAAATATTACTTAATGCAATCAAACTTCGTTCATTGTAAAGTTAATAACTCTTGGGGTCACCCTTTTATTTTAATTCAAAAGTTTTGGTTATTCATCGAAAAATCCTGCCTTCCGCTGGCGCTGCACCCCACGAATGGATTTGGCTGCCTCAACGATGCTCTAACAACAATAAAATATAATTTGCAAGAACTTACCCCAATCCCGCATAAAATATGACATGAAACCTTGTGTGCTGTTTCTCTAATAAAGCCTTAATCCAAATTCATAGCCCGCTAACACGACAAACGATAGGGTTCCAGTCACCTGAATTTCATGATAGGTTCCATTTAGACATTTTTAACTGTCAATTAATAAAATAATTTAATTATTTCTAAAGTTATTTTTATTTAATGAATTTATTCAAGAGTGCACGAAGGATGCGAAGGAATAGTTTATCGGTCATAGTAAAATTCATGATTTTTTTCTACTGAAACTTAAAATATGTCGATCTTACAGATTTTTTTTCTGCTTAAATTTTCTGCTAACTTCAGTAAGGTAATATATAGTCGATATCAGCCGATACGTGTTCTGCAGAAAGCTAACAGGTTGAATGGACGGCAATGCATGCATTTGTCAATTTTTGCGTGGAAAACCCCGTCGAAAACATCGGAAAGTCCAAGATTAATAAGATACTTTCGGCTTTTTATAGACAAAATATATTAATAATAATGGCATTCACAACATTTTTGGACTTGTTTTTTAATCAGAAAAAATGAAGATAATCATCTACCAAAAAAGTAGAAATATCAAAATCCCCCCGTACTTTAATCCAAGCGTCGTACAAAGTGTATCGACCCCAAAAAATGAAAACCCTCCATGAGTTTTCTATGTGGTAGTTTGATTTCGTACTGAAAAGTTCGCACGAACAAAAGTTCGGTCTACTCTTCAGGTAGCTACGACCAAACTACAAAAATGCAATTCTAACTTCATACAATAATTATGAGGCAAGAACGTACTGACTTAGCGAATTATATTCACTAAATCAAAAAACTCAAGAAAAATCCTCATTTCTGTGTGTTTTATGCCCACGCAAATAATAGAAAGAGAAATTTGTTTGTATACTAAAATCAATAAGATTCTTTCGGATTTTTATAGACAAAGCCGAAAGAATCTTATTGATTTTCATACAGACAAACTTCTCTTTCTATAATTGTATTGATGTGATTTATCAATAGTTATCGCTGTAAAAATTTTTAATTCAAATTCTTCGTGGGAAATCTGGGAAAATTCGATTTTCCAAAAATCATTAGTAACTTTGCATTAAATTAGATGCACCTTATCTGGGCATAACACTCTAGAGACTAACTTGGTACCAATTTTAAATATTTTTTGGATTCATCGGTTTTTTCGATATTTTCCGTGAGCAGGTGGAACAAAATTTTTACACGTCAATTGACAAATGTCTTCATTCTGTTATCTTGCTGTTGAACACTGTCGGCTAATACCGGCTAAATTTTTTAACTTCGGCTGGTTGTTAATAACGTAATCTGCATTATACTTTTAACTGGAAATTTTCGTGTAAGCACATCTGTTGCACATTCATAACAAACCGAAATATTTCATTCGTCGAAGAAATCGGTCGGATATCTTAGCAAAAATTTTGATCATAAAATGTGATTTGAGAGTTCTGATTCTCACCTATTGATATAAAAAAGTATTAAAATAAAAGTTACTGATGTACATCTAGTACGTAGATGAAAATCACAACTCTCATTATACAACCAAAATGCTTGCTCGAGAATTACGATATTCAAATACGTACTTGATGCACTGCAATACGTTTTATTGTTGTTTGGTTTTATATTAATGCTACTGTACATCTAGTATGTGGTTGAAAACCGCAATCCTCAAATATTATTCTACGATCAAAATTGTTGATCTGGTGTGAGAAATCCCTGTTTTCTAAAATAAGCTACTCACTAACTAATTTGCTAAGGCTACTTTACAGTCAACTATTTAAGCTTTTATCGATGCACGTTTTTTTTTGTTGTTGCTTTGCTCCTGATATGTTTATCATCTGTGACCGTAAATTTTATTTAGTAGTTTATGCTTGGTATCTTATCGCATGAAACATTTTTTACGAGATATATTTATATAATGTACCTCACATCATCCCACACATTCCAACGCATCAACAGACATTCAACTTACCATAATTTCCAAATAAAAACAAAAATTTAATTTTCATGGAATTTTCCATATATTCATGAACGATATAGAATTTTTTTATTTTTATTTATCAACATCACGAGATGTTAATAAATTGTTGATAAACAAACAAAAAAAACTACAGAGTTCGATATATACGATTATCGTTAAAAATAATTCATAACAATGAAAAATTACATGGACCATCTGCATTGATCATATAAATACAAAACGATCGTCCCCAGACATGTCGAGTATTTGTATATATGAGCTGCTATACATACTTTGTGTATGTACAAACAAAACTCCAAAAAATTTTAAAAAATAACAAATATTTGTGTATTATACACAAACGCGAAAGAAACTCCTTTCAATGTAGATTAAGATTACCATCAGAGTCAATTTCTTCATCTTCATCTCTCGTACCAAGATATACCAAACAAAAATTGTTGTTGTTATATAAGTATACACCATGAGCATGAAGCTATATAGTAAATAATTTACAGAACAAGAACAGACATACAAAATATAAAATAAACTAAAATTGGCTTGACACGGCAAGACGATGGAGGCGACGACAACGATGAAGATGAGGAGGGTAAATATCTCGAGTCAAAAGAACAATAAACTGGTAAAAAAACTGTTTTTTATAGTTTTACTTCAGATATACAAAGGATTAATAATTTTTTTTAATTGCTTGGATTACGTAATACAACATTTGTACACGCTTAGTGCAAATCATGATTAACCCGAGACGCGAAATAATGTGCTCTCTACTCCACTATACCAAAAATGAAAGTGAAGAATTCTTGATTTCATTACCACAGAAAGAAAAAAAACTTTATTGAATAACGAAAAATTTCTTAATCAATTTGTCTCGACATTTAAAATAAAAACTTAACATTATGATTATTCTATATACGATATAATAAAAGACAAAGTTTGGTAATCTATACAACACAGACGAACCGAGTACATTGCAAAAACAATACAAATTAGCATGAACTTCTGTCTTAATTACGTTTTAGTTGTTAACGGAGTGCTATAATAAAGCCATTAAGGAAAGTACATCCACCTCTAAACAAAAATTTTATTTCCATTTCTAATCGATCGGTTTTATCTATTCGCGTCTTAAGAATATTAATTGCTTGCGCTTTTAATTTAATATAACAGTAAGTATATAGAATTAAACGCGGTGATACCATCAGTTTCCGTATTTGTATGATGAGTTTAGCGCGCGAACGATATTTTTGATTAATTTGTGTGCTGCGATGTTTGAAACAATTACGGATTATTAATTAGTTCCGGTAAATTAACTCAATTTTTGGTATTTTAAATAATTTTTTGTTGAAAGACAATGTTGATTATTTTGCCATGTTCGGGGTGAATGAACGCAAGTTATTTTGATTATTTTATGAATTCACAGTAGTTTATATTTTATGTCTATTTCGAATAATCCAAAATTGGCAATTGTTGTTTGAATCAGAATTTTGGAAACTAAACTATAGAGAACAGACCACATCGTATCAAAAATCTAACCTATCGTCAACTTTATAGTAGAAGAAGCGCTTCAAACCACAATTAACAATGTGACCACTGCATCATTAAAACATGTACGGCTAGAAAATCAAAATATAAATTTGTTGGAAACGTCTTTCTTTAACAACTAGATAAGTTTTGGTTTGTTAATATCAATTTACAAAAGTTTGAAATCAAAGAAACTATTGTCCAGTGCAGAAAAACGAAATTGAAAAATTACAATTCCCACACCTAAGACTATTTCGGACTCTAAATGAAATTTTGCATCGAGACCTTATGGTCACACAAGAGCTGGTACTGATCTCACCACATAGGTTTGGCTTCCGGGAGAAGTATTTATTTTGTACAAAACACAATTAGGAGATGATGGGTCGCTTTTTACGGCGAGGAATGGACAATTTCAAAGAATTTCAGAAATCCTCAACAAATTTCTAATATAGTAGTGGAAGTTCAAGATTCGGCATGTGATAAAATCGTTGCGATTTACGCAAATATCATCAGATATATTTCGTGTTCATGCGCCAGCGTCCAACTTACGCTTACATACATAATACAAAGGGTTTAATCGCGTATTTAGTACTAATTTAACTTATCAGAATTCGCATGGTGGTGTGGCATCAAAAAGAAAATACTCGCCTCCCCCCCCCCCCCCCCCCACCCCCGTTTTTATTTAAAAATATTTATGGAATATGTTGCATAAGCCCATTCGCATTCCAGATTGCTATTCTGAAAATTGTGTTCTTACTTAACATTTTTTATTGGATTGCGTTGTGGGAGTTGCATTGTTTTCAGTTGATCAAATATCATGTTTTTCAGATTACTTTGGTCATCTAGTCACTTTGTAATAACTTCGATGCTGTTCATAATACTTTCCATAATTCGGTTATTTTCAGACCCCATATCCCATATATTTGGTTGAACCCGAGCCTTTCACTATCTGAGCAAATGTTCTTCTTTGCTCTACGTTGCTTGGTTGTTGATTTTGATCCATCTGATTTGTTGAGCAACCTCACAGCCTCGATAATTGGCTGGATATTGACCCTTACAATTTATACACTTAGCTAGCACATCTCTCCCTATTGTACATGCCTGGGTAATATGTTTACCTGAGCATTTTACACATCTCGGATCCCGGCTGCAGTGAAGCATTCCTTTTATACCATGAATGTTTTGAACATTCTCTTTGTTATCAAATACCAGCATAAATAGAAGGAGTCCCCTTTTACTGAAAGTTTGGTTTCCTTCCTGGTTTTCTGTTCTCTGTTTTTTAACAATATTCACAGCATCTAGTATTTGAAGGCCTTTATTTTGGAAGTCTTCCATTATTTCTTGGCTTGAGCAAGTGTAATGCAAACCTTTTGCCATAACTTTTATACGTCGAGCCTGTTTGTCCTCATTAGTAAACCATTTTCAGCATTCAGTTTCATAGATAATGTTCTTTAGGATTATGAGTCCAGAGTATTAATTTTCTAAACGTCATTGTTTAGCGCTGTTACCTTATACTCTTTATGAGTAACCGATTTCATCAGTGACTCAATTTTTGGGTAACTGGTTGCGCCCGCAATATTTATTGGTGGGAGTGGTTTTTCTTTCGGTTGCACCAGTTTTAGTGCAATGTTCTTGGTAGATTTACCACCTTGTGGTTGATTGACCTCGAGTTGGACAACTTTCGGTTCCGTACTTGTAGTTCCACTACCATATTAGTTGTTCAACCTCAGGTGGCGATTAAGCTTTTATTTCCTTACCCTTCCTGGACTGTTTTTCCTTCCTAGAAGTTCATTTTCTCGCTTTAGATACTCAATTTCTTTGCTTAGCTCGGCAAATGATTGCTCTATTTTCTGTAGCCTCCCCAAGAGAATCTTATTTTCCTTTTCTAGGTAAGTAGTTCTTCCACTGGATCCGCAATGTAAAATTTCCACTGGCATCACTTTTGTCATGCGATGTTGGCCTTCCCCAGAATCCATAGGGCCAGCCTTCGAAGAGGATGGATTGTTCAGTCGGCTGACTGGAGTACTACCAGGGGTAATAAACCTCTCTGATTTGTATATTGCATATATTCTTGTTGGTGATCTTGACACTATGGAACTTCTTCCAAATGGGTTTTTAGAGTTCATCACCTATGAAATATTGCGGTCATTGTATATCGACGACTGGGAGCTCGCTTGCTCACCAAGCCGCCATTCTATAATGTTTTCTCGATTCGAGCCCCCATAGTGGTTATTATATTGAGGGAACCTCCCTTACCTAGTTTTGGTCCGCGAACGGTATTTTATTACCCATCTACCCGCCAACAAGTCGGTTAGGGTTCCCCCTATCCGCTACCTAGGGACGCGCCCAATGGGAATCTAGCAACTCCACACGAGAAGACTTTTATCTGAGAATATTTTGAAGCGTATGATTTATTTTATCTATCGCTCAAAATATTTACTGTTAACTGTTTTATGCAATTAGTAGAAAGTAGCTCAATTTATGATAACCGATATTTAAAATAAATTAGCAAACAGGGTAGCTCAAAATTGATTGTTTGTGGCTTAATTGTTCTTAATATCTTGTTCGCCAACAAATTTTATAAGGAGCTCAAAATGAATAAGTTTTCAATTATTTAAGCTTTTCGTTACGTTAAGTACAAGGTAACAACACACAGTTAATAAACATATTGCTGTACATTTGAACATTCCATTTTTAAGGGTTATACTCAATTTTTAGAATTCGTATTAAGAATATTAAACCCGTTCGATTGGACTGAAGAGTACAACTCTTCACTTCAGTTAATTGAGTTACTTTTCACTTAATTGCGCTACTGAAGAGAAGATACTGTTCGATTGGTATTCTACACTTCAGATAAATGTCAAAATAAAAATAAAACAATTTATTTCAGTTTAGCTTGTGTTTCAAAATTTAATTTTCCAGTGTTGTTAGTTAAACCCATACATAATTAAAAATATCTCTTCAGTTAATTCAGTTGCTCAATTTTTAACTGAAGTGAAGAGTTGTCAACCGAACAGTCTCTTCACTTCTGTTAATACAACTACTACTTCAGTTAATTCAGTCCAATCGAACACGCTGATGGTTAGAAGACATAAAATGTCTTATAAGGTAACACTGAATTTAGTTTTGTTGTGGATACAAAATATTTGTAAGAGGATTACGATACAAACAGATATACCGGGTGATTTTTTTAACCTGATACACTCAAATATCTCGGAAAGTAAGCACTCTACGAAAAAAATGGTAGAGATTAAAATTTAATTATTCCGCGGGGGAAATACATTAGTGTTAAAATTAGTACACCCTTCCTCCTCCTTGTAGGTGGGGCGGGGGGTAACTTTGAAACTAAGACAAGAACCCCTATTTTTTATTGCAGATTCGGATTCTACGGCTAAAAATACGTAGGATTTGGCTGAAACATTTTTTTTCATTCATGATAGATGGCGCTGTAATTGACGATATTCAATTTTTTTTTATTTCTCCTACTGAGAATCTACGCAAACGATTCTGCAATACGTCTGCAATAAATATACCATGGTTTTGCTTGGTAAATTCATGAAGTTAGTCTTAAACAATTTATTCATTTTGCAAATTTCGAATAACTGGGAAAAGGGTGCTTGATTTACATGAGTCCCCTTGCCTCATCATCTTTCAATTAAATTAAGCGCTCAAAATGATATCCTTCGACTTCAACACACTTCACACATTTCAAATGACTGTACACAACTGAGGAGTGTGTCTGCTTGAATTTCAGCACAAGCATTTCTGATTCGCTCAATCATATTCTCACGTCTTGTTGGTTTTTGTTTAGAAACTTGGTCTTTGAGACAGCCCCACAAAAAGAAATCTGGCGAAGTAAGATCTGGTGATCTATAGCAGGCCAATTTACCGGACCAGCTCTCCCGATCCACCGGCCATTGAAATCACGATCAAGTACTACACGTGCTACCAACGAATGGTGTGCGCGACTACCATCATCTTGAAACCACATGTTCCGTCGCACTTCTAAGCTCAAGTTTTCAAATAATGTTGGCAGTTAATTTTCTAAAATATCTCGGTACATTTGACCATTCAAGTTGCCTTCAATAATGTGGTAGCCGACGAGTTTGTTGCCAATTATTTCACACCACACATTGACAGTCCAAGGAAGCTGATGCTCAACTCGGCGAAGCCAGTGCAGATTTTCAACACTCCAGTAATGCATGTTGTGGCGATTAACCGTTCCATGGTTTGTAAAAGACGACTTGTCGGAGAACAATACGTATTGAAAAAAATTTGGGTTTTGCTGTATTTGTTCACGTGTACACTGACAAAAAGTTCCCCGATTTTGGAAATCAACGCCTTGAAGATCTTGATGTAAAGACACATGATACGGATGATACTTATGACGTTTTAAAATTTTCCAAACACTGGTCTGGGACAATCCGGAAACACTAGCAATTTCTCGTGTACTAATATGAGGATTATGAGCTACTGCAGCCACTGTTGCTGGACGAGTCCTTTTTTTCGGTTGAACACTTCCATCAGTAATAAATTGTTTGACAGTACACTGAAATGACGCACGTGACCGAATCCTATCCGGAAAACGCAAAGCGTAGAGAGTGACAGCATTATCAAGACTCCTGCCAGCTTCTCCATAAACCAGAATCATTTAAATTTTCTCTTGTACAGTTAGACACACTATTCTGAAGTAGTATTGTAGTATTGATAAATTGACACAGGTATTGTTGTTTTCAAAATAATCTTCGGACTGAATCGGTATTTTTAAAACAAAATACAAACAATTTCATTACAACAATTTGAAAGCTGATTTAATCGCATGTTCCTGGGTTACGATAATGACAAGCTACTTTTCAGTAATTGAAAATTTAAGAAATACAAATTGTTAAAGACTAACTTCGAGTATTTGCAACGAAACCATGGTATTTTTATTGCAGACGTATTGCAGAATCGTTTGCGTAGGTTCTCAGTAGGAGAAATAAAAAAAAATTGAATATCGTCAATTACAGCGCCATCTATCATGAATCGAAAAAAATGTTTCAGCCAAATCCTACGTATTTTTAGCCGTAGAATCCGAATCTGCAATAAAACATAGGGGTTCCTATCTTAGTTTCTAAGTTACCCCCGCCCCACCTACAAGGAGGCGGGAGGGGGTTCTAATTTTAACACTAATGTATTTCCCCCGGGGAATAATTAAATTTTGATCTCTACCATTTTTTTCGTAGAGGGCTTATTTTAAAATCACCCGGTATACGTCAAGAATTGAAGTCAACTTATTTTTCTAACAGAAAAACAGAAATTTTGGTGTTTTTATTGAATTTAGCATTTTTGAAAGTTTTTATGACATTTTATGTTCTGCTTATAATTTCTTTGTTATTATGCCACCCATTTTTAGGTTCTCGTGAATAATTATTTAATATTTTAATTTTTCTATTTGTGTCCGCTAACACTATTTGGAACAAATCGATTTGAAATCAATTTTTTATTACAAATGATTCCTCAAATATGCTGATATTTTTCATAAATTTGACATTCCACCAAAGTAAATTGGTCTGGCGTAAATACTATTTGACATTTGTCTTCCTCTATTTGGTTTTACTTTTCACAGCTCTCCAAGCAAAATTTTGGTCAATATTTCAAAAGTGGCTCAATATTTTAAGTTGCTCCTCAAACTGAAGTTTCCTATTTATCTGCGAAAACTCTATTTCGTGCAGCATTCAGAGGCATTTTTTCTTATACAAATTTGTAATTTGACTAAAAATTATTTCACAAATTGATCTTCTGCATAAATTGAATTTATGAAAAGATATAAGCAAACATCGATATCCAGTCATTCTATGGCAATTTAGTTCCTAAAATACAGCAAAATTATTTCGATAAGATTTAACCAAAGACTAAAATAATATTATAGAGACGTCTTAATATGAATAAAAAAATGATCCAATTAAGGAGTGCAAGCCCATATCATAGCGGGTTCCAATAAGCAGAAATTCAAACTGGAATACTCAAGAAAAAGGAAAATGGGAAACAAAAATGACTTGCATATTTTTTGTATACTAAAAGCAAAAAAAAATTGAATCATAAAATATGTAAAATGAATTCTCTAATCAATTTTGGGGGAAAAAATATCATATTAAGCCGTTTCTATAATATTAATTTAGTCTACGCTTGAACTATTTAAAAAACTGAAATTTCTTTAACTTCTTAAATTTGTTAAAATTCTTGAAATATTTAAGCTCATGCCGCTACTCTAATTCATGATATTCATTAAAACCAATTCGTAATGTTTTTGAAATTCTAAAATTTTAGCTAAATTTTTAGAATCCTAAACAAGTGTACATAATTACAATTTTATTTGTTTTTTTTAATTGCATACCCTCAAATACTTAAAATTTTTGTTAACTTAAAATTATCTAAATTCGTCAATTTTTAAATCTCTTGAAATTCTTAAAATATGTTTACTAACAACGTTCTTAAACTTCTTTTAATATATTAAAAATTTGCAAATTTTTTGAAATTCTAAAAACTAAGAATCTTCAAATTCTGGCTTAGAAAATCTTTAAATTGAAAAAAAATCCGTCCTTTTATTAAAATTTTACTTAATTCTTTAAATTGAAAAATTCCCTTAAAAAAAGAGAAACTCTAAAAATATTAAAATTCTATTTTCTGTGCTTAATACCACTGTCGATCTGAGTAGCCGAAGACTGTTAAATATTATTACCTAAATGTTTAATCTTTATTACTTTCTTTAAATTCCTCAAATTCCTGAAACTCTCAAAACAAATTTAAAATTTATATCCATTATCATGTACTCATCATGAACTCATCGAAGCTTCTTTTAAATTTTCAAAAAATCTGAAACTTGGTTAAAGTTTTTAACGTTTACGAATTTTTTAAAATTTTTTAGTTTCCTTAAAAAATTTAAAGCTTTTCATACACTTGAAATACATTTTAAAATTTTGTAATTTCTTGGAATTTTGAACTGTTAAATAACAAAATCAAATTTGTTGTTTAGTTGTTGAAAAATCCAAAAGAAACCCTAAATTACTTTAAAGGAACTATACCTCAAATTTGTTTAATTTAGTAAATTTCTTATTTATTATCTGGACATTTTGAAATGTTTTAACTAAAAAACTAAATTCCTTATATTTCTTATAATATATTCTCCCATTAGGGCCACTAATTCTTTAAATATTGAACACAAGTTCAACATTTAGTTTGTTTAATATTCTAAAAATCTTGTAATCTTAATTCAGAAAAATATTTATAGTCTGTTCTGAGAAATTTTTAAAAATTTAGAAAATTTCTTGAAATCTATCTTAAATTTTCTTAAATTTTTTAAAATCTTGTATACCTTGTAAATTTCTTGAAATTCTAAAATCCTTAGAATTTAAAAAAATGTTCAACATGGTTCATTAATTTTTTTAAAAATCAAGAAGAGGTTCTTAAAATTTTTGAAATTCTTTAATTTCATTGAGCTATTTAAAAAATTTAATCCCTTAATTTTTTTAAACTGTAGCATAAAAAAACTTTTAAAATTCTACATTTTCTTAAAATACGTAGAATATAAAAATCACTAATAAGAAATTGTTAAAATTTGTTAATTTCTTAATAAAATTGAATCTAGGTACTAAATATTTTTAGAATCTTTTGAAAATTTTGAAATTCTTAACTTTTTGCATATTTCTTAAAATAAGATGAAATGTTTTTCGAATAATGTAAAACTTTAAATTTTTTTAACTCACAAAAAGCAAACACAAACTTTAAAATTTTACAGAATCTCAACACAATATACAATATAAGGTAATTCTAGGATTCTAAAAAATTAGTTAAAATTTTAGAACTTCAAAAAATTTAACAAACTCAAAAAGTCAAAAGAATTACATGTATTAGACATTAAAATATAACAAACGTAATTCGTTTGATGTCTTGAACCTGTCAGAATTCTTGAAACATATAATACCGCGCTTCAAACTTATATTATAAACTTCATTCAAATCATAAAATTCATTAAAACTAATTCAAAATTCGCAATGGTTTTGAAACTTAAAAATTTCCAGCTAACTTTCTAGAATCCTTAAATTACCCCATATTACATTGGAATTTTATAAAATTCCAAAATTTGGTTTGCTTTTAGAAATTTTGTTATAGTTAATTGAAAGATTCCATACCGTGAAATATTTCCAATTGTTGATAACAATTCAATTAATTCTTAAATCTATTGAAAGTCTAAACATTTTTAATCTAGCAACGTTCGTGAAATTTCTAAAATATATTAAAAATTTGCAAATTTTCTGAAATTCTAAAATACTTCAAATTCTTAAAACCATTCTGATGTAAGATTTAAAGATAATTGGAAAAAATCAAAAAAAAAAAATTTATGAAAATTGTACGTAATTGTTTAAATTCGTTGTTTCTGTAAAACGAGACACTAAATTTTTTATAATTCTTTAAAACAAACAAATAAAATCCCACAAATAATTTCTTAAATTTTTAATTTTTGTTAAAATTCTGGCAATATCTAATTTCAAGGCGCTTCGAAATTCTGAAAATAAATTCAAAATAATTCGAAAATTCTTAAAATTTGAAAAAATGAAGAAATTTTTTTTGAAATTTTGATCTGAGATTTTAACACTTTCAAACTTAATATGTTGAACTAAAGGTCAATAAATTAGTGTAGCCAATTTGCTTAAAATTCGATTAAAGAATTAAATAATAGCTCAGTTGTATGATTAAGATATTTTGAGCAATAATTTAGTTTTATTTTAGCTCTAATTTGTTTATGTGTGTTAAAAACTAACTATAATTAGCATTTAGGTTAGTTAAATTATTTCTAAATTAAAAATTTCAAAAAATATCAAATCAAGTCAATAATTTTTAGTTTTCGTAAAATAGTAAGTAGGTAAGTAATTCAACTTTGAATGCAAAAATTATCCATTTCAATTTTAAATTCATCCGAGACTTTATTTAAAGGTACAGTCTGAAAGTAGCTCAAATTTTCTTAGTAAATTACATAATTTCTTTAATTAATCAGTTTGAATTTTTCTTGTAAGTGGATTTTTATTAAAAATTTGATAAACACTCATTTTATCAATATTTAGATAGAAAGTAGCTTAGAGGCAATTTATAATAACCAACATCACACAAAAAAAAATTTTTGGGCTCAGCAAATCGAATTTTGGAAGAAACACAAAAATACAATTTTTTTAATTGTTTAAACGTTTTGTTACAACTTCAAGGACTAGGACAAGATAACATTATAGTTACTAAAAATGTTGTCTTGAACATTTCATTATTTAAAGAATCTTGATTTAACATTTGAATTTTTTGCCTATGCCGAACTAAAATTTGCTTTAAATGAAGAATTCAGTTGAGATGTCAAAGGTATAGCTCAGTCCCTTTTAGTACATTAAACATAAGTGGCAGTATTTTAATGTGAAGAACCACTAAGCATATTTAAGCATATTTCAATATAATTTATCGAGGCCACACTTTCGTATGTGTGACAGCATAATTTTTCTCTGAGAAAAGTTTCTCATCCTTGTTCTCCTTATGTTAAACTGAAAAAATAAAATAAAATTCGTGATCCGTAAAGATGAATAGTGACAATTATCTACATATTTATTTTTTCATTTTCCGAATTTTTGATTAGAGGTAAACATTTACCAGTAGTTTCTCGATCAGCATTCTTTTGATCAAATACAAAGAGGGCTTCTGATAGTCCCGATGTTCCAGATTTTTATAACTGTTTTGAAAATTCGAGATTTTTGACGTTATTTGTGTTATGCTTGAAGTTGAGTTGCTTTATGTCAGAGACTTGCACATAATTGGATATGTTTCGAAATAGTAACATATTTTCAATAATTTGCATATTTTCATTGAATATTTTTTAAAATTCAAATAAATTTGAAAATTTTGCAGACTACAATTTTACTGAATTTTCAAGTTTGTCAAATTTTCGGAATTTTTATGTCATTTCGTAATTTTTTGAAATTTAAATGGAGTTTCTAGATTTTTGTTACCGACCTACAAATGATTCAATATTTTGCTGACTTTCCGTAATTATTCATTATTTGTTAAGTTCGAGATGATTCAGCTTCAGTCCATAATCGCAACCATGAAGGTGATTCAGCGGCTTACTCGGTCCTTTTAGACTAGGATGACACGTTTATGTTTTTATGCCCAGGAATAATGGAATAAGATCAGAGATGATAATTTTTTTCGACATTTTAAGGATTACACGATGTTTTTCAAAATTTTCGAAAAGGTGCAATATTTTGACGCTTAGTTTGTGTTGCGTGTTGTAACTTTCAGATAATAGGAAATTTCATATTTGTTGTCTTATTTTCGTAAATTTTATATGTTTTGATATTCGAAATTTCCGATATTTCAATTTTAAAACAAAACATAATGTGTATAAGATCAAGTCCAATTGTTTTATTTTTTATAAATCCCATTACCGTGCTTTCATGATATTTCTCACCTCTAAATATATAACAAAATTGGTTTAGAAATTTGAAGATTCACCCACAAAAGAATTTTTATTGTCACAATCAAATATTACGCAATCAAATGTTAGTAATTTGGAAACTCTGATTTGGGCAATCTACAGTACACCAAACCACTAAACACCACATGTCGCGAGCTACCAATAAAATATAATTATGGAAGTTAGAATTGAATATATCCGGAGTTTGAAAAGGGATACATTATAAATTATTTTAATATTGTAGCGCAGATTGTTTGACATTCGACTGTTGTGCGCTTGACTAACACTGTATTCCTCTACATATTCCGTGACATCGTTGGTAACATTTTTCCAATAAAGTACTTGACGTAAATTCCCCGTGGGTAGCGTTTAGATTTTTCAGTATTTATGACGTCCTCATTTCTTTAAATTTAATGAAATTAATGCTTTAGGTCGTTCGGAATTTTCGGAACATAAATTCTTTCAGCATAGATAACTGTTCATCCGCATTTTGTCGTTCATCAAACTGTTTATTGCTGCAATAAATAATGTTTGTCTCCCTGATGGCGTATACGTAGTAGCCGTCTTGGAGGGGTAATTTTAAATGACGCTTAAAAATTACCTTTTAAATCAGTGTAGCATTTAAAATTTGTTATACAACCTGGAATGCGGTCTCAAGCTGCTTTTGGGATATAGACAAATGCATTTGGCTTGTAGCACTTATTTTGAGAAAGGAAGTAAGATAACACTTGCTTGTAGAAAATTAAAACACTGGGTTGAAGATATAAAATGTTATTTTTAAATTTTAATTTATTTGACTTTATGTCAGTACGCATACAGATGACTAATGAACAAAATACCAAAACAGAACACAGTTTTGAAGAAACATTTGAATAACAAAATTAAATTATTATTTTATGATGTTCGTAATTACACTACCCTGCAAAATTTTAAAAATTTGGTGCCACTTGACAATGAATAGTTGTTTCCGAAGTAATTTTTTACGCTGAATCCGAATCTGTGCTCAGAATTGCTCTATCACGTCAGGTTTATGAGATATTCTAACCTAAAAGCGCAAAAAACACTGTTTTTTTGACATATTTGAGGTTATCTAGCACCTTGATTTTTTTTCCTTCAAAAGTTCATGTGTGGGATCTTATAGTACAAGTCTTCCTCATTCAAATGCCTTTGAGTTTGCTCAAATATGTTTTTTTTTCGCCGAGATATCGCATTTTCAAAATTGCATGTTCGTGAATTTGTCGGCATACTGTATAATACACTACCTTTTATACCTACGGTATATATGCACTTTTAGGTTAGAATATCTCAAAAACCTGACGTGATAGAGCAATTCTGAGCCCAGATTCGGATCCAGCGTGAAAAATTACTTCGGAAACAACTATTCATAGTCCAGGGGCAAAATTTTGCAGGGTAGTGTAATTATTTCGGAAAACAATTACGGTAAGAATTTTATACGGTAAGAATTCAAAAAACAAGATTGAACAGAAAAACAAGATTTTGTCTTGCAGGTAAATACCTCGATCCCCTCAAAATGCCAATAAAATTCATTTATTTTAAACAAAATATTTTTTTTGGATTTTTTTCTGGATTGCTTTTCCGGTAATTTCTAGTTTTTTTTCGGAGTTTTTTTTTCTCTGGATTTTTTCTTTTCAACTATTCTGGATTTTAAAATTTCTGGATTTTTTTCCAGGATTTTTTTCGGAATTTTTTTTCTCTGGATTTTTTCTTTTCAACTATTCTGGATTTTAAAATTTCTGGATTTTTTTCCAGTCAAATGTAGTGATCCCAATAATTAATTATAATAAAAAAACAAAAATAAATTTGTTTTTTCAACAAAATTTGATCACCTTAACATGCTACATGCACAGGATTTATTAGCACGTATTTTCAATTTATTTAAATTATTTTACATTAAGAAAAAAATTCAATGGTTTTAAATATTTATTTCAATCAATTAAGTGAAGGACAATTTCATGAAAATTCGGCCTTTCGACATTCGGCCTTTCGACACATTCGGCCTTTCAACTCATTCGACCATTTGACATTCGGCCCTTCGGCCTTCCGACTCATTCGGCCTTTCGGCGTTCGGCCTTTCGACATTCGGCCTTCCAACATTCGGCATTTCAACATCGAACGATCAGTCACAAAACCAAAAGTAATTCCAGTAAAAAATGCTTTGACTTGAATGCCTTTTTAGTTTTTTGATTGAACTTCCTTCTGAAAAGGCATAAATGCCTCAAACTATTTTGACTGAATTGCCTTTTAATTTTTGACTGAAACTCCTTTCTGTTTTTGACTAAAATGCTTTTGACTGGGGCGCCAAAGCCAACATATAGGTCTATGAAGGCATTTCAGTCAAAAAAACTAACCAAACAAAAGGTATTCCAGTCCAAAAATTTGTGACTAAAATACTTTTCAAGAAGGTCGTTCAGTCCAAAAACACAAAGGGTATTTCAGTCAAACTGTTTTCTGACCGAAATACCTTTTTTTTTTGGACTGAAATTCCTTTTTAAAAGCAGTTTTAGTAATAATATTTGTATGGGAAATTTTATGACTGAAATGTTTTTGACTCGAATTTCCGGAACCGTCTGCGCCCCTCATTATTCTGACATCTTGTAGAGTTGTGAGGAATTTCTTATTCACCATTACATGATCAATCTGATTTTTTGTTCTGCGTTTTGCCATCCGCTGATGTCCATGTATATGTATGTATGTTTTTATGTGGAAATCTGGGCCGCCTATAAACAACTGATTTGTGATACAGAAGTCGACGAGTCTTTCTGCATTTTTGTTTCGCGCAGAATCTATTGCATTTTACTCATGATGGTTGTTAGGTCGGTGTTGTCTGTTCCAATTTTTGCATTGAAATCTCCTTGTATGATTTTGACGTCGTTTCTGTGCATTGTTGCTAATGTGGATTGCAATTGTTCATAGAACTGATCTTTCGTTATTTCATCTACATCTTCGGTTGGGGCATAGCACTGAATGATAGTTGTGTTTCTTATTTGCGAATGGAGTCTTGCCATTATTATTCTGCTGTTAATTGGTTTCCATTCCATCAATGCTGTTTTCGCTTTATTTGTTATTAATATGCCCACGCCTTACTCATGTGTGTCGTCTTTAGCTGAGAAGATCATAATTTCCATTGCTTGTATTAAGTTCACCTCTATTTTTCTATCTGACTTGACTCAGGCCTAGGATCTGAATGTGACAGTGTTTCATTTCTTGCTCCACTTGTGCTAGCCTTGATGTTTCTAATAGAATTCTGACGTTCCAGTTTCCGATTCGTTTCTGTAATCAATTTTGTTTCAGATTAATGAATGAATCCTAACCATCTTCCAGGGCTGCTGCTGGCAAACCAGGGGAAGATTCTCATTTCATCACTTTTTGTACATTTTTCTTACTGATGTTCACAAGGGGTCAACCAAATTTGTACTAACCTTGCATATGGTTGCTTCATGCTATTGATGAATGGTATGGTTGGGTATGAATGAAAGATTCCGTACCGTAAAATATTTCCAATTTTTGATACATAACAATTCAATTAATTCGTAAATCTATTGGAAGTCTAAACATTTTTAAACTAATCTAATTCTTAAAATCATTCTGATGTGAGATTTATAAATAAAAATAATTGGAAAAAATCAAAAAAAAATTTATGAAAATTTTACGAAATTGTTTAAATTCGATATGTTCCTGAGAAACGAGACACTCTAAATTTTTTATAATTCTTTAAAACAAACAAATAAAATCCCACAAATAATTTCTTAAATTTTTATATTTAAGGCGCTTCGAAATTCTAAAAAGAAATAGAAAATAATTCGAAAATTCTTAAAATTTGAGAAAATCTAGGAAGAATTTTTTGAAATTTTGATCTGAGATTTTAATAATTAAGCCTATAATTTAACACTTTCAAACTAAATATGTTAAACTTGGAAGGTTATCGACCAATCTGGGCCAGGCCAATAAAATAGTGTAGCCAATTTGTTTAAAATGTGTTTAAACAATTAAATAACAACTCAGTTGTATGATTAAGAGATTTTGAGCAATAATTTAGTTTTCTTTTAGCTCTAATTTGTTTATGTGTGTTAAAAACAAACTATAATTCTTATTTAGGAGGAGTTTTCGTAAAATAGTAATGCCCGGTTTCACAAAAAAACAGTTAATCTCCAGTTAGTTAATATTTCATCTCTTTCTTCTTTTATGAAATTACGATTTATTTCATTATTCAAATTCAACGCACGCTAATTTTATTTCCTTTTTACATGAAAATTTTAACTGGAGAGCTAAATTTTTAGCTGCTCAATTTCGTCCAGCTAATTATTTAGCTGAAGGCTAAATATTTCTTTGTAAAATAAAAATATAATCAACTTGCATTGAATTTTTATTGTGAAACAAAACGCAATTTCATAAGAGAAGAAAGGGAGGAAATATTATTTAACTAGAGATTGGTTATTTTTTTGTGAATCCGGCCATAAGTAAGTAGTTCAACTTTAAATGCAAAATACAGTCTGAAAGTAGCTCAAATTTTCTTAGTAAATTACATAATTTCTTTAATTAACCAGTTTGAATTTTTCTTGAAAGTGAATTTTTATTAAAAATTAGATGAACCAAACTTAAAACTCATTTTATCAATATTAAAATTGAAAGTAGCTCAAAGGCAATTTATAATAACCAACATCACACAAAAAAAATTTTTTGGGCTCAGCAAATCGAATTTTGGAAGAAGCTCAAAAAAACAATTTTTTTAATTGTTTAAACTTTTCGTTACAACTTTAAAGTCTAGGATAAGGTAACATTATACTTACTAAAAATGTTGCCTGGAACATTTCATTATTTAAAGAATCTTGCTTTAAAATTTGAATTTTTACCTATGCTGAACTAAAATTTGCTTAAAATGAAGAATTTCGTTGAGAATTCAAAGGTATAGCTCAAATTAGCTCAGTTCTTTTTAGTAAATTAAACATAAGTGACAGTATTTTAATGTGGAGAGCCACCAAACAAATTTCAGCTCAATATTTCAATAGAATAAAAGTGGCTCAATATTATAATTTATCCACACTTTCGTATGTGTGGCAGCATAATTTTTCTCTGAGAAAAGTTTCTCATCCTTGTCCTGCTTGTGTTAAAGTGAAAAAAAAAATTCGTGATCCGTAAAGATGAAATAGTGACAATTATCTATTTAGTTTCTCATTTGCCGGGTTTCTGATTTAGAGGTAAATGGTAAAAAATGTTTTTACCGATATTTCATCGATCAGCATTCTTTTGGTCAAATACAGAGGGCTTCTGATCATCCCGATGTTCCAGATTTTGAGAACAGTTTGAAATTTCTATTTGATGTAAAACAAATTTGCCTGAAAATAGGTTATTCGAGATTTTTGACGTTATATGTGTTTTGCTTGGAGTTCAGTTATTTTATATCAGAGACTTGCAGATAATTGGATATGTTTCGAAATAGCAACAGCCCTGCGATGGCGCATAGTAGCCTTCTTGGAGGGGTTTACCTTTAAAAATTACCTTTTAAATCAATGTAGCATTCAAAATTTGTTATACAACCTGGAATGCGGTCTCAAGCTTTTTTTGGGATGCATTTGGCTTGTAGCACTTATTTTGAGAAAGGTAGTCGAAGTAAGATAACACTTGCTTGTAGAAAATTAAAACACTGGGTTGAAAATAGTGTGGTAGTTCCGGATTGAAGAAACATTTGAATCACAGTGCTTGTCTTTCAGCTTATCGCCGTCGCATGGAAGTGGGCATATTTGGTGAATTGCCCGCTTCATCATACCTGAAGTAGTGTTGATTGCGATAACAGGATGATCTGGTCCCATGCATATGTACCATATTTAACCACCGTTTCATCATATTCAAGGTATAGCATTAAGAGCCCGCTTAATTAAAAAGTGTCCTGAAGTGATTGGTAGAAAGTCAGTCGGATCTGGCGGAATTGGTGTAATAGGGGCCTGGAGTTCAAGATGGCTTCCACTTGCTTGATCAATGTTGATAATTCTTCGGCAGTGAGAGCCACATTTCTTATAATCCGCTTAATGTGATATTTTACGGATTTTATTGCTGCTTCGTAGAGCCCCCCAAAGTGAGGTGAACCGGGCGGTGCAAATTCTACTTTATGCTTGAAGTAAACCTTTACGCTGCTGAGAGCTAAAGGGAACATATAAGCCGCGAAGCTCGTTCCTCAAATTCAGACCAACATTGGAAAAGTTGAGAGATGCGCACTGAACGCCTCTTGAAACAGCAGTAGGACTCCTTAGAAATTTTCCGCACTTCAGCTCGTCCCATTTAATGGCCAAAATTCCTGTCAGACTAATGCAAGAAGTCCTCGAGGGTCAGTGAGGCCATTTCTGTAATGAAAAAAGCGGAACATAGTTAAATTTAAAGGATGATTTTTTGGGAGGAGTATTTGATGTTTCGAAGTGAAAGGAAGTTATGAACCTTGCAGCCGACCACCGGCACGAAGGACTTGTGCTTTTTCAATAAATGGATTAAGGGAACGAATTTTACTTGCTAAGCTGGCAGAATTGGCAGTATCTTCTTAACTAATTGAGCCAATAGCACGGTGGCGGATAGTTCCAATCGAGGTATGGTAGTTTTATGCAATGGAGCAACCTTAGATTTGGCACAAAGTAAGGTTACAACAGTGTTTCCTGTTACATCTGCAGATCTGGTTTATCGGGGCGCATCGTGTGTTCGCCATAGTTGATGAAAAAATATTTTACCAATCAATATTTTCGGTATAATAAGACCAAGTTGATCGAAAATTCGTGCATCAACTTCTTGCATATAACGGTACGTTTTGTTATTTTTTTTATTTGCGCAAGGGTGATATGAAACTAAAATTCATCATCGAGTGGTTCTTCATGATTAACGTGAAGCCTTATTCCAGCTGGGTCTAGCATAGTAATTAAATGCGATTTTACCCGAAGAGTTGTTTAGCGAGATCGTCGAAACCGGCGAGATCGGTTTTGCTGAGTTATTCCGCCAAAATATTTACTGGAACTGGGTATCGCTGTCGTCAACTTGAATTTGCCGATAAATCTTTTATATATCGGTACTGAATACATATTTTCAGTATCGAAATTTGAAGAAGATGCTAAATAGATTATTTTGGATGAAAGGACCAGGATGTTGTTTAAATATACGCCAGATGTCGAAGATGCCGAAGCATTGAAGACTACAGGCAAACGAGTTGAAAAACTGTCCGATGATGTCATTTTTAGAAACATGTGTCATGTGCTTTCGTGATTTATAATCGTCCATAAATTCAACATACGGCAATTTTAAACTAGAATCACGGTCAAGACATTTTTCCAGACTCAAGAATCGGTGCTGAGCCATTAATTTTGATTTGCATAATGAACTGACTTTTGAAGAGCCTTACACGAAATCTCCCAGTTGCGGTGCATTGGAATGTACCACTTGGGGGCGTGCGTCGTAGCTGATCTTAGGATCCAATGAAAACAGTAAAATTTGGAGATTAAATTTGGAGTAAATGAGCTGGATACTATCCACCCGAGCATTGTATTCTGGAGATATGGTATAGATGGTCAGAAAATTTGATTTGGCTGACTTACATTAGTTCTAAATAGCGTTCTACTCCTATGTAAAAATATCAATTTTTTGCGGAATGTTGAAACATTGATCCGCTAGAGGTATGTTCGTAGGCATTGGCTAAGCATGAATTTATATTCTAGTTACGGGTTGCGCACCAATAATGATTGGTAGAACATGAGCGTTATATGAAGAAAGACACGACTGGAGTGTCACAATTCATCCATGCACTGGAAACCGGTGGAACCGCCTATTCCTGTTATTAGAGTGCGAATTTGTGATTTCTTTAAACCTAACCGTAGCGCATCTTGATTCAGCTTCACATCCAAATTTTATTATCGGCTCAGTTGGTTCGGTAATACAATTTGGCTGTAGCTAGAAAAACGTTTAGGATGCGGAATACGCTGAAGACAAGAGACTTGTTTGTTGGTTGTCCGTTAGAGACTACCGTCCGTTGGAATTGCAGGGTTAGTTTAGAACGTTGACTATAGGTTACTTGAAGTGGTTTGGGTTGAATCCTTTTGTTTAAAGCTGCTATGGCGGAAGTTGACGTTTCATCTCTATTTGCAGAAATTGAGCCTGGGCCTTGTACAAATAAAAGAAAACTGTTTTGTTTGATGTGAGATGGCTGGAACTGTTCTCGATCTTGCTACTGACGGCTTGCTTTCCAGAGCATGGTATCGCCTATTTAGGAATGTCATTAATTCGTCCAAGGTTGCCATTCGATCCAGAGGTAATTCATTGTCCCATTTCACTCGTGTTTCACGATCCAGTTTGTAGTATATCATTGTCACGATTAAGTCATCCCATTGGGGACTGAGGTTTTCTAATGCACGCAAATGAAAATTGAACTGGTCGATTATTTCTCTTATTTTTTCCGCAGACCATTTCTCAATCGTAAAGACAGAACAATAATCGTATGTGGTCCAGACAAATGATTTACTGCGATGGCGTAATTAGCAGGTACTAGGTCCAATGATTCAATAGTGCGATACGAAACGTTCCCAGTGAAGACTTTTTCTTGATTATATACTAAGCTTACAAATAATTCATGAAACTCCATTTTATGGACATTTTATTTTCATTGATTATCCATTTTGCATAATCGTCATTGAACATTGGGATTTCAATTTTACCTAATTTCAGCGAAGAAGAAAGTTTTGTAGATTGTTCCACAATGACTGTTGAATTATCCAACGATGGTGGTCGAAGGCCCTGAAATCAGTGGCTTGAGATCAAAGTAAATTGTTTCTATGTCAGCACGACTTGACTGAACTTCTTCAGGGACGATTGATTCCAATTGGCCTTGAACGTACTTGCCGAGTAGTTGTTGACTATTTGCCTTGCTGCTATTTTCATCGACGAAGGCCTGAAGACGAGTAATTCGATCAAACGCTTCGACACGTTGGGTTTTTAGTTTCGTAATTTTAGCTTCCATAATATTTATAGACAAGTTAACATGATTTGTTTTTACGGCACTTTGCACTGAACTGTAAATAATCATATCATCTTGGTATCCGGGCAATAGATAAAGTTATTTAGACGTTTAAAATTGAAAATGAGAGAAAATAACAATCCTGACGTGATAGGGCAATTCGGATTCAGCATCGAAAAATACGTCGGAAATGACTTTCCTTGTTTCTGTTTCCCGAACCATGTTGGCCTTGCTGGTCACGAAAAATTCCACTTCTGACACCAATGAATGCGGTCCCTAAACCTTTAAAAATGATGCAAAGCTCTCAATCTAAACTTATTAAAACCTAAAATGAGAGTTTGAGACTTAGTCGGAGTTGAGTAAAGGATTAAAAACCGGTTAAGTTAGGAATTGGTTTGACAGTTAAGTTGGGCGTTACATTGAGTAGACTCGAGATTAGTTGATATATGCACGTAATTTTCACGAGCAAAGTTCTGATCACCTCTTGAGGTTTCAGACTTTTATACATTTTTAGTATACCCAACTCTTTTTTTACGCAGCAAAACATGGAACAATAAATCCGTATTAAATAACCCGAGTAACAAAACTGTGTCAGTTCAAATAACGCATAAAAAAAAGTTGGGTGTATAATAAATTTTGATTTAGAACATTACCAAGTTTTGTACTAATCTGCCTTTAAGTAGCTACTCTTCTAAATATACATTTCTCAAGTATTTTCTGACATACGAGTATAGCGAAATAATTAAATAATCACACCAGCACGACAAGCATGACGTCGATCCAACAGACAAGATACAACATACACATGTATGTACATATATAGCAGTAGTAGGTGGCACATTAAGCTCATTAATCTAATTACATTTTGATTTATGTTTGTTGTAACCTAACGTATGTACATAACATAATATTATGTATTATCATGATTTTCATTCATACCGTATATGGAATCTGACACTAATTCAAAAAGGACGAATATTTTTAGAGTTCGGTAGTAATACATTCATATTTCCATATTATCTATCTATAGCCGCACGCAAACCGCAAACTGTTGAATATGTGTCTTCGGTGCGATGATTTATATTATCAGATCGAAATTTTATGCTGTGTGAAATCGGTGAGGCCTGATGATGAATGGATATAGGTAACATGATTTATGGAATTGATTTTATAGCTGAATCCAATTTTTTTTTTCTTTGGTGTCACTTCATCATCTGGTTACTAATATTAAATATAAGGCGACTCTAAAGTGTGTAATAGCGGAAATTATGTAATTTTATGTCGTCTTATCCGATTACATTCAATTTAGAATAATATTTGAGACAAACTATTAACTATAATGTATGTATAATATACTATATAGTGTATGACAACATAAAAAATTTAATTTAACCAACATTTATTATAACTGGAATATAAATTTAATCAGATAGATTGATTATTACATAACAATAGTCATTTGTAACAATATACATTCGAGAGCGAGAGATATATTGACATGATATAGTGTAACAAAATATGGATGAGTTATACGGCTGTGACATAAATAACATGCAATACATCATAGATATGACAATTTATTTTTATTTATTATAAACGTTGTGAATTGTGATGATGAATGCTTAGAAAAATTTGCGAGTGGCTCAAGCTGTTGTTTCGTTTCGCTTCTGTGGTTTTTTTTTATTGTTCGTTTTAATTAAAAAGTTATAATCAAAAATATCAACGCATCTTAATTTAGATCAATTTAAAGTTTGACAATTATTTATATAGATCAACGACCATACACAAAATAGTTGGAATTCTTTCGGTTAATTGATGGTGTTGTATTTTTAAAGAAGGGTTAGAAATTTAGAATAGACTTTTGGTAGCAGCGCAGTTTAAAATATTAGAGTGAGCTACCAATCATTTAGAATATCTTGATCAGTTTGAACCAAGGTACGAAAAATTTAGCCACAAGAAGCACAGACATGACTGTCAAATGCAAAGAAAATCAGGCAATTCCGGTCTATTGTTAAAACTAGGAAATTTAGAGACACTAAATAGATTATTTGGCGAGTTCAATTAAGTTTAGTAGCAAAACCTTATGATTTGTTGACATACTTGTTTAATAAAGAAGGAGCAGTTGCTCTCAGAGAAAATGTATATGAAGTTAGCCTGAAACTCAGGCCGAAATTTTCTTTTTTAGGATTGAGTCTCGGCTAAATTTAATATAAGTTTCGGGCTGGCTCGAAATTTCCCTAATATAATAGCATTTTCTAGTTTCATGCCGAAAAAAAATTAAAATAATCAAAAGTAGCTTGATTTTTCACTTTAAAATCTTAAAAGAAAGAAATTATAAGCAACCACAACATAATTTGATAGTAACTTTGTACCTAAATAAATTATATGTAACAGTGGCCACAGGATTTCCAAACACATCTACTGATGCCAAAATATAATTTAGTCTACCCTGAGTGCTTAAAATACATATTCGGACGTAAAATTTCTCTCTCTTTTCGAATCCGGTGTGAATAATGTGGGTTTCCATTTAAAAAATGACTTGACCTTCAAATGACCTTGACAATTGGCATGAAGGTCAAGGTATTCATACACATAGATGACTCCTATTGTCCTTGACAATTTTTGTCCAAACAAGTTTTTGTGCAGCTGGCGTATTGTAGGAGATGTTTAGATCCTTCGATTAAAATGGCTCACTCGGTATAAAGCTTTAAAAGTTAGCAAATCTTATCTCTTTCTAATTTTTGTTGATTTAATGATTATGTATCACAACACAAACGACAAATTTAAAATTCCGATTAGAATCATCATTCACGTTCATGATATTTCTGTAGGTACAAACTTTACTGTACAATCATTTTTAGAAGTTTCAAGCGATATGTGAAAGTAAATAGTTTCAAGGTCACCTTAGTTTTTTAATAAGAACCTTGCCTCCTTGGGGCAACCACTGGTAAGCCATTTGGCACATCGTGGCTATTTGGTACAGGCTAAAGTACAGCGCTAAATGATAAATCCTTTACACAAAACCCTAATCCTAGGCGGAACAGCATAGGCCGATGGATGAATGGCTGATAGGTTAATCAGTCCATATATGCGGACTCTGGATACCAGGTACCCTTCCGTTGTATGTAGCCTTCCTGTAATGTAAGCTGGGTGACCTACAGGCGACTTTGCATTTCCAGCAACCCGTACGGGTTAAATCAAAACGATAGTGTGTATCGCGTACCGGCCGGCAGTGTTATCAGGTTCATTAAGAGCCTGAAGGACGAGGTGGCTGAACGCCCACATGGCTCTTCAATAATAATAATAATAATAGGGTGGTCAATAATTTGTTCAAGAAAATCAAGCGGGTCTGAGAGAGTAATTATTTTTAGCGGGTGCGATACCCTTCCTCACGATATCATCAATTGAATTAGCGAATAAATTCAATCAGGTTGTTGCAATGCTTCGACATTCTGGCGTCTCTTCGACTTTTCAATTTGTTGAATTATTTACAATTGTGAAAGGCTATTGTTTCAATGATACCAGTCACAATGATTAGAAATGCTTATTAACGACCTATTTTACTTTTACCTAAAACTTTTCTTAATGGGCACCCTGTCAGTTCCATTAGATTTTCTTCAACAAATTATGATGGACGATAATAAATGCCTAAAAGATAGTTGGGCCGGCTTAAAAACATATTGATGGATTCAATTATTAAACAAAAAATGGACAGGCTATCTTTGGGGCAAGGCCGCAAAGTTTTATTTTTCACTATTCTCTCATTATTCACTAAGTATTCTCTCATTATTCATTCAATGATCAATTTTTATTCGCTGATTATTCACTAATTATTTAGATGATGATTAATGAGTGGATAATCAGTGAATAATGTGCATGTTTAAGCAAGTATGCAGTAGAAAAGAACGCTTCTTCGTTCCATACCTCTTTACCGATAGGGTAATGACTGATTTGAGAGTGAATAATCAGAGAATAATGAATGAATAACAATGGTAACTCCTTACTCATTATTTGTAATATGTCCCTATAATGCAGAAAAAATTTATGATAGCTTCTTGAAATCTGAAAAAAAAAGATGAGGTAGGCATGCGCTCGGAGGACGGGCCGGAGGTGGACGTCGGACGGACCCAGCGGCAGACAGTCGAGCAAGCGCATGGGGTTATAACAGACGATGACGTGGAGCTGCTATTGGAGAGAGGCGGCCTTCTCTCGCTTGGATCCGATGGGGACACCCTGTCGGAAGCTGAACGAAGAGAGGCTGGGGATTCTCAAGGCAGCGAAGCATCAATTATGGGGGGTGACACGGCGGATACTAGCGGCCCCCCGGAGGAAGGTAGCATTAGCCTGAAACAGGGAATGCATGAAGAGGTAAGTGAGATAATGCATGGTGATTAATATTGTGCAGATTAATCTTCACCATACGAAGGCTGCTTCGGCGGCTCTCGTTCTCAGACTGACTAGATCAGGAGAGGAGCTAGTGTTAATCCAGGAACCTTGGATTAACAAAAACAGGATCTGTGGCCTTAAGGTGAAAGGGTATACAACTTTGTACTCAAGTAACTCTGAGAAGATAAGATCTTGCATTTTAGTGAAAAATACTTTAAAAATTTTTCTACTTCCTCAATACAGTAGTGGTGACGTTACTGCGATCAGTATGGAGGTTGGCAGAGACAAGTTTTGGCTGGTCTCTGCGTATATGGATCGGGAGAAGGAGATCCCGCCGGATAACCTGGGGGACCTGATCCGAGAAGCAAGGAAAAATAGGATTGGTGTGATACTCGGATGTGATGCAAACGCGCATCACACAATTTGGGGGAGCACTGATATTAATGAGAGGGGTGAGTTATTTTTTGATTACTTATTAAATACTAACCTTTCAGTCTGCAATGTTGGACAGGAACCGACATTTATCATTAGCAATCGGCAGGAGGTTCTAGATGTGACCCTCGCCTCGGATACTATTTTTCAGTTGATTAGGGGATGGAGAGTGGCGAAGGAGCACTCATTCTCTGATCATCAATATATAACTTATAACCTTAACATTCACCCGGTTACCCAGAAGCCTTTCAGGAATCCTAGAAGGACAAACTGGGAGAAATATGGGGAGGTGTTGGAGGAACTATTGCCGGAGGTCCCCGGACCTCCGGAGACAGTGGAAGAATTGAATTGCATTGTGGATGTTGTCACAAGAGCATGCAATCTTTCCTTTAATGCTTCTTGCCCCCTGATAAAGCCAAGGGGCAGGCAGAAACCGGCATGGTGGTCCATGGAGTTGGAGACCTTTCGGAAGGCGTGTAGGACAGCCTTTAATAAGGCAAAGAGCACGAGGCATGTACGGGACTGGGACTCCTATAAGGAGGACCTAAGAAAGTACAAAAAGGAATTGAGGAAGGCACAGAGGGGATCTTGGAGACTCTTTTGTGGTAGAATGGAAGAAGTCTCTGAGACTTCCCGCCTTAGGAAGATTCTATCTACTAACCCAACTAGTCCTAGTTACTTAATTAGACCAGACGGGTCATGGACAGCTTCAAGTGCGGAATCGTTGGAGCTTCTCATCGATACCCACTTTCCGGGAAGCTTTGATGACTCGATGGAGCCTGGAGCTCATCGAGGAACACCTCCAATAGAGATGGAGGGCATATTGGATAGAGAGCGGATCAGGTGGGCGCTGCAGGGTTTTAAGCCTTATAAGTCGGCGGGCCCGGATCGGATTATACCAGCAGAGATTCAAAAGAACTCGGCAGCCATCATCCCCTGGCTAGAGGTTATCTTCAGGGGATGTTTGAAACTAGTCTATATTCCTAGGAATTGGACAGAGGTCAAAGTAGTCTTTATTCCGAAATCGGGAAAGAGCTCACATGCTCGTCCAAAGGACTTGAGGCCTATAACTCTATCATCCTTTCTGCTGAAAACCCTGGAAAGGTTGATAGATGTGTTTATTCGATCAAGAATTGAACCCAGGAATTGGGCAATGTCGCAGCATGCGTACTGTAAGGGAAAGTCGGTGGACACAGCTCTGCACGATCTAGTACGCACAATTGAGAAATCAATTTACTTGCAAGAGTTTTGCATGGTAGCATTTCTCGATATTGAGGGTGCTTTTAATAATGTAAAAACGGAGGCGATCATGGAAGGATTGTCTTTTTTGAAAGTGGACTGCTCTATAAGTAGGTTAATAAATCAGATGCTGGTAAGCAGGACTATTACCTCGGAGTTGGGAGAGTCCAAGATTAGAAGACGGGTGGTTAGAGGAACCCCACAAGGAGGTGTAATGTCCCCCATTCTCTGGAGTGCAGTGATTAATGGATTGCTGCTGGAACTAGAGAGAGAGGGGATAGGGGTTGTAGCATATGCTGATGATGTAGCGATAGCTGTCTCAGGCAAATATCTAGATACGATTAGGGATGTTATGCAGAATGCACTCCTGATCGTTACGAAATGGGCCAGCAAGTGTGGATTGGGGATTAACCCGTCCAAAACAGAGCTGGTACTATTTACTAGGAAATATAAAATTCCGGTGGTTAGCCCTCCTATCATAAACGGCAGCGGACTAGTTTTTGCTGACCGAGCGAGATTTTTGGGCATAATCTTTGATAGTAAGCTCAGCTGGAAGCCTAACACTTTGGAAAGAGTGAATAAGGCTATTGTAGCCTTATACTCGTGTAGAAACGCTATAGGTAAGAGATGGGGCTTGAAACCGGAGCTGGTATACTGGCTCTATACCGCCGTGGTAAGACCTGTGCTAATGTACGGGGTGGGTGTTTGGTGGCCAGCTCTGGATAAGGTAACTTATAGAGGTATGATGGAGAAGGTGCAAAGAACGGCCTGTATGCTTATAAGCGGGGCGCTTAGGACAACACCTACACGCGCTTTAGAGGTTATGTTCCACCTTATTCCAATCGACCTTTATGGTAAACAGATGGCAGCCAACGTGGCTACGAGGCTCTTGGCTGTCTCTCAATGGAAGTGTCTTCAGGTGGGACACTCGACGATAGGTAGATTCGCTGGCGAAGAACTGGCGAATCTGGATTATATTACACCAACGTTGTGCTTCGATAAGGGTTTCCGTACCATCTTTCCCTCAAGGGAATCCTGGAGAAACGGATCAATCCTGGAAAACGAGGCAGTGCAATTTTTCACGGACGGCTCGAGGCTAGACGATCAGGTAGGAGCCGGAGTCTTCTGTGATAAACTTAATGTTAATATTTCTGTTCGTCTCCCTGACTACTGCAGCGTGTACCAGGCTGAAGTGGTGGCGATCGGGCAAGTCATGACATGGTTGAAGCATAATGTGGTATCCGGGATTGATATCGCAATTTATGTGGACAGTCAGGCAGCGATCAAGTCACTTGGGGCAGTTTGTCTGAAGTCGCGGGTGGCGCTGGATTGCCGATCATCTCTTAACGAGATGAGCGAGTATTTCAGCATCCAGATAATCTGGGTCCCGGGTCACTCGGACGTCACGGGGAACTGCAGGGCGGACGAACTAGCTAGGTACGGTACGACTCTCCAGATGCAGCCGGAAATGGTAGGTCTGGGGAGGCCTATGACAGTGCTAAAATGGGCGCTCAGTAAAAGGGCAATCGCCTTGACAAATGAGAGGTGGATCAACACTCTCACGTGCAGGGTAGCAAAGCAAGTTTGGCCAAAACTGGACTTGCGGCGCTCCAAGGTACTAATATCCCTGGGAAGACAAGAAATAGGATTGGTCGTAGGGATAATGACAGGTCACTGCCTTTTTGGGGAGCATGCGAGAAGGCTGGGGATACAGACGAATGACTTTTGTAGAAGTTGCATGGACGAAGAGGAGGAGGAGACTTTGGAACACTTCCTATGCTCATGTCCGGCGCTATCATACAGAAGGCATAAGTATTTGGGTGTGTACGATATGGACAGCCTTTCGGAACTCGCGGACTGTGGAGTGCGAGATTTATTACGCTATATAAATAGCTCTGGTTGGTTTCAACGGGAGTAATGGGGAGATGGGATCCTGTGGTATCACAACGGGCCATTGCTGGCCTAAGTGTGCGATAGCAGCCACTTCAACCTAACCTAACCTAACCTTCTTGAAATCTTGGTTCCAGCTGACCCTAGAAACTCACGAATTGTTCAACGACTGTGACTTTAGCCTAACATGCAAGAAAACAACAAAAGGGTTCCAAGCACCACTTATTAGATTAAGCACTCTATGTCACAAAGAGCTACCATCCAATTCTAACTTCGATGTTTTAAGGCCGAATGTCGAAAGGCCGAATGTCGAAAGGCCGACGTGTCGAAAACCCGAATGGGTTGAAAAGCCGAATGAATGAAAAGGCCGACACGCATTTGTGGTAAATCTATCAGTAGATGCGATACGAGTGATACGATTCCTATGATCTGTGTCTGCAAGGTTGACGAAACATTTACGAATCATTAAATCCGCAATTCGCTCCAATACATTCGTCGATGCCATACTAACCCAACAATGATGATAATTGATTTTGAATTGTAAAAATCAACAAACGTGAAATATTAAAAATTGAATTGCTCTAAAAAATGAATATCATTTGCAAAAGTGTGAATTTGACCTGCAAAACCTGTGTCAGTAAAAGCGATATGAGCGATATGATTCCTTTGATCTGTGTCTGCAAGGTTGACGAAGCAATTTCCATTATCGTAAATATTAAGAACTATACATAAAAAGTAAAATTCGATAGACATTTTATAAATTTTAATTTGGTCCGCACTTTAATAATTGCATTTCTGGACTTATGTTTCCTGGATTTTTGTTTTTCTGAATTTTTTTAGAGGGCCCTGATTCTCTAAAAAAATAAGATAATGGGTAAACGTGTAAACTTGCAAAAAGTGAAGCTTACTTTAATGAGTTCGCAATTTTTCGATTTGGGTACTACTTCAAATAAAATCAAAAATTTCAAACTAATAAAAGAAAGCTTTGCTTTTTAAAGGTTTACACGTTTACCCATTATCTTATTTTTTAGAGAATCAGGGTGCTGGATTTTTTTTTCGGGATTTTCAGTTTCTGTATTATTTTTTTCTAGATAAGGTAGCCAATCCCTTCTTTTTTTATTATAATTAATTAATTTTTAATTATATGACAAAAAAACGTAAGATTTTTAATATTTAAGGCGATTTACTATTAAACATTTTTATATAAAAAGTTTGACAAAAATATAAATTTTGAAAATGTTCATTCATAAAAAGATGAAAAATTAAAATCAATTTCGTCACAAACGGCCCTTTGACATTCGGTCTTTCGACACAATCGGCTTAATCGACATTCGGCTTTTCGATATTCGGCATTCGGCCTTTCGACACATTTGGCCTTCGACACATTGGGCCTTTCGACATTCGACCTTTCGGCGTTCGACCTTTCAACATTCGGCCTTTCGGACCTATTCCTTTTTAACACCTCAGCTGAATCCTTAATATCCTGAAGGGATTTAAACGAAGTTCAGCGTTTTTTCGTGTCGTTGCTATGTTATTGCTTTTCGTTGTATGTATTTATATGAGCCGTTTATTTTGAAAGTGGCATAAGTCACTTTTTCAAAAAATCAAATTTAATTATAACAATAGATAAATGACAGTATAACCTTTCTAACGGTAAATAATTTATTGTCATCCCGTATATTTTTGTATTTATTGTTTTTCTACTCTGTCATCTCGTTTTAACAAAATATGGACTTATGCCACTTTCAAAATAAACGGCTCATATGTACTTGTAAACCGTACACAATTTCAATCTGCTTGATTGATTGATTGATTTTGATGAGTGAACGACCAAGCATTAAGCAGGATCTTCCGGTAATGAATTTGATGCCGGGCGCAAGTTAATTAGGCATGATCTTCAGGAGATACTGCTAAGAATCCAAATTTAGTTAGTCACCTATTCTACTTTTGCTTCCTAAATTCCTGTAACTCTCGATACTGTTTAGATCTTCTTAAATTACTGCCAGTCTAGGTTCCTAAATAAATTCATTTAGTCTTAGTTTCCCTCCATTCATGAAGTGATCATGGTTCAACCTAAAAATAGTATTAGTACATAAATTAAATTATAGGTGCACTCTTTCCCTTGAAATTTAAATGAGATAGCGTTGTCCATCTCCTCTGCATCGCTTTTCAATTCAAAAACGTACATCTTCACTGGAATCTAGTGTAGTGCTGTTTGTCCTATAAACAATTTAATCAACCACCACTCCACAATGCTTATCCTTATGGATATCAGTATATTACCCACCACCAACTTACTTCAACAGCGTTTCATGAATATATTAATTAATACGATACTGTAATTTAAGACAGCTTGAAGTATATGGGTTGCTTCGCGACGGTGAGGGTGCCCCCAGTAGTTTATTCGTTGAACCTTTATTCGTTTCGTTATTGTTTTGCCATCCAAGGTCTCTTTAATTTTCTAATCTCTGGTGCTGGGACTGTCAATGTTAAATTGGATTAGCTTTCTTAAGAAAAACAGTTCATATCGTCTTAACTGTCGTCGATTTGCGTAGGTAAGAGCGGTGGTCTTCAGTCCTTTCAGTTTTCAGTATCATATTGATTACCGTTTTAAAAGGCTTGCATTAGCTTAGTAACACCAAGTGCTTGGCGAGTGGTCCATTTAACCTAGCTGTCAAGTAGGTGCCCAGATAGCGTAGTGTGGCTACTGTGGTGAAATAAATTCCATCTTCATTTATGTTTGGAGGTATTCAGTCTGCAGAGTCTGGAGCTCTGATGAGAACGATGCATTTCTGAGGATTTATCTTAAGCCCCGCGATAACTAAAATGTCATCAGCATAAGCCAAAATCAGAGGAAGCTGCAAGGTCCCACTCTGATTTAATCGAAGTACCAGGAACTGATCGGCCACCGTTACCAGCACTTTATTAAAAATAAAATTGAAAATCCGCGGAGAGATTGGACATCGCTGTTTTAACCCTTTGCCTTATCTGACTCTCTCCGTACATGTGTTAAACCATTTGACCGAAGTGTTTTTTTTCCAGAGACGCAAGCTTTAATTATGCGGTTGATCAGCCAGAGGGGAACATACTGCTGTAGACACTCAATTACTACATTTTAGATTGACGGTGTCAAAAGCTTTTGCTAAGTCAATTGAAAAAATAAATGTTTTATTGCCAGCGCGCCATTCCTCATCAAGGACTCTACGTACAGCACACATATGATCATCAGCTGTCAAGAAGAAACTTGGAATACATTTTGTATCCCGTATTACATAGGGTTATGCGTCGATAGTCATTGATTTGCCTTGGATTCTTAATCTTGGGAATCGAAACTTAAATGGTGTCGTTTCCACTCACTTGGAGGTTCATTTTTTATCCAAGCCGTTTCGATGATTTTGTGCAGGCCATTAATAATATTGTCGGCTGCATGTTTCAACAGCTCAATGCGGGCATTCCATCCGGACCAGGTGCCGTTCTTGAGCGGAGATATTTAATGATGGACTGAATTTCTCCTATGGTTGGCGGAGGGTCTAGGGGGCATCAACCCAAGAATAGATTGGAAGCTAATTTACACAGAATGAGGTTTGACCTTTTTGAATTTTTTAAAAAATGATAAGGTTCTATGGAGTCGTTCTGGGGGGGGGGGGGGGGTAGGATGATAACTGACTGGCTCTCCAGTGATCGGTGACTAGAATAGACATCAGTCAACCGCTTCCTAGCGGAGAGCGCCAATGCTCGCCGACGTGTAGGGGTCAGCAGAGTTTTGTCAGTTAGCACCTGTTGGGATGCAGTTTTAATGCAGTCACGGATTAATGGCCACAGATTGGTGTTACCGGCATAAGAAATGGTTGCTAATTTTCGGATCTTGTAATAGTGATAGATTTAAACTTAAAGTCTTGAAGATGTTAGTTTGGCGTGCTAATGTCGATCTAGATACTGACTCAGACACAATAGGGCCATCGGTCTTTATTTTTCGAATGATACAATTAATCCATATTAAGCAGTGATCGCTTATAGCCGGGTAAAATCGGGTGGCCTTAATAGACTTTATGTAAATGAATCGGTTACTCTTATGGGTTAATATATGGTTCAAATGGACGAACCCTCAACCAACTGTCCAGGTCGTCAGGTTTCGTCATCGCCTCTATATTGTGTGGTTGAAGAGCTGGTTTGAACGAGTAAGTAGCTTTAGCGTAACTCTATTTTCGTTTTCAGAGTCCACGTCTGCGCCCGGGCGGGTGTTGAAATCGCCAAGCAAGACAATATCACGAGACGTTGCGCAACGATCAATTATTGATGATAACGTTGAAAATATTTATGAGGCTCGACAGCGATTGCATTGGGAGTTATGGGGTGGAACATACGCCGATATAAAATGGCAACTGCCTGCGCTCATATTTGTTTCCTGGACACTACATATGAACAATATTGTCAAACAAAATGGCGTCGATGACGTTCCGTTTCTGATAATAGTTAAAGCCCCGAAAGTTCCAGGTGCCCAGGCCGAATGAGTTGCAAAGTAGGTTCATAACAGGCGAGTCAAAAAGTGTTGGCTCGTCACAAGCGTATACGGATTGTCCGTGGCGATAATTCTCCTATGAACATTTCCCACCACACTATGCAAACCGGAACTATGTGCAATGGAACCGGTCAATGCGATAGGTCCCTGATGAAATTGCAAGCTGTCATAATGCGACCCGTTGTACAACAAATTTATTTCGGTGTTATAGTTTCCAGCGGTGGGGGTGAAAATTACTTTGTTTTTTGTGTCTATGCAATAGATATTAATTTTTAGGCTTCTCGAATTGCACACGGCGGACAAACATTCAGCACCACCCCAGAACCCATTCTTTTGAATATCGGTTAGATATTTAAAAGAGTCAGATATTAGAATTAGGATTAAGATCGCGTCAATTCACTTTTATCATGGCAAGACCTTTAAGGAGACGCTATAAGTATATAGTGAAAAAGTACTCAGTAATTCAGCATTTTATGTGTATTATAGGTATCCATAAACTAGTTTTATAAATTTATATTTGAGCAGACGAGAGCGTTATCTAGTTATGTGAATTATCTGCTGATCACTTTTTGTCTCGTTTTGGCATTTAGGCCAATCAGTGTTAACAAGACGAACTCATTACATATGATACAAAATATTATTTAATTATATGAGTTTAGAAAATTGTTTACCTGATGTTAGTTGATTTTCAGACTGGTTGGAAATTTCTTTAGAATCATAGGTCTGGTGATATGAGTCCATAATGGTGGCGGAGTAATCAGCAACATTATTTAGAATAAAATTAGCGATCTCAACTTGGAGATCACTGGCTGGATCACTAGCCAATCACTTCACGCTTGAACAGTGGATTTGTGGGTTATGAGAAAAGCAAAAAGTTGGCATGAATCTAGAAGTAACTGACATGCCACCTATTGATGGTGATCATTGAATGAACTATTGTTGACACCACCTCCCACGCGCGCTATGATGCTAACCTTCTCAATCCCCTAAAAAACGGTATAGATTGTGAAATCACTTCGCAAGCCCCTTGCCAGTTTCGCCAGCCCATGCGCAAAGGCGTCCGTTCGCGCCTTCCCCCATGAAATTCCGCCAAAGATAGCTACAATAAAATTGTGCTAGCTTGAAAGAAAACACCACAAAGCCCAAAGTAACAACCATTATCTACAATTGACTAGTATACGTGTTTTAGAAAGGAAGCCATCCCAAACCCTACACTATCCAGAAAGAGACAAATCAAGCCACCAATTCTTGCATATTTAGCACTAATTTATCAACTACACTTATTATTAAATTTGTATTTCCTAATGCAACTCATCAACGTTGTTTTTATTTCCTGCTTCTAAACACAAAATTTTGCTCAAATCCTATATTTTGCTCATTAATCAATTTAAATTCCAGCTAACATAACCTCGTAAGAACCAAAACTATCTAATTTCTACATATAATGACAGATGGCAATGGTCACCATATAAACAAAATGAACCAAAAGGAGACAAGGACCTCTAACAGCTGTTTGACTGTTCTGGTCCCCCTCACACCATGATCTACTTCACTCACATAGCCTTCACCAGTCGTCTGATACATTCCATCCTTCTAATTGCAATTTGCTGAGTGTTGCTTAATTCCTGTTCCAAGGTAACAACCAGTGTATGGGGAATATCGTCCCCATATATAAGTTCGTTCACTGCAAATTCCACTGTATTTTGTGTCCCCCCGCATAAAGTTCGAATTCCGTTAAAACACTTTTCATTAATAATTTATATCTCACTGGCAATAAAATATGTATATACACAACAAATTCTATCATACCATGGTTTTTATATATTTTTCCATAAATTTGATTGTTTTTGTAATAATTTACATTTTCGGTTTATGGTACATGTTCCTACCAAATACCAATTGAGCAAAATCGATCAACAATACACAAGTAATTTATTCGATATCATTTTGTAGTCACCTGTACTGTTTACTTCTAGATTTCCAGGAAATAACATATTTGTACAAACGACTAGAGTAGAGCACAGTAAATACAATAATCCCTGAAATATGAGTTTCACATTCTAGTGTTGAGAAATTCTTGTGTATATTGTGTAAAAAAAAAACAACGATCGTAAGCACATTGAAGGTTGAGGTAACATTGTTAGTCTTATCCATTTTATGCATATAATTGTAATCTAACACCTTTAATCCATATATCTTGTCGTTATTATATTTTGCGCTTCTGTTGTATGCTGTGCTAATTTCAATATACGAATAAAAAAAATTGAAAGAATTTTCCGCAGATGGTTACAAACAAAATGGGAAATTTTGTTGGCTTGATTTTAATCTGTGTCAACAAACAATAGAAATTAAATTATTAAATTGGGCCAGATTTCGCGCTATTGAACTTTTTTGTATTCATTCGCTGCTATTTGCCGAGTCATTGATCTCTGGGCTATGTTTATATTGTATATTATATGTGTACAAACAAAGTTACTGTGCAGAAAAAACAAAAAAAAAAAACAAACAACACAACATGCACATCGTTTATATGTAATATTTTCGTCATGACATCATTTTTCCAGCATTTCCCATCGGCATGTTTGTTGTATGTACATATGTACATTGTACATTCGTATAATAGAAATTAAATAAAAAGGACTTTTTCCAACTAAAAATTATTATCCTGTTTATACGATAAACAAAACAAAAAATCGTTTTTTACATTTTCTTGTCGTCTCATACTCGCATGTAAACGAGGAGTACATAATGGAACGTTACTAAATGTAGTCCCTGACACACATTTAAATTATTGTTTTGTGAATTGATATGGTGGTGGTGGTGGTAGTAGTAAGAGAGAAGGAAAATGTTGGAAAATTTATTATGTTTTTACAGGACAAACAAAAAAGGCTCCAATCCGTATAATCGTCTTCTTCTTACTACACACACACACACACATACACATAAACTAATTGTTGGGCGAATCTCTCGGCAAGATATATGGCATAAATTTATTTTTGCGAATGACGTCACGAAAAGAAGATTATACTACGTAATAAATATTTATTGGCACAAATTTGTGTTGAATTACTTATGGAGCACCGAATTTTTTTTATTTTTTATTTAATCGTTAGACATTTGTTTGTTTTGGATTGTCCCATCTACAGTGTTTTTTGGGTCAATGGGTAAGGTTAATGTATTTTTCTTGTTCGTGTTTATTATCGTCGTTGAGGTGTTTTTTATGTTTGCATGGTAGTGTTTTTGCCCGAAAATAGTGCCATGTTTGTTTTAATTGGAAATGTTTATGTGTGTCAAGCAGAGGATTTGCGCTTTATATTATTTGGTAGCAAATTTTAACTTCTTGGTCATTTTAAGCATTTTAAATTTTCTAAGAATTTAAGGAATTTTTCAGATGGCACAATTGCAATTTTAGGTAAATATTTTTAAACCCGTCAGGTACAACCCGTCATAGGGCGGATACAATATTGTGAATAACTTTAGTTATGTAATGTTTTTCTAAACATATTACACCTAATTGATATTTTTTAGCTGAGTAGAAGCAGGTCGAGATTAAAGCATTTTAAGGATTATTGTACAGACCTTTAACCGGAAAATAAGGGCTTTTAAGAATGATTTTACATGTGTTGGGGCATCACACAAAAACCGTACAGACCAACAAACTGGCAAAGTATGTAAGCTTTTTATTAAAAAAAAAAATTAATTGAAAAAACGAAACTAAAATGCCTTGATCAGAATCGAACCTCAGACCGTAGCCGCTCTACTACCAAGCCACAACCCAGGCAACAAACTTGATTTAAGGGGGGAACCTCCTCCAGATATTAATTTTTTTGCATTTTTTTTTTTTTTTACTTTAAAAATTAATTTAGTATCTGAAGATTATATTTCCAAAGTTTCAAGCCCAACAGAAAGTCCTAAAGGTCCCTAGGAAGTCACCGAAGTGATGCGAAGTACTGCGTTCTCTTCAAGAAAGAAAACTTCAATCGAGTTTTTCTTGAAACGTGTTTTTTTGCGCGACATGAAATGTAACTCAAAAAGTAATGGACCAATCAACTTGAAATTTTGTACACATATTCTTTAGCTTATCGGCCTTTGCACAAACCTAAAATTTCGAATAAATTGTTTAAGCAAATATTGGTTTTAACGAATTCTTTATAAAGAAACAGGTGTTTGTTTTTTCTTTTTGTCCTCTAATTTCAATTTTATTTTATTTTTGAAACTTTTAGGTTCATGCAAAGCGGATTGAATTATTTTAATAAAAAAAATTGGTTTCATTGATTTTAGTTAACTACAAGGACCTGGGCGTTCCACGGCGCAAGCTCTAGGAGTCAAGTTCGAGCACCTCTAGCGCCGCCATTTTGTTTTTGTTCACTCATAAAACAATTTTTTGGTATTCATTTAAACGTCAATATTATTATGCAATTTGTTTCATTGCAATAAATGCTCTCAATTTTTTGTAAACAATTATTGAAAAACCAGTTGTCTGGAGGAGGTTCCCCCCTTAATTTTCATTTTTATATTGTTTCAAGCAGCATGCTTTATACTTACTGTTTTGCCTATAGCATGATGTTTATGAAATCATTGCATACATTTAGGCGCATCATAAACGCTTACCACCTATGTTTTTGTGTAATTACTGTAATAACTATAAAGGGCAATATTTAATGTAAAGTCAAATACTTGGTCACTCACCAATTGTATTACCGCTCTGTATTTACATCTGTTGTAAGGTTGTAACCACCAATATTTTGTTTTTATGTTTGGTAAAACATTTAGGGTACTAGATTTGGATCATGTTACACGCTGCGTTCAAAATGTTATGTTAAATGTTGCGTGTCATGTAAAAGTTATATTAAATAAAACTATTTCGTCTCTTTTTATTTATCACATTAAAATAGAAACAAAAAAGACAAAAAACATAGCGAGAGTACTTTCAGTGTTTCGGTTATATGTATGCTGTGTTAAAAATGTCATGGCGACATCTTTGAGGCTAAATATCTCTGTGCGTCCGACTTTTCCCAATGTTACATAATTGCATACCATAAATTTTCAATGATCATCATTTTCAAAATACAAAACATAAAAAACCAATCATGTCATGTAGCAAAAATTTTGTTACGAACTGGGTTTCTGAGTTCGTCCGGATTTTGCAATTAAAAACACTGTGTACTTTTTATTTCACTCTACTTTTATACACTTTGATATTTGCTTTGACTTTACTATTTAAATGTCAGCTTGCTACTGGTAAGGGCTATCATTATTTCTTTATTTAACGATTTAAAATAAACCAAAAACCGTTCTCTGCTTGCCGTCGGTCGTAATTATAACACTTAACTGGGAGCGCTACGCAATCCCGCATTATAAAATCTCGCAATTGAAAAATTAAAAATCTCGCATTCCTAAATCTCGCATTTCAAAATCTCGCACTTGCAAAATCTCGCATTTCCAAAATCTTGCATATTATTTTTTCAAAAATCTTGCATTACAGTTAATGTTTTTAAAAATAATCTATTTAATTTTTTCATACAATAGGTTAATTCAAAAAATTTATTTAAAATACAATTTAGTAATAAAACTATCCCAATAAAATATTATGCGCAATACGCTGCAAAAAATCTGTTATTTTAATGTTAAGCCTTTTCATATTAATTCTTTTTATATTTTTATTTTTTTTATAAGTTTTTTGTTTTTTTGGTATAATTTCACCACATTGCACTTTCTCGACTTGCGCCTTTGCTAAAATGCTTTCCTTTCCCAAATCTTTCAATATTTTGTATATACCGGCGTGACGTTTTCCGACTATTACCTTGAGACGGCGGTGCCAAGCTTCTACGCTATTTTGTGTTCGCGGGAAAAAATTCAGGTTTATATCTGGGCCGTTGACTGCCTTCTCCAATATAATTTTTTTTAAACCAAACTCCAATGTTTTTTACGTCCTCGTCATTAAATTTTCTAGACACGCTCTGGTAATAATTATCGACTTCGTTTGGTGGAACAAATGCTATACTTTTTATCATCCTGATTTGGATTGAAAAATTTTCCTCATTTCCATATTTTGCCACTAGTCTTTCTTTTTAGATTTTGCGCCATATTATTTGGCCAAAGTGAAAGAGGTATGGGGTTACCAATTATGGAGTTAGCGCCGCTTGCTATTCACTTAATGTAAACTCACAAAATAAATGGTTATACAAATTTTGGTTTATTTATGTGTGCAATTAGCACTCTCGAATAATATACAATACTTGTTATGCGAACAAAGGGGGCTTAATGCCACCTATTTATTTGCGCACTGATATCACTTAAAATTTCCAAAAAGTTATAATTAAGAGCAAAATTATATTGATTGATCAAAATGGCGTTTAGGTTAAATATATGTTCACCAACTCAAAAATCGACTATAAGTGATTTTAGAAGACAAAACCGTGTATGTGTGTATTTCTAAAGAACGCTGAACCAAAAATCGTTGATGAAATAATTGTTGACTAGCTCAAGTGAAAATGGAAAAATTATCGAGTTGTGATTGTACTAAATAATAGTCAAGATACTAGAATGTGAGAATCCTAACTAAATATTTCGGTGAGTTGAAATGTATTTAGTAGGTGTCGCTAGCGGATAATAAAGATGTTGTAAGTTTTACATTATATTTGAATTTAATTAAATAGTTTTCTTAAATAATTGTAGTGATAAATGAATGAAAAATTGAATTGAATGAGTGAATCGCTACAGAGGCATCCTTTAAACGATGCGTTTGCGAAAAAAACTTTGGCCGACGATACAATTGTCTTTTCAAAATCGCAAATAATTCGTTTCGGATTGACACTGATTTCATATTCAAAGCTTATTTTTCTTAAGTTAAAAAAATAACTGATCGTAGACTTTTTTAGATTTTTTACTCATTAAACAAAAAATCAACGGAACTATTTTTCCCTCAATACGTCCATGTATTGAAAAAAGTTGTCGCATTATAGATGGAACTACATCGAAAGTTCCATCCATAATCGAACAACTTAATTCACCAAGTAGTTTTAAAGAAGAAATAGTCCCCACCAAAATAATTTTGTCTCCGTCAAAATAATCTTCATTTAATATAAATAATTCTCCTTCAATGTAAGGAAGATTTTCCGGAATTATTATATTTTCAAGAGTTTCAGGTTCTTTAGGTTTATTAGCACGAACTCGTTGAATTTTAATTTTTTGGGCCATTTTTGTAAGAAGATACACACGTGAGTGGCTTGGTATATTTATGATTGATTCTCTCAATATAAGAGAAGGTATTGTTTCCGTATTTCTAGCACATTGTTTGACATCTTATCTGCGTTTGCTTGTGCGACTATCTCCTCGTGTGCTATTTGCTCATGGGAGTGGTTTGAGGTACATTTTACTATTTCGTGTTCTTCTCCTTCGACACGAGTTACCACGTGCCCTTTATATAACTGACTTTTTTGCTTGCTGCAAACCCAATTGTACGTTTTTTCGGCTTAGATGGTAGCAATAGCCGTCGACAAATTACTTTTTTCCTCCTTTGTTAGACGTGATTATGGAAATATTCATAATAGCCTACATATATGTATATGTTTTTTATATAATATTACTTGCATTATATTTAATTAAATTTCAATTTATTATTTAATTTTTTATTTATTAATTAATTTAAATATGTGTAAATGATTTTCTTTTCGTTTTTTAATTATGCATGTTGACATACATACGTGTACATATTCATTTATTTGTTATTTATCAGCCTGCTTAATTATCATACATTTTGATTTAATGGATTTATAATTCGCTAAGTCACTACGTTCTTGCCTCATACTTAATGTATGAAGTTGGAATCTTGGAATTGTATTTTTGTAGTTTGGTCGTAGTCGTAGCTACCTGAAACCTGATGAGTAGATCGAACTTTTTGTCGAAGCCGAAAGAATCTTATTCATACATTTTTCATATAGTTAACCTTGCTTTGCAATTTCTCATACGTTTAATCTCGCATAACAATTTCCCGTACATTTATGTAATCGCGCGCGCGATTACATAAATGTACGGGAAATTGTTATGCGAGATTTTGTAATGCAAGATTTTGTAATGCGAGTTTTTGTAATGCGAGATTTTGAAATGCGAGATTTTGAAATGCGAGATTTTGAAATGCGAGATTTTGAAATGCGAGATTTTGTAATGAGAGATTACATACCCATGTTCATAACGTGAGCTTGTTGTATGATGGCCAAAATCGTCACAATATTTACCTCTATTTTTGATTTTATGTTTTACCAAACATTTGCAGTTCAGGTAGAGCTTGAGCCCCATTCGTTTTTTGTTCTGGTGTTGTTGTTGCTCGACCGTTTTAAATGTCGTATTGAATCTCATATAGTTCCCCGGGTTCGCGTATTTTGATGGGTCAAACACCTTCTCATTCGGTCTTCTGGCTACTTGATAAATTAATGGAATTTGATTTTCATATGTGTATCCACCCGGATAGTTTCGGATTAGATTGATGATATGGATGTCTATTCTATATCGAATTTGAATTTATCGTACTGTGTTTGACTGGATATATAGTGGTGGTAACTTGTTTCGGCTTTACGGAATGCACCTCTACAAGTAGCTTGGTCTCATATTGTACCAAGTTTGAAATCCATATGTTTGATTAAAAAGATTTTCTAGTTGCTTTTAAACGCCATAAAATTGTTTATTATGTTTGTTTGTATCATGGGTTTCGGAAACGGCACGATCGATATTGATAAAAATTGGTGACGGGGGGTTTTCGAGTACCAGGAAGCGATTGCAACTAGTCTTAATTTCAAGAAAATTCGTTTAAGAGGTCCTCCAGTAGTTTTCTTAAAAAAAATCCAATTATTGTGGTTGCGTTGTTTTTTATTTCTTTCTTGTTTTGTGACTGTTCCTCAAAATAGCCTAATGGGATCTGGAAAATAGCCAGTTTGAATGGAACTAAGCTATTTCTCAACCGATTGGAATGAAACTCAGTGTTTACGATGAAAATTGAATTCCAATATGAGTTCCAAATGTGGTTCTGGAAAATGCCCAATTTAAATGGAACTAAGCCATTTTTCAACCGATTTGGATAAGACTCGGTTTGTATGATGAAAATGAGATGTCAAAATGAATTCCGAGTGTGGCTCTAGAAAATTTCCAGTTTGAATGGAATTACGCCATTTCTTATCCGATTGAGATGAAACACGGTATGTTTCATGAAAATGAAACTCGAACATGAGATCCTGATATTGTTTTGAAAAATTACTAATTTGAATGGGAGTCTGCATTTCTCAACAGATTTGGATGAAACTTGAATTTGTATAATGTAAATGGAATTTCAATGTGAGTTCCAAATATAGTTCTGGAAACTGGCTTATTTTGTTTTATTTCCATGATTAAAATTTGATTTCAGCATGAATTTCGGATGTGGTTCTAAAAATTGGAACTATAGCTCAGTTCTTCACAGATTGGCATGAATCTCATTTTAGAAATCAACTTACCAATTTAAAAAGGCTTATAATGGCAATTTCGATGGAATTAAGAAATTCAGACGTGAATTGGAGTGTCCCTTCTGGCTGATCTTTGACTGAATCATAGATTTTATATACTTTGGAATCTCCAGTCAGTTGGCGCTAGTATAGTTCGATTCTTCATTTCTTCATAGTTGTGATTGGCATCGCAATTTCCGAGCACTTCGTTAATTAGATTGTCATTAGACAGGAGATCCTCCGGTAAATTTATTTCATCAAACTGGTTAATCGGAAGTTTCCCGTCTTCCAATTGCAACAAAAAATTTGAGAATTCTATCTATTCGACATCGACATGCATATTATCCACCAGTGAAAATGAAGTGAAGTGTCTTCAGAGGTTACTTCGTTTAATTGGTGAACCCAGCATCACACTTTGGTTGGCTCGTGGCTGAACGGGCAAGCATTAATGGAAATCTCCACCCAGGACCATAATCTTTCCTCGTCTGGCTTCTTCGATAAAATCTTCACACACAAGTCTCGTTTAAACATCTCCCATCGGCGTTTTGGGTTTTCGGGAGAACCAAGGATCTTTTGGGATTGGCGCTATTAATTATGAGGTAAATAGTTTGAATATGTTCTGAGTTTAAATTATTATTCGATATTAAATCTTTGGTGTAAAGGTTGAACAGAATTGGTGCTGTAATTGTACCTTGTTGCAAACCATTGTGTATGTTGAATTGTAAGCTGGATGATTCGTTCCCATTTGTAGTTATGAATTTCCTATTGTATAACATACAGTATCTCTATATTAGTTCCGTTTGCAACATTTTATATAATTTGTATAATAGTCCATCTAGCCATGCAGATTTAAATGCTTTCTCTAAATCTATCATAATTGCGCCTGCGCTATTTTTGAATTTAGTTTATGGCATACGTCCGATTTAAGTTTGGTGATTGCGTGGATTGTTGAGTGACCATGTCTGAATCCAAATTGGTTGTCCGGGATAAGGCTATTGTTGTTGGTGCGAGCTAGTATTTTGTTGTAAATGATAACTTCATAGATTTTACTTTGATTGGACAGTAGGCTCAAAGGTCTGTAATTTTCTGAAGTATATTTTCTGAGTATATTTTAGCAGTTTTCCAGTAATTAGGGAATGACCTTTTATTTAGTAGATTGTTAAATAAGGTGGACAGTTCTGAAATGATTTCCTCTGGTAGGTGTTTAAGTATGATGTTGAGAACTTTTTTATGTTGATGCAGTTTATGATCCCTCTTAGTTCTGTTGAATTAATAAAATAATTTTGGTTTGTACGGTGATGAAGTGCCAATGCTTGGTTGTTTGTATTAAATTCTATTATGGTTGTGTGGTTGATTTTGTCGTGTAGATGTCTATCTTTTATTGGTTGTATAGTTTGAAAAAATACTCTTTCATGCGCTGCTTTCCCTAGGTTACGCTTACCTAGGCTGCTTCACGCTAGGTTACGAACTGTGCGCTTTTCAATATAATGTCCCAATATGTTTAGATTTTGTGTGTTATTGAAGCAGCTAAAAGTCGCGCCTGATTTAGGGAGACTTGTCCAATCCATATCTATTTTGAGTTATAACCGATTCTTCAACTTCGTTGTTATTTGCATTATATTCGGAATTCCGAGGTTTACCTAGGTTTCTGCCATTTTCTCTTCACTGAAACACATTGTTGGTAACGACACCTTCCTGACTTCAACCGAGAAGTGCCACAGACTGAGAAGAAAGAATTAATATATGCTGTCACAAAATTGCCTCAGATGATTTTTGTCGCAGGCCACCGTGCAAATTGATCATAAGTTGAGCCAACGGTTTTACCAGCGCCCTGCCTGCCACGTTCAAATACGGTAAGTTTCGAGGCCGATTTTGGCCCAAACTCGAAATAAATATGGAAGATTTCGTTAGGAATTGTTCCAATTGTGCTTCTGTAGCCGACTACAATGAGCATACCGCATATGTAATCCAAGTGGAAGACATTTGTTGGAAATAGAATCGCATATATACAAGAGAAAATGCCACGGGAATGTTGGCATTAAGTTCCATCTCAATTTAACTCTGCGGATATAGCTTGTACATATATTACCATCTATTTTGTTGATCTTTGGTCTATGGTGACATGGACCAAGATGGCTAATGATGCGTTCAAAGATAGAAAGAAACCAAAGGTTGCAGTACATCAGGCGGTATTACACAGTGACTTCGTGGCAGATATTCTTACCAAAACATCAAATTTTCAAAAAGTAATTAGAATTTTTAGTTACGTCCTGAGATTTGTAAAAATGGCAAAGAAAACGGATCGGGGGACGTTTAGACCATATCTTACAATGGCAGATTTAAATAGCGCTACTGAAATGTTAGTGAAGGCCGTACAACATGAATAGGTTTCAGAAGAATTGAAGGAAATAAGTTGGCGTCATTAGCACTCTTTATAGAAAGTAACGGTGTTCTACGGGTTGGCGGAAGACTGCAGAATGCAACATGTAGTTATAATAATAAACCACGAGTGATTTTACCTGCAGGTCGTCTGCTTAGTAAAAGGATCATTCAACACACGCACCAAAATTATTTGCACTATATGGCTTTCATCTCAAGAGGTTAAAATATTGGATTACCAACGGTCGTACCGTTTATTGAGTGCATTTATATAGGCGTTCCTGGGCGCAGTCATGTATTGTTTTCAGGCTGATTCTACGCTTAAGCTGGTATGTCCAGTAATGTGTTGATATAATTGCTGACGAACATTCGTTTGTCTTCATTTCTGGTGATGAGGATATTCCAAGCAGTCAGGTAATTTTCTTGCGACAGCGTTAAATGATTAAATAGCTTTGCTTGTTGTCCTCGAACCAACCAGAGTATGTAGTACGTTCGTTGGATAGATTTTCGTTGCAATGTACAGTCTTGTAGAATAAACTGTAGAAGGCTGTCCACTGCTAGCAGTCGCTATAGAACAATGGAATTTCTATGGTCGGTAGTTTGATGTTGGGGATCTTTTTATTAATGCCTTGATCATTTTCTGTGTTGAGCACAGTTTCAAGCATTTATCGTATGTTAATGACTATCGTCTCGTACTCCGCCTGTATTTCGTCGAAAATGTTCATGTTGAAGTATTTCCCGGCTTCGAATTCTTCTTCATTTGCATTGGAATTTTTAGTTTTAATTTAGCAAAACAAGTTATTTTAGGGGATCCCCAAAATATGATTGCTCACTTGGGTAGGATCTTTGCATCTGGTGAATACAATTTTAGAATCAAAATGTTTATCCAACACCATATCTGTTCTCTTCGGTAAGATCTTTCGGCCAGATTGTGATAATGTTTGAGATCAAATGTTATGTGAAATTATATGGCAAGAAAGCACTAGAGTATTAGCTAATCACGAATAACTCTCAGCTATCCAACAATTTAGGTCTTTTGGGTATGAGCTTTTGGCCAAATTAAATTTTTCATGCAGTTACACAGAGGTGGAAAACACCAATCCGCCCTAAGTCACTTTTCTTACAGATGTTGTAAATTTACCATTATTTTCGATTAGATTTGACTCTCAACTGCTCGAATATATATCTAGCGAATTTTAACTAAAGGAAATTTTTAGTTAGGACAAATTTTCTTTTTTCCCAATGCTTACATATAAATTTGACAAACATGTTTGAACGGTTTCACAATAACAATTGCGCTTGTCCATAAAAATAGAAATAATAACAGAAATTACTTACATTATTACATTAATAAATATTGGTGACCCCATATATAAATGGGGTCACCAAATAAAAAATTCATGAAAGGAGCCATATTTTTAGCTAAAACGCTTAATGTTAGGTGAATCCAGTCGATTTAAGACCAGTTTCCAGTCTTCAAGTTGAACTTTACATTTTCTCAACCGAATTATCAATTTAAGTTCTACTCACAACCAAAGCATTTTATCGTTCTTTTTATATCTCAAGTATTAACAATTGAAACAGCAAGACATCATAACATTAATATTATGATGTCGTCATATCATCGGTATATTATCTAACTACTGGTGTGTTCTCAGTACCGTTCAGTAATGGAAAGCATTAGAAGGGAAAAAAAACTTATTAAAAAGCAAGCAAAAATATAATTATGATAAGTGAATTTTTTGTTTTGTATATTTTTCCCAACAAAAAGAAAATCATAAAATAAACTCAACAACAACAACAACAAGTACATAAAGGAACTGGGGGAAATGAAAGAAAATTTTTCTTTTCCACATTTTTTGTTTTTCTTTTATGATTTTCCTTGTACAATTTTAAAAAATTGAAAATTTAATTTTATTTTGTTTTTTGTCTTAAAATAACATTTTATTTATTAATTTTCCGTTACTTTTATTATTTCAGAGCGCAATGGAAAATCCATCATGCCCTTCAACGCCACCAGACACAATACCAGCGTTGCTGTGGACAACAATTGCGGTTTTCGGTATTGTTTATACGCTACTAGGTGAGTTGCTTGTTATTATTATGTCATAGTAGAGCGCTATACTATAAAAAACGATAAGTAAATTTCGATTATGTGTAAGTATTTTGTTAAGAAATTGTTGTTATCGGTCGCCCTCGTTTATGTTTTGTTCTTATGTATATTTTGATGAAAGTCATATCGTCGCTTTTGTATTGAATTGATTTGATTGGATTACAGAATATAAGAAAAGCGATAACCTTTTATGATCTTGTAACATAAAATAATTAAATTTTATTTGGTTATGAAGGGAAGAGGGCTAATTAAAAATTATATCGGAAATTGGGAAAGTTTATTGACGCGTGATGATTGATAGGCGTGTGTGAGGGTTCAACGGAGGATTTTTTTTTTAAGTATTTATTTATGACTTTATTATATTCGATTTTCAGTCTATGTGATTTTAGTTAATCAACATTATCTAATCTGTAATTTAAGGGCGGATAGATGTTATTGACCCAATTGTAAGTTTTGTTTATTACTTCCTTAACTATACATAAACGGTACATAAATTTATTTTAAAAGATTTGTAGTAGAAGCAGTTATCGAAAATGTAGGTGGGCCATATTTATTTGTTATATTGAACCAACCAAACAATTCGTTTTAACATCAAACAAAACAAAAGCTGGAACCACAGTAATAAATTTCCCAAAGAAACAAATTACGAAAATGTAGCTTCGGCTCGAAAATAAAATTAAAGTGGTATAGTATACGGGGACAATATGCCGCAAGTTGGTTGCCCCAAGGCGGGGAATGTTGGAATTAAAACTCATTGACACTTGCTTTAAATATGTTATAAAATTCGTCCGGAAGTCCTCTATGTTCTGTGGAATTGTTAGCGTAAATGTTAAGCTTCAAAAAACTGTGCACTGTGACCAATAAGATTTATTGCGCATTCCTAACAGACATTGCTTCAATTGAAGCTTCAAAACCTTGATAAACGCCAGTACTTCAGTCATATCTATTGAATAGGAATTTATATGTGTTCTCTCCAGTGTCTTATTCTAGTGCCCTGTCCTAAAAACTGCTTTCCAAAGGTAGCAGTGAAACTATACAGGATTTTTCAGCTCCAGTGGCTCGATTTCGTTGGATATGAATATCATTGGGTTGGTCGTGCATCCAATTTGGAACACGTCTTGCGGAATCCGAATTGATGTGAACTCTCAGTTCACGTTCGTATTCTGTATTTTGACATTTGTATCAAGCAGGCAAGTTCGCCAATAAAAGTATAGCTCACCACGCGGTTTGCCACTGCGATGCATATTTCATCTTCCTCAGCCTAATGTATTCTCTGTTTTACTTTAAGTAGCCTGGCTCTCTGATATCTCGTTCTGAGCAAATGAAGATCTTCGTTAAACGTGCTTTTCGCTTAGCCGTATCCGTCTTCTTGCCGCGCCTTAGGTTCTGAGAAGGGATATTTTCCGCTGGTCCTTATATTCGCTGTGTCGGTTCCGTTCACTACCCATACGTCCATACGTTATTTGAGAGTGTATTTTGAAGTTCTGAGACTATCACGTCTGCTTACTCTCTAATAAAACGTGCCATGGATATTTTAAACTGCCTCACATAGTGATTCAAATTGATCTTTAGAAATTTGATTTTCGAGTAGAAACCATTGCTCTTCTATATATGTGGACTCTTTCTCCTATGCAGACACTTAGGTTCTTTCTTGCAGTTCTTTGCTAAGAGCCCATCTTTGCCGCATCTCCTACATAGCTTGGATCTGTCACAATTTTTGCGTTCTCATGCTGGATAGCCAAACTCTAAACACCTACAACATCTCTTAGGCTGAATTTATTCTCACACACCCAATTTTAACTTTCTCGGCTTCTAGTAGTTTGTTTGCTATTTCCGTCCGCTTGTCTTAAATTTTTCATGGCTGATTCAATTAGGTTCCTGAGACTTTTGTCCACTATTTGTCCAACTCTATTTGATGGTTCCGCAACTTTCCAGCTGTATTTTTTAGTTATTAGTATCTGTATCCACCGGTATTACAGTAACCAATATTGCAATGCCTTCTTTTGAAGTTGTGCGGTAGGCCTTTGTAATTCTCAGTAGGATATTACTAATCTAATTATGTTTTGATGCAACCCCTCCCCCCTCCTATCCTCTTATCGTTACTCTGGTCAATGATTGGAATAATTTTTAGCAATACAGACTATCATCGTAACTTTTATCATGCAAGTATTCCAGAATAACAGACCAATGATGGATCCCTGAGGACATTCCTCCATGATATTCTAGGATGCAGAACCAAATTTGTCCCTAATGCTATAGTTGGATAAGTTCCTTTTTATTTTCATTTCCGAAAATTTTAGACTGCTCGCCAGAGCACTGTGCGAAGTGAGATTGACGATTGTTCATCTGATCTTTGGTCCTGACAGCAATTATTTCATGAGTTGTTTATACCTTCGGAAAATGAGCGAGTTTTTGAAGCCATTTTTGAGCGGGTAATTTATTTGGCGTGAGAGATTTAAGTGCATGTCAGACACTTAAATCTCTCATGCCAATCTGGAGATTTGAGTTTACTACGCAGTGTTAAAGTTGTAAACCAATCTCATCACTATTTCCATGCTCGAAAGATGGAGAGCTTGAGCTCTCTTGCCTCTCAAATTGGCGAGCTTGTGCATAGTGAACTTGAAATTCATACAAGTAATTGGGTTTCGTCCGGACCTCTTTTCTTTTTTTCACCTAGTCTTTGATCAACTTCAACGGGCAAAAAGCTTTACGCGCTCCAGAGTCGGATTGATCTTCACTTTACGGAGAGAATGCCTGTATAAGAGAGCTCGCCTTGTTTTCGAATCACGATAGCGTCAGGTCTTCTACTTGGCCTTAATCTTAGTGACTTTCTTTCATTCTTCTAAGTTCTCGACTTGATTTCTTGGTATGCTATCCGAAAATATGGATTAACTTAGTAATGAACAGATTACCTTATTGAATTGATTTGATAGGCAAATTAATTATCACAAATTATGTTTTAAAATACAGAACTGTATAAACCAGTTTATTATCGGTTGTTCCAATGAATTTCATACCCCTGTGGCGAAGCTCATTAAGTGGGTCGGCGATCGAAGCGAAATTCTTTATGATCTTATTCTAATAATTGAGTTTGCCAATGAATTCGCCTCCAAATGTTTGACATCAGTAGCATGCGGCGCGCTCTTCTATGGATCCAGCCGCTTTTCTCATGACTATGTGCCCTGAGCATTCATGATACTGAGCATTGATCTTACTGGCCATGACCATTTTAAAGTATAGCTTCAGCGCATGGGGGTGGCTCAGGGTGCTGTATTTGAGGATGGTCTTGAATAATGTGATGACTGCATTCACTTCGTGTGCAGTTGTCCTGCTTTTGACGGAGTTAGGTTGCAAATATTTGACTCTAGGTGTATTGTTGAAGATCAGTTATAATCCTTGCCTTTGTAGCTTAGCAATTCTTTGAGATTCCAAAGGTGGCCTTCGTTGCTCCCACCAGCATGGATTACTACTATTAGATACTTCCCATCAACCCTTCAAATATTCCAGAGAATATATTAATTACCGTACATTTGTTGGATTTCTCTGACATCCCGCTTTCCAAATAATTTTCCATGAGTGAAATTGGGCTGCGATTTATATTTGTGGGTTGATGGTAACTGGGTTTAAGGATGGCGGTACCTGTGTTCAAGTCAGCGTTGCTAGGTACGCAGCAGTGTTTCTTCTGAAGCATCTGCCATCTAGAAAGCCTGTTAATTTTGGTCACTTTTAAGTTTGATTCGGCTGCCAATATCAGTGCGTGGCCTATCAAAAAATGTGCAGGTGTCAAAGGATCTTCGGAATCATCTTCTTTACATAGTGGTCACGAATTTAGCACGACTTCTATTTGTTTAAGAAAGGTAAGTAGTTCTTCATAATTGAGGATGGTGTCTCTAATGATTTGTCAAAGGTGAAATTTGGTCGATTTCACAGCGGCTTCCCAGAAACCTCCGAAAGTTGGCGCAGGTGGAGGTATGAAATACTAATTGGTGCCTTGTTGAGTTGACCAGTTTTGAATTTTAGTAGTGGTCCGACGAAATTGTTGGCGTTGTCAGAATAAATATTACGGCATATCTCTTTCAAAACATAGAATCTCGATAATGCAGCTAAAAATATTTCGGTGCTCAGATCTGTCACCAGTTCAAGAGTGCATCTTGCAGCCGTTGTTGCCATGCAGACGAAAATTAACGTTATCCCTTGACGAACGTCATCCCTTAATGCCTTTATTGAATAAGGGAATCGACTCCACTTCGCATAAATGGCCTCACTCGTAAAATCCTCGTAGTTGCTAGTTGTCCTCCTAATTGGGCTTGTTCTTCTAGCTTTTGCCGATGACACTTCAAACATTTGTATACGCCTTTCTTCACTAATGCCCTTGCTCTAAGTATTTCAAATGTTTGCCTTATGTGAGTCACTAATTAGGATGGTCCAGCATGTAGCAGCTTAATGTGTAGGTAGGAACCCATTTTCTCGATTGTCGGGTGGTCTCCCTGCAAAATAATGGGATGCTTGGTGTCATGTTGGATTGGTGCATTAGTCAGTTGCCCACTAACTCTTAAAAGCCCATTGCTATTTAGAAGTGGAAAAATATTTAGAAATTTCCCTTTTGTTGGATGAATACCCTTCGAATGAATCGTTCTAGTCTCGGATTGGTTAATACTTTTGTTTATAAAGGGCCCCAGCCTACGTATTCTTACTAGAACTCGCAATATAATTAAGTATTTGGAAATTCTGCTTCTTACTAGCCCTATCTGTTTCGTAAAATCGCTGCACTCTGAAGCATTACACATCATGGTAACTGCATTTTCTAAACCCTCATCTTCAGGTGATTTTACTTCGTCAACATCTGGCTTCAAATAAATTGGATGTACTGCAAAAATGGTCCACCACAAATCGTAGTCTTTTAACTCTTCTGGCCTCATGCCTCTGGAAGCGCAATTGGAGCTTACATGATGGTACTGGTCGCGACTCATGGCTGTCAAATTTGGACTGGTTCGGTTTACTTATGTTGGCCAGGTATGTGGCTGCTTAGAGAGTTAATTTAGTACTATGGAAAAACAAGGAAAGCATTACCGATTTTAGTGTAGATTCCAATAACTTAATGACAAGACCAGAGCTGCGCATGATTTGGGAATGCTGATGGTTTTGAGCGGTGTAACCTAGGTTTTTGCAGTGATGAGATCCGTTTGACATTATTGACCTTATACAATATTGCAGCATAGGCTTTCTTCGATACATCGGCAAATCCTTGTATTTCGCAGATTTCTTCTGTACTGAGCCATCTTGGTATATTAATGTCTTCAATAATGTTGAGGGTATCCCGAAACGCCGACCATATCGCCAAATGTTTATCGGATATCTCATCATCCCAATCCAGCTTTTCTAACCACAGTTGCTGAAATAAACTTTTGATAATTATTGTAATCGGTGCTAACCAACCAATCAAAGAGCCTCTTGGACTCAGATAACAGCTTTCTTTTCGTTGTGTGAGGAGGCTCAAGAAGATTGACTCGGCATTTGAAAATATCTTGCTTTGGTTGGTAATGGATGCCCAATGTAGAATTTTTTTTGAAACCATCATGAAGTTCTTTGCAAGATATTTCTAAATCTTTCTCTCGTAAGTAAGTGCTTTAATAAAACAGCATGGTTGGCACTGGCAGACCATTTCCGTAAGTATATACCAAACCACACCAATACCTTAACCACGAGATTCAAATTTATTAGTGAACGCTTTATTTGATTCACGATAAATCTCGGTAATAGATAAAGATATTTAGACGCTTAAGATTGGAAATGAGAGGAGATGAATGGTACTTTACGATGGAATCATTGGGTTTTACTGCTGAAATTCTCTAACAATACAGTAAAATATTGAAAACCCATAAACACAGCCATTTTTGCACTTTTAGGTTAGGATATCCCAAAATCCTGAAGTGATAGGGCAATTCTGCGCCACATTGGATTCAGCATGAAAAATACGTCGGAAATAGTTTCTGATATTTTTTTTTGTCGAACAGTTTAATCGGTATGCTCCTTTTATCGGTTCAGAAGACATATTTGTACTTCCTGTACCTCCCGGCTCACACAATTTATTATTGCAACGTAGGCTACAATTTTAATGTGAGGGAGACAAAAATACGAAATTGAAGCAGGGCTCGACACACCAGAATGTGCGATGCTCTATGCGGTGCAACAAACGTGGGGACGACCTACACCGGGCCACACCCGAGGAAGAAACGCTCAAAAGCCGAAAAAACACGAAACGAGAGAAAGAACAAATAACAAGCTACCGTCAACGTTTTGTATGCCTAAGGCAATAATCTTGAAAAATTATATTTCTATACTGCCGCTGACCATAAAGTTGGTTCAAACTGTACTAAGCTCAAGCTAGCTTCATCCTTACACCATTGTCACGCCTCTCAATCTATGTGAATAAAATTGAACAAATTTTAAAATTCGATCAAATCAAAAGTAAAGGAAACTGATCTCCTTGTAGCTGGGATAGGTTGGATGAAACACGATGATCATCCAAGTTTGGATAAATTAATTCATTTAGTACGTTTTCTGATAATATCTAACAAAGAGCTGCATAGAATGAAATCGAACAAAATTGATGGCAATTAGTGATTCGCATTACGGAAGATTGACGGTAGTTAATCCCCCAATGAGTCGACGACGATTAAGAAGAAGAAGAAAAAGGAAAGAAGAGCCAAACAAATAACTAATCCTCCTCACGCTCGAATGTCTTTTGAATGGTAAATGCCTTAAGGTTTCCTGGACAAATCCTCGATATTATAAGCCATGGATCCAACTTTCGGAGTGATCATGGTCGGTTGAAACTTGGCCGCCAATTTGGCCGAAAATCTATTAGCAGGATCGCTTAAAGAAAAAGAGCGGATGAACACAGGTTGTCCCATACGAAATGTTCCATTAGAACTTCGTAGATTATAATGTCGAGCTCCCTTTTCATGTGCAATTCCTAGATAATGAATGATCTTGTCCCTTACCATATTGAGGCGATCGGGCTTAGACCATATGTGAACTTTATTAGAATTAGGTGCACTGAGCAATGCCCGCAGCGCGTGGTCTGAACTATTCAGAGACATATGTTGACCCAAGAGGAGGTAGTGAGAGGAATACTGCAGAGTAGAGGCAGCTGTAAATATTTGCCCCACTCACCGAACTCGTGATCGCCCACATATGACCTAATAGCAGCCAGTAAAATTCGGTTGACTCTTTCCGATGCGTTACTCTGGGGAGAGTAAACAGGAGTGCGAATATGAAAAATCCCATATTTGGTCAGCAAACCGTTAAACAAGTGAGATGTAAACTGTCTACCATTGTCGGATGTGATAATTTTGGGAGCGGAAAACATCATAAAAATCTTATTTCACTATCACAATGCAAGTATTCCCCCGTTTAGATCGCGGATATGGGCCGAGAAACTCCACATACAATTTCTGAAAACGATGAGTAGATGACACCTGAGCTCACATAGCTGGTCGAGTAACGAAGTTCACCGCTTTGTTCATTTTGTACACTGAACAGTTAGCAACGTATTGTTTTAATTGTTTAGCTATCTGGGGCCAGAAGAATTGTCTTTGCAGCCGTTCTAAGGTTTTGCTGCCATCCAGGTGTGCTGAAGTGGGCTGAACGTGAGCCTGTTCAATCAAAGACTGAGTCAGAGGATAAGGAATAACCAAACGAAACGAAGATCTGTGTCGACATATCGCCTACCAAAAGTTGGAGCACTGAGAAGTTTGTAACCGTGAACTTTAAAGTTGTGTTCACGCTTGAAGAATTTTATTGATCTGTGCCACGTATTCGGGATCATTAAACTCTGAAAAGTTTAAATCAATATGCAGAACAGGAACCGAATTTGTCGAAATCAGACTAGCGATTTATAAGGAGTTAACCGAAGCTCTTACTGAGCTAGAAACAGACGAACAATTTTCAGGTCGGACGTCAGGAGAAACCAAGTTCGAACCAGCGGAATTCACACCACAAGGTGACTCTTCTTCGCAGAAAGCTCTAGACAAAGTGTCAGCAGGAACCACGCTAACTGTCCCTTTTCGATACCCGATCTGAAAATCGAAAGCCTGCAATTTTAGGCTCCACCGAGCCAAGTGCCCCGACAGATCCTTCTGTGACATCAACCAACGTAGAGGGTCGGTGTATATCACAAAAGGATACCTTTCCACATAAGGCCGGAACTTTTGCATACTGCGTACCGAGGTGTAGCACTCCAACTCGGTCACTGAATAAGTAATATACTAATGAGATGCTCTGCACCATCAGGATCCGTTTGGAACAATACACTGCCTACGCCAACGGTACTGGCATCGCACTGTATGTAGAGGGGCTTACTATAATCGAGGTTAGCCAGCTCGGGAGAAGATTCTGCAGCAGAAGACTAAGAACATTTTCCAGATTTACCGGTGAGATCAGTCAACGGCGCCGTTAACGAAGCGAAATTTTGAATGAAACGGTGATACCGTCCGCACATTCCCAGAAAACTGATTTGTTTCGTGGTCTTCGGAGCCGGAATATCCATAATCGCTCTACGCTTATCTGGGTTGGTGCGAAGCCAACCATGTCCGACTACATATCCCAGATAAATGATTTCCTTCAAGACAAATTGGGGTTTAGATAGACTGATAGTGAAACCGGCTAACTTCAGTAGACGCGCAACTTCTTTCAATAGGTAGAAATGCTCATCCAAAGTGGCGGAGGTGACAAGAAGGTCATCGAGGTATATGTAGCTGGTGTGGTATCACCTTGTGCATGAGGCGGCAAAGGGTCTGTGGCGCGTTGAGGTCAATCGCCGATATGTATCGGCTTTGATCCAAACGACCTAACAATCCATTGATACGGGGCAGCGGATACACAGCCTTAACGGTGGCCTTGTTCTGTTCTCTAGCATCTAAGCACAGACGAACTTTACCATTGGCCTTATGCAACAATGTGACCGGAAAGCACCAGGAACTTTGTGATTCCTCGATCACCCCCAAGGACACCATCCGGTAGCTTCTGGATTGCAGGAGACACAGAGGAAAAACGTTGTTTCACCGGTTTAGCCGAACCCACATCAATAACATGAGTAAGAAAAGAGGTTCCACCTAAACCCAAACTAGCACTGGATGGAAACACATTTTTGATTCGGTCCAAAGAGCGGTTATCCTCATCAGAAAGAAGGAGGAATTTAGACTCAATGGAAGAATCAGATACGTTGCTGGAAACATTTAAAGAAGAAATTTTTGGAATGATCCCAAAACGATTCCAAAAATCAATTCCCAAATAAAGGGGTTGTTCCAGTGATGTTACTAGCTAAAGAACAAAATCGTGAAAACATAATTGAATTTAACAGTAGCATGAATGTAGCCGAACATCCGTTGAGGCTGTCCGCTAGCGGTATGAATTTGAGACGGTAAATTATGAATTTTAATGAAAGGGTTGACTAACAATTTATCCGATTTACTGCCCAGTACATTTACACTAGCTCCACTATCCAGAAGGCCTCGGTATGAAACATCATTAATTATCGGCATATTGCCTCAGGTCGCTTGCCTTAGTACTGAAAATGGAAGAAACAATAAATGATCTCGTGTTCTTCCGCATTCACCAGTAGCGCTTAGAGCGCATCAAACGGGCTGGAGCCGTGAGGTCGGATTGATATCTAAGAGGCAGAGTGGGAGCAGAAAACAGATGAATTTAATTAATTAGAAGCTAATGGAGTGGAACCTGTTCTACTTTGTAAAATAAGTTTGACAGAAGGTCTTGTAATTAATGAATTCGTATACGTTACAGGGGACGCAGGATTTCCTTCCGAAGGAGTACCTCGTGATATGGCAGGTTGCGGGTAGAATATCTTTCCTTTTTGAAAATTAATTCCATATGACCGACTTCTTTTCTAATGTAAAAAATCTTCATGAAGCTAGGTTTATTGAATCTCCTAACAGTGGCGTATTCCGTTTAAACGGCAATGAAACTAATTGTCTTCCTTGGTCACTTCTAGTGGTTGTTCTATTGTAGGTGGTAATACAGTTTTTCTCCTCGGTAGTATAATTGGCTGGCAGACGACTTATTCAATCTCCCAAAATCTTCTCAGAAGGTAGTGGACATTGAATTTTTCCTCTGTTGTAAAATAAACCTGTGCTCAATCAATCAATTTGGGTTAGATTGTTCAAGCTACCCATTATCCATCCAAACTTGGTTTTTAACGCCACCATGTTCCTTCGCAGGTTAATTTTCCTTCTGTAATTATTTTAAAAAACACATATCAGAGGAGCAATATAGCTATTGATTTAGGTTGGTTGAAAGCAGGTTCGGTTAGTGAGAGTGTTTCAGCGGGTGGAAGTGCCCTTTTCAAAACTTTCGATGGTAGATTAGATGTGATGTTTGTCTCAAACAAACATTTCTTCGAGAAGTCTGCTATTCAATATAACAACTACGCTGAATTGGAAAGAATAGCTTGAACTACATCTTTGGTAACAGCGCAGAACCGTTTTGAGCACCATCTGATGATGTTTGTACTTTAATGTTATGTTTCAGCATATTCCTAATTTCCCATTTTCTGTATGGATCATATTCGGCTTTTAGACAACTAAACGTGCAATCTCGCACTGCTCCTCGTGCAGTCCAATCTGCATACGACAGTGCTGGCATCATACGACACAAAATGTGTCCACCAAACTTGCGAGGAAAATGCTCGAATTTTCTCTTCTATTTTGTTCGCGACAAAATGCCGCTCTATTGGCATGAGGTAAGTGTCCTAACTCATTTTTGCATCTTTTCGTTCTTCTTTTGTAATATTTACGATAATTATTTAAACTTAACACGACAACCTATCACTACACTATTTCTAAATAGAAAAGTTTACTATCCTCGTTGACTTATGTACATCGCAGATGTAGTTGCACCAACAGAAACCGTATTTAAGATTAATAAATAATAAACTGCACCACGATATTGATATATGTACACTTTATTATAATTAGTAATTATATACGACTTATTCCAATCAAGACTAAACATGATCTGATCACCTTTTGTTTTATATAACATTGGTAATAATGGGTAACCTATAGTACAAAAGAGAAAGATAGGATGTTCATATATTTGGTTTCTTTTGTTTCAGTCTGATTTTACAATACTGAACATGATTGAGCACGTCGCAAAACGATTTTTTGATACTTTGAAATTTCGATTGGTGCTATGTTTTCTTATTTGGTATGTTACAAATATTATTCCAAAACGGCACGACTAATATGGTGTATGCAGATTCAAATCGTATAATAAAAATAAATAAAATTCTATTAATTGAACAATAACAGAACATTTTCCAACTAATCCAATGCCACGACATTAAACATAACCATAACATACCATTGAGGAAACACAACAAACATGAATTACGTGCCAACAATTTAGAGAGATTGTACATGCATGAGTGACTTTTATTTGCAAAGATTTTACGTATTAGATAAATGTGCTTTTAATGAAGGTCTTAATCTCAGTTCCATATATGTATGAATGTGTGTTATGTCGATAAAATTAATAGCGCATGTAATTTGATTTATTGGCGTAATATAAAATTTTGATGTATCGCACATATGTGCGAATGTCGGAAATTGTAACATTTATATATAACGTAAAAATGTTTTATCACCCAATTTCGAAATTGTGCGGTCATGGTATGCCACCCCTCAAAACTATTCAATCTCTCTTCATCTCAAAAACAAAAATCATAACAACAATCATTTAGTGTTCAAAATGTAATTAAAAATCATTAACAAAACATTAAGTTTTATGAATGCGAATTTATTGGGCAATGCGATTTTTAAACAGCAGGTGCCGGAAGTAATATTTAGGCCATGTGATTTACTAAACTTTCACACAAACAATAAACCAATTTTTTGTTGTTGTTTTTTTTTTGTTGGTGTTCTTCAGTATTCTTGAGAGGAATAATTATACTACTGGTAGCTAGATGACTCTGATCTGTTATTTTATTGCATTATGGATAGTAAAGGACTGGCTCCTCATATGTCGTTATGGTTCAGATTTCACATTTCATTGTGGTTCACGTTTGAGGCTTAGCATCATTTATGCGACGATCCAGGTACGCGTATCGATAACAGATAGTTTACAAACAATGCGTGATACTTACAAAATGTTTATACTTCAATGAATATATGTAATTGTAATCTAAGCCAATCGATCTCATTAACATACATATATAAGTATTTCACTACTGTTTTTGTATTTACTGGCTGATAGTTTAAATATCGCCGCGATACTAATTCATATTTCGTTTAAGTATTAGAAATAGTTTTAAGAATTTTTTTTTGTCCACTTTGCTTTTATTGTTTTCGTATGGTATGAGCTGGAATTTAGTTTCTTAGGTTTTTTTTTGTGTACATTACTTTTGAAGGTTATTGATTTTGTATATAAACTACTTGTATACGATACGAAATACGTGAATGGTAATTGTTATAAATTATTTTTAGTATTCATTTTGATTGTACTCTAATATTGAGGCTATTAGAGTGGAAAAAATTAATTTTCATTTTCATTTCATTTACAATTTATATTCATTTGATATGGATATAGGCATGTACATGAATATGTGGACAAGACAATATACATTTCATGATATCACAATTATTCTATTATGTACCCGTCTATTTACACTCATTCAATGTGAGTATGGTGGAAGATAATGAAATGGCTTAATAATTGATTAGTTCAACCCAGTTCAGTGTTTCCTAACATAACAAAACAATTTTGTTTTGTAACCTTATTCCTTATAGATTCAGTCCTCGTTTATTAAAAAAGACAATATGTGCTAAATATTAAAGCTGTGTGTTCTTTTGTTAGCAAGGAGTATGAAAATCAGGTGAATTCCACAAACATGTTCAAGCTAAAATTCACACCCGATAGTTTGGCATCCAAAATTGTTTGAAATTTAGATTTAATTTTAAGAAACGAAATTTAACTATGTATGCTTGTTAAAGGGGAACTGAATTCGAATTTCCATCCAAAACTTTGTTCGGGTTCGAAACTCTTCTCGATATCATCAAAATTTGAGGTGTTAACTTGTAGTTGTAATACCACAGATAAGCCTCGTTCTTGGCTCTATACTATTGACTAAATGAGCAATTTTTGTAGAATCACATGTTATGAGCTTAGTAACCCTATTACAGTCCTATTACGGAGTCGCTGTGGCTCGAAAAGACACACACGAGTTCAATTTTCGTATTAAGGTTCTCGCTTTTATTTATCGATTGAGATATATCGACAGTTTTGTTATCTAATACATATAATAAAATGCTAGCGTGAATCAATAAAATATGACAGCAGGAACTAACAATATGTATTGTTTTCCCTCTTTCACAATTTATAATTTTTTTTTTCCGATTTTATCAAAGCCTGCTATATCTAATATCTAATATAATAACCAGCCGACACAAACATCCGTAAACGAGTCAGACTGGAAACAAACACAATATAGCTCACTGACCGCTTCAATAATTAAGAATCATGATAAACCAATTGAATAGGTATGATTGACAGCTGTTTCAAATTCGTCTTTTCTTGCGCATATCGTCTTGCGTAGATCTGAGAATTTTGAGGAATCGTCCATAGCTGCGTTTTCCTGTGGAGAATTACTAACTTTTTACCCACTTCTGTCAAAAAGGTAAAGTTGTGTTAGAATCTATTTTAATTTCAACAAAAATTCACGATCTTCTGACTAAGAAACATGAACAATTAAAAAACTTCTTCGAGAATGTTCGATCAATAAACAATTCTGTGGCATCCAGGATATGGTCCGTATTGCCTATGAATTAATGGACAAATTTACCATAGAGTTGGGACATTACATCCTAAAAATTGGAGATCAACGGAAATTTGGTCAATTATACATTTTTGAAGCAAACGAAACATGTGAGCAGCGCTTGGGAATCAGTGAAAATGCTAAATGTAACCGACAATTAATGCAAGAGTTGAGTTCGTTAATGGCCACCATAAATCCATTCGCACAAGTATTTAAAATGCTTTATGAGGTAGCGAACAAGAGTCCATTCACGATGCTCAAGAAAACGGTACAAATCCGCCTTCGATTTCAATGGCGATAATGCAAGATCGAAGATTTGATCAACAACGATATAATTCTCCGAGATCTAATGAAGTTGCTTTTATTTTTCAAAATGATAATGGAAAGCCTCCACTTGAACGAAATTTATTAATTCATTACCGCGCTAATTTAAATGAAGCAAACCCACGTAAAGCTGAGAGAATCAGTGTAATTGATCCGAATTTAGAACCAATGATATATCCAAACATACGAAAACGGCAATCTGTAAATCCCGCATGAACTAGAGTTACTCAAATGCAATATTATGCTTATCGACTGTCTATTCGGCATGAATTTATTCCCTTTTTATGCGGCTGAAAACTAACCCAAGAATATTTTGTTGATGCGTTTATTAAAACAGAAGCAAATCGTCTCAATTGTGTTCGACAAAATCAAAAAACACTCAGAGTGGAGAAATATAGTGGCCTTATGGATTATTTGGCTATAATCCTTCCGTCATCATTCCAAGGAAGCCCGAAAAATATGGTCCAAAACTATCAAGATGATATGGCGATTGTCCGTAAATTAAAATATTTCATTACAATGACGACATGTAATCCGAAATGGAGTGAAATAAGTAACAATTTGTTGTAAGGTCAGTCTCCGGCATTTCGTCCTGATTTAGTGGCAAGGGTCTTCAAATTAATGCTCTAAGAATTGCTCGATGACATTTCGAAAAAGCATTTTTTCGGAGTTTCAGTTGCGAAGGTTACATGTCATTGAGTTTCAAAAACGAAGATTACCTCATGCCCATATTCTCTTGATTGTCGGAAAAGAATATAAACCAAAAGATGCAGAAACCATTGATAAATTCATTTCTGCGGAAATTCCAGATATTGACCTTTATCCAAAGCAATATGCTATCATTACAAAACACATGATACATGGTCCCAGTGGAGAGCAAAGCCCCAACTCACTTTGCATGGTCAATGGAATATGCAGCAAAAATTTCCCTAAAAGTGATTACTGATGACTTAATTGAAATTCCGAGCAACCTCATATTTTGCAAATGCTCTATAATAACCGAAATCTATGCCGAAACATTTTCAAAAATGGCAATTTTCTGTCCAAAATATGCAAATGTGGACTTGATCAATGAAGAAGTGTCGACACGTTTTGCGGAAAGCCCCGTCATATATTATAGCATTGACTCGATTGTTCTCGAAGAAATCTTAATACAAAGTGTGGTCTTTCTAATGAAACGCGATTGATTGTTCGACAGCTGAAACCAAATCTGATAATTGCCGAAGTTTTAACGGTAAGGGCAGGAAAGGAAATTGTATTCATTCCCAGAATTGATCTAGTCCCGATCAACTCAGACTGACCATTTGTTTTACGACGAAGACAATTTCCAATTAAATTGGCATTTGCAATGACAATCAATGAGTCTCAGGGACAGACATTAAAAAACGTGGGAGTATTTTTACTGGAACTTGTGTTTGACCATGGTCAATTATACGTAGCATTATCACGAGTCCGAAAATCCACGGATGCAAAAGTTAAAATTTTAGGTGGCCCCTATAAAGGGAATTTATTAGCGGGATCAAATGCACTTTTTACCAAAAATGTTGTGTATAACAAATTTTTTCAAAATAAATGTCATATTGCAATATCATTATGTTCTGTTTCTGTTATTGTTTCCGCCCGTATTACGGGCTTTTTCCCCTAATTTGTTACATAAAACGTTTCGTTACTATTACCAAAAATATTAAGTAGTCACTGACAAATATTAGATGAGCGTTTTTCAAATTGGTCTCATACTCACAGCTAGAATTTTAATTCCAAAATTTGCATGCTTTTTTCTAGTTGCCGAGTGACTCGTGGATGAGAATCATCAATTCAATAAGATCTTAGTATGGCATAGAATTGTCTCGGCAGATCTCTATGCAGCTTATATTCCAGACCACTGTGCCAAACTTTATCGAATGCTTGCGCGACGTCCAGGGATATGCTTGAGCATACTTTTTTACGTTCTAACGTTCTTTCAATTATATTGGTGATTCTATGGACCTGTTCAATTGTAGAATGCTTTACTCTGAATCCAAATTAATGTGGAGGAATTAGTTGTCGGTCCTCAATTATTGGTTTAAGTCTCTTTAGTAATAATTTTTCAAAGAGTTTTGACATAATTGGCAGCAGAGAAATTGGCCTGTATCATTTTTTATCGTTAGGTCATAATGATTACTTCTGCTACTTTCCATTGATTCGGAATATATTTTAACCGAAGGGTCGCATTGATTATGTGTAGTAGCTTACGAAATTCTTTGTCAGCTACAGCTTTGATAATTTAGCAAGTAATCAAGTCTTACCCTGGAGCTATTTTAACATTCAAGTTACTTTTCACTTCTTATTTTAATTCTTTGAGAGTTACTGACCCTATGTCAAACTCATCTAGCTTGTGAATTGATATTATATTTTCATTGGCAGTTTGTCTTGGTAGTGGTTGGAAGGTTTCCTGGAGATACTTATTGAGTTCTTCCAATTCGTCTTACAACTGTTAAAAATTTCTTATCGGTACCTGGAGATTAACATTTTCCTACATTAATGCACGAAAGAGATCCCAGTTTGTTTTTGAATTTGTTAAGCTGGGTGCACTTTCCCTTTGAATTACCGTTTCACTGACTGTCATGATAACCGGTGAGTGATCCGATACTAGAGAATTGCTGTTTTCAATGTGAATATAGTTCTGAGATACCTCTTGCTACATAAAAGTCGATCAAGTCCGGTATCTTAGCTTCTTCACTGGGCCAGTATGTTGGGGAACCACCAGGTTAAAATTCATATTTTGATGGCTGCCCTGCTTGAAACAATTCTTTACCCTTTGACGTCGTAAGTCTAGAATTCTAGATCCCCAATAGGTGTTTCTCCCGTTAAAATCACTTCCAATAATAAAATCACGTCCTAGCGATTTAAATAGTTTAAAGTAGTCCTCCCTTTTCATGTAATGCCGGGGAGGATAGTATATTGCGGAGGCAGTAAGCTGCCTGTGTTTAATGTGAATCCTAACAGTAGCAACTTGCATTGTTTCTTTTCCGATTTTTGTTTCTATACATGGTGTTTTATATTTTCTTTTATTAGTAATGCCGAGCCACGTCTTGCTCTTTCCGCTGGATGCATGGAATGGTATAAGTTATAACCCCGGATTTTAACAAACGAAGGTTTAACAAAATTGCTTTCGAATATTAGGAAGATTTCGATTTTTTCTGTATTTAAAAATATTTCTATTTCTGGAATGTGTTGAATAAGCCCATTCGCATTCCAGATTGCCATTCTGAAAGTTGTGTTCTTATTTAACATTTTTTATCGGTTTGCATTTGGGGGTTGCATTTTCTTCCATAACTTTTATAGGCGAGCCTGTTTGTCCTCATAGATAAACCACTGATACTTTTCGGCATTCAGCATCATAGATAGGGTTCTTTAGGAATCTGGGTACAGAGTATTAATTTTTCAAACGTCATTGTTTAGCGCTGTTACCTTATACTCTTTGCCAGTAACCGATTTCGTCAGTGACTGAATTTTTGGGTAACTGGTTACGCTCACAATATTTATTGGTGGGAGTGGTTTTTCTTTTGATTTCACCAGTTTTGGTGCAATGATCTTGGTAGATTTGCTACCTTTTGGTTGATTGACCTAGGGTTGGAAAACTTTCGGTTCGGTACTTGTATTTCCACTACCATTTATTTGTTCAACCTCAGGTGACGATTCAGCTTTTCTTTTCTTACCCTTCCTGGACTGTTTTTTCTTCTTTAGTATCCAGCCCGTCTTCCTCTTTAATTCATCCTCATCAGTGAAATAGTTGAATTTCTCTGGTTCAATACTCTCTAATTCGCTATGTTCTTTAGCATCCCGATTAATTTTTAGAAGTTCATTTTTTCGCTTTAGATACTCAATTTCTTCGCTTAGTTTGGCAAATGATTGTTCCATTTTCTACAGCCTCCCCAAAAGATCCATATTTTCATTTTCTAGGTTAGTAGTTCTTTCACTGGATCCAGCTGCTCGCAATGTAAAATTTCCGCTGGCATAACTTCTGTCAAGCAGTATTCGGCCCTCCCCAAAATCCAAAGGACCAGCCGTCAAAGAGGATGGATTGTCCAGTCGGCTGACTGAAGTACCACTTGAGGTAATAAATTTGTTTGATTTGTGCATCGCATATAGTCTTGTTGGTGGTCAAGATCACCAAATTATGGAACTTCTTCCAAATGAATTTTCAGAGTTCATCACCTCTGAAGTATTGCGGTCACTGGATATCGACGACTAGGGTACTCAATGGCTCGCCCCTCAAAGTCGCCGGTTCTCTTGATTCGAGCCCCTCATATTGGTTATTATATTCAGGGTACCACCCTTAGCTAGTTTTGGTTCGCGAATGGTATTTTATTTCCCATCTACCCGCCGACAAGTCGGCTAGAGTTTCCCCCTATCCGCCATTTATGGACGCGCTCAATGGGAGTCTAGAAACTTCACACGGGAACAATTTTTATGAATATAGTTTTGTATTTCGTCAATCGTGTCAAAAGTTATATTAGTGTGAAACTGAGTGAAATTTCTGAAAATAATCGCTATATTACTACCCACGTGCCGGGAAAAAATTTGTGGTCTTTACCGCCAAGATGCTTTATCGAATGTATCATCATATAGATGGTTTGCTTACTTCCGTCCTGAAAATTTCGATGTCAATAGTGCACCTCGCTCTGATCGACCAATCACTGAGACAGTCGATGAAAACTACAAAAAATCGAAGAAGACACATAAGCAGTCTTGACCATTTGCGTATAAGGCTTGATGTACAAAGAAGCTGGATGTTTGGGTGCCGCATCGATTGTCGATGAAAAATTTGATTGAGCGAATTTGCATCAACAAATCGCTACTGAAATGCAACGAAATCGTTCCATTTTTAAAGCAAATCAGTAATGATATTATTAAAATGGGTAATTTATGAGAATGTCGATCGAAAAGATCACGGTCAAAGAAAGGTGAATTATCACGAGAGTTTTTCGCTGATAATCCACTGAAGTTTTATGCACCGATGAAATTACGAAACTTACCGAAAAATGACTCTAGTTCCGAAATTAAAAGTCGATAATGCAGATTATGTTACTAATATTCCAGCCGAAAATAAAAAATGAATATATGAAATCAGCCTCTAGAATTTTATATCTGGAGATGGATTGTCTAATGATTTTTGGAACATCGAATTTTAAGTGATAAAAATTTTGAAAAGATCCAAAATGTATTTTTTAAAGATACAAAATATATTTTTGGACTTACACTGAATCATCTATTCCAGGAACATAAACTGTTCATTCCTTCGCCCTAGCAGCTGCACCAAAATAATGCAAAGAAAAATCGATATTTTCAAAATGCTAACTAGTCCTGACTCCTTAATACACTTACCTTCTGGCTTTTCTTGGTGTAACGTCGTAAAGTAGCTTCCTTTTAAAGAAAAAAAAAAAGAATAGAGTAGCAAGGAATTGAAGAAAAAACTTAATTTCCCTATAATGTTATTGCATTTAACGTTTGAAAGCCCAAGTCCGATAATTTTAAAGCGGCCTCAATTTTGGTTAGGTTTGACATTTAAACTCCGCTTGCTACAATTTTGTTGGAAAAATTTCGTTTCATTATGTTTTTCGCTCAATGAGCAATAAAAAAGTATTTTGAAGCTTTCCTTACTTTGTGCGAGGTTTTAAGTTTATAAAAATTGGATCAAAGACTAAATCGTTACTGTGTCACTTTTAGTACAATTTGCTCAGTAGTTTGAGCATAAATTGACTTAGATTCGATATTTGTTCTGCAAGATTTTTAAACAGCGATGAATTCTTTCTGTTCAGCTATTCATAGCCAATTCGGTTAGTTTCAGAACATGATAAACCAATTTAAGTAGGTATGATCAAACGCATGTATTGCTATCTCTTTCACTAAAAAATTCTGTCATTCGGTGCTTTTTTCTTGATATACTTTTTTTTATAAACACTAGTTCATAGCAAACAAAAACAAATCGAATGAGGGATTTTCCCAAATAGAATTCCAACGCTTGCTGACTGGCGGCTAAAATATTTCGTATGGAGTTTTATATGGTCAAACATGTGTTTGAATTTTTCATTAAATTATTAATTTCGACTAAATTAATTTTAAAATTTGATATTTATTATTAATCGCAACATTCTGAATTTTATTAATCATAAAAAAAAAGTAGGGGGACATCCACTAATTTAGACAAGAAACTTGTATTTGTAAACATGATTTTACTTATTTTTGCATGTAAAAAAAAAAAATGTAATCAGCGCTGCCCAAGCGTGGGGATAAATGAACTAAAATCGATTTTGTGAAAGTCCCTCATTGTTTTGCGGTGATAGTTTTTGTGAACATTTTGTGAAAACAACGAAGCCTTGTGATTTTATCGCACGGAATGACGATATGCGCAAGAAAAGACGAATTTGAAACAGCTGTCAATCACACCTTATTCAATTGGTTTATCATGCATATTGCTCAGCGAAATTGTCAGCTAAAAAAAATTTATTTTATTTAGCTATCTAGATTTTACGTCAAATTTGTATGGAAAATTTCTCTTAGCGCGAGCTGCATACTGAGCTTAAAAAATAAAAATAAAAAAGTTCAAACAATTTTTATTTTCAATATGTGAAATATTGCGTACATTTTTTGAATTTATATGCTGTATAACCTATATGCAATCCTAGAAAAATGTACACTCGCAAAGATCAGGCCGAAAATAATGCTTTGGTTTTCGAGTTATGGGACTTCAAAGTTTCGAAGTGACCGGAAACTAATTTGATTTACTACGTCATTTAAATCTTTAATATTTAATAGTATATTATTCAACGAGCATATAATGATAGCTGTTATTCACGAAGATGAAGTTTGCCGACACGAGCCGATAGGCGAGTGTCGTAAATCATCTGAGTGAATAACAGCCATTATATGCGAGTAGAATACGATACTTTGTCCACGACTGACAAATATTATTATGTTTTATAATCAAATCCTTTAAATACTTTTCAAATAATTTTCGACGACATTTTGACGTCACAGTTTAATAATAATGAAAATGGCAAGAGACTACTAGATAAAATTTCAAAAGTCAAATAATTTACTTGGAAATATTGAATAATGAAAGCCGAGACTACTAGATAAACTAGCAGTGAATAATGGATATCATTATAAGTGATGAAACAAACGTATAATGAACATATTATACGTTAGTCGTGGACAAAATTAAATTATATCTACATAGTAAGCTTTTATTAATAGCAAGACATTTCCATTCCTATGATATTAACATTTCTGTGACGTTTTATTGACTTGTTGTGACATTTTAATGATTAAAATTTCAACGATGTATTGATCGATACAATATTTGTGAATTGTCTTATTAAAATCGTGTTTAAAGGTATTATTTCTGAGAATAAATTCTCTTGGTATAAGGTCGTATAGCACTGAGTGAAGAATCATATCGGTCAACTCTGACATTGCTCACATAATATTGGGAAACAGCGCAAATTTTCAGAAAACAAATTTTGATCATTGTGCATGCTCTCTAGGCGAAGCAATTTAAATTCTTAAGGATTTTCTAAGAAGGGAACTTTTTGAACTATCAAATTCAAAAAATTATTATAACTATATTTTAAGTTGTAGTAGTAGAAAAGAAATCAATAAATGCCAAAATGATATATTATTAAATATAAATACATTTATTGAAATATTTTAATTTTTGACATAAGGACGAAATGTGACCTATATTTCTTGTGATGTAAACAGTCGGTAAGTGGACTAAAATAGGTCGCCATTTAGGTCATTCCACTAAACAGTTCGTGATGTAAACTATCTCATTAATGAAACCTTTTTTTATCTGCAACCAAGCCCTTTTTAGGTGTTAAAACCACCCCTTAATTTAATCTCAAAAAACGGTTTTTTCGCATTTGTCGTGACCAATTGTGATATTGGGGAAAAGGTTTCATCCGGTCACTTGATACTCGTATTTTTCCTCGTACAAATTGATGAATCTCATTAAATTCTTCTTTCATCGGTCTGCGTAATCCTGTCCACATAAAGCTGATGATGGAACAGTCCGAAACTTTAAATTTCCAGGTAATCGTAAATTATCTCCAAATATGATATTTTTTAAATGGTCCCGCTACATCCATTGCAATTCTCACGAATGGTGCTCCGACGTTATATTGTTTCATGGTTCCACGACTTTTACGTGCGGTTCTCTTCACCGCCGCACATTGGTCACATTTTTAACACCATTCTATCACAGATTGTCTATATCCTGCCCAGTAGAATCGTTGCCGTATCTTGACCAGTATTTATTAATTCCTAGGTGGCCCCACTAGCTCCTCCGTGATACTCTTTCAGGATTTCCACAATCCGGTTCTTCGGTAACACCAACAACAATTGCTTCACTTTGCCATCCGTGCTAACATTGATCATGCCTTTTTTTGCTTCAATGTGACCACAATGCTTGCATTCTACTGGACATGGTCGTCTTGATAATACGTCGGCATTTCCGTGTGCGCTTCCCTTTCGATGTTCAATCTGAAAATCGTAGCTTTGAAGACGTTCGATCCAGCGTGCTACTTGTCCCTCGGGATTCTTGAATTGCAACACCCACCGTAAAGTGGCGCGATACATAATCGTCTCGTTAGTTCCACGAATGCTTCTTCCTGGTCATCCTTCCATTCGAATGCTTTGTTCTTCCTGATTAACTCGTGTAAACTCTTTGCGACTTTGGCGAATCCCGGCACGAAGGATCTATAATAGGTGCACAATCCCAGAAAGCTTCGCAATTCGTGTAAATTTTTAGGTCTTGGGCAGCTCTTTACTGCTGCGATCTTTTCTTCGTCGGTGTAAATTCGTACGCGTTCCATTAATCATTTAAAAGTTGCAGGGGCGTTACATAATCCGAACGGCAAAACAATAAATTGCCAAAACCCGTTACCCCCACACTGAACGCCGTTTTCTCGCGATCTTTCTCATGGACTTCCACCTGCCAATAGCCGCTTTGTAGATCTAATGTTGAAAATATTCGAGCACCTGACCATGTATCTAATGTGTCATTGATCGTTGGCAGTGGGTAGCTATCTTTTTTCGTCACAGCATTGAGTTTTCGGTAATCAACGCAGAATCTCATGCTACCGTCCTTCTTCTCGACCAGTACTACCGGTGAGCTTCATGGGCCATTAGATTGTTCAATTACTCCTACTGCCTGCATATCTGATACCATCCGATTGACTTCTTCTTGTTTTACTAATGGTAACCTCCGATGTGGTTAACGAATCGACATCTCTGTACCTATGTCAACTCGATGCTTTACCATTGAGGTCCTTCCATTATTATCCTATGTACTGCAGAATATGCCGATGCCTGTTCCTTTCTTGATGGTTTTTGTCTTACCCGAGAGATTTGGAGTCCTAATTGTTACTCTATAGTCGTTGTCTGGTTTAACTAGGGCTTTTCCGATTATAATTTCCTTGGCTCTACTCTCCTCTTCATTTGTTTCTACAACCCACAACCTGGGTGACCCAGAACCTCCTTCCAATCTTCCCTATACTAGGGGACCGTTTCTGAGTTTGATGGCAGCTTCTCCCGATGATCAACAATAATTCGCCTGGTAGTTGCTCCGCCACTGCTAGATTGAAGTGGCAACTCGATTATCGTAAGTCAATACTTCTCTTCCAACATTCACCACGAAGCCATTTGCCCTCATGAAGTCCTTCCTCAAAATGACCTCATCCACAATATCTGCAATCAGCACTTCGCGTTTAAAAAGGGTTCTCCCAATCTTAATTTTCACGACTTTTTGCCTTTTATTATAAAACTATCTCCAGTTGCTGTTTATAACTTCAATCCATTAGCTGGTTTTATACCTCCACAGATCATATCTTTACGGACAATCGTGCGATTTGCTGCCGTATCCAGGGTTATGATGCCGTCTGTGCCATCAATGTCGCCTTTGATTTTTAAGCTGGCACCGCCTCTGTTATCATTTGACCCTATGGCTTCGCCTCTTCCTGCTCTCTGCTTGGTCGTCGCTGCATAGGAGATGGTGATCTTCCCCGTTTTCTTCTTATTTCCCAGCAGTCTCGACCCGAGAGATGTAACCGATTTTATCACATGCCCAACATCTGAATTTTCCACTTCCGCCTCGATATCTTGGTGCCGACTGCTCGGTATTTACTCTGCGTATTTTCATTGACGGTTTGGTGATGGCTTGTGCAGTCTTATTCGTTAACGCACAAGCGATGGTTTCCACGAAGATTATTTTAGGAGACAACATCACTGCCTTGTGTGTCTCTGGATCTCGAATGCCGTCAATTTTAAGCCTTTCTATGTAATCGGCCGATGTACTTTTATGTGCTAGATGAACTAGTCGCTCGATTGCCGATGAAAATTCGTGTAGCGATTCTTCTCCCTTTTTTGGTAGCGGATTTTCAATTTCATGGGATAAATTTCCCGCTTGTGGTCACTGCCGTACCTCCGATCTAGCGCCTTCATAATTTCAAGATAACTCAAGCCTTTGCTGCTTCGCCTTTGAGAGGCACTATTAACGTCGTAACACGGTTTTCATCGTTCCAATGATTTTGATTGGCCGCCGTTTCAAAATAAAATTTTAAAATGACGAAAGATCTTGTTCCATCGAATGTTGGTGGCTTTAATTTGATTGAGTGAACGGTCTGAACCACTTGCGTCGTTGTTCCATTTGTCTTGACTTCAGTTAATTCTTTCTCGAGACGTTTAACCTCGGTTTGCAATTTTTCTTCAATATGTGGAACCTCCGTTTGTAATTTTTGTTCAACCTGCTGCACCTTTGTTTCTAAGTTTAAGTTAACAATTCAACAAGTTTCTCGTCCATTATCTTTTGCCCATCTATAATTTGATCTTTGATTTCCTCTCCTTGTTGTTTCATTTCTTGGTATTTTGACTGGTTTATTGTCTCCAACTGTCGCTCGTTTTATTGTTTCATTGCGAGATTTGACTGTTCCATTTGTTGTTTCATTTGGTTTGACTGCTCTCCTTATCGCGCCATCATCTGCTTCATAGCAGCTTTTAACTGCGCCAAATCAAAACTTTCAGAAGGTGCTTGTGTTATTTATTAACAAAAATTCACAAAATTACTTATTATACTTTTTGCACAATTTCACTATTCACTTATAATTTTTATTTTTCACTAAAATACTTTTTCAATCACTTTTTAATTTCCTTTTTAATCTTCACTTATCGCTTACCAAAAACTTAATGTTCTAATTCGAATTCGTTTACTTCTTCTTATATACTCAAATCAAAACTTCTATAAAAATAGTCTAGACACATTAGAACAGTTTTATCATGGAAAATTGCATAGTAGAACTTTTCGCTATCAACTAACTTATTCTACTCCATCCTAGGTGTCACCGTAACATTATGTTTTTGGCGCAATGAGCAATCGAAAAGTATTTTGAAGCCTTCCTTCCTTTGTGCCAGATTTTAAGTTTTTTTAAAAATTGTATCAAAGACTGTATCGTTACTGTGTAGTTCCACGATAATTTGATTTAGATTCGATATTTGTTCTGCAAGGTTTTTCACAGCGATGAATTCTTCCTGTTCATCTATTCATAACCAATTTGGTTGGTTTCAGAACTTTTAATTTATCTTCCAATATTTTAAAGTAGTCTTCCTCATAAAATTCGTTTTCATTAGTTGCGTTCCATTGGCGCATTTCAATTACATGTGTACGTATTTGTGGTCAGTATCTTTGCTAAATTATTTACTGGCTCCTGCTCTACATATTTCTCTATATATTTAGAAGAAGTGTACTTTAGAAAAATCAAGGGTTTCATAACAAAAGTTTCGAGTTAACTTTAGTTGCAATTGCAATCTTGTTTAACTTTAATTTCAACGCAATTTATATTCAATTTCGGAATGACATAACTTTACCCGTTTCGTTGCTTGTAAGTGCCAATAGCACTAAATTAGATGTCCCCAACACTAATTACCTAAACTTTGATTTCAATCTAAATTTAACTTTATTTTGTAAATTTTGTTCTTGCCTACAAATTCGATCCCTTTAAACCGCACCACAAGCAGAACCACAGATTGCACATATGTCACCCTTTCGTGGAGCTTTCCTGGAATTGCATAACAGCAAAAGCGACAATTATGCTTGTTAACATGGTTATTTAAGATGGAAATTATCAATTCGTCGCTAAAGGTGAAGTTCATTCTGAGAAACGTTTTCAATTTCTTTATTTTGAAGCAATCAATCGAGAAGTATAATACACTCAACTAGCTTTGTAAATTTAAGAAACATCGTCATTGAAAACAAAAGTACCACAAACAAAACCCTCCAGACAAAGTAAATTAAAGCCCGACACAGATAACTTTGTTATCGATAATTCAAATAATCTACGGGAATTATCTCTCAACCAAACCAACCACAGGTTGTTAACCCAACAGATAGCGAGAATACTAAAATGAAGGCATTAAATGCCAAATATGTGCTAAAATGAGTACTAAATTATTCCGGTAGCTCTCGTGAACTTTATAAATTTATTTCGTGTGCTGACTTTATATTTAAAACGTTGCATGAAGGTGATAAACCCCAATTCATAGAGTTAATGAAATTAACATTAGATGGAAAAGCATACGATCTTATAAAATATAGTGAATTAAATACATGGGCTGAATTAAAAACCTTGTTGTAAGCTGAGTTCACAGAAACGCGTTTCATAGGACATTTACAATTAGAACCTTCATCCCTTAGACAAAAAAATAGATGAGGATGTTAGGTTATACGCAGGTCGATTAGAGTTATTGCTCCATAATCTGATTGAAGCATGTATTACTTCAGAAGGGCAAAAGGCTTCAGAAACCATTAAAAAACTACTACTCCAAAATTATTATAAATGTCAAATAAATTTTCAGAATTTATTGTTAGGTATTTCATTTCATTATCATAGTGTGTCGTTATGAACTTCATGAATTCAAAAAATGGGATAAAAAAATTCAACAACGAATTGAAAGATAAGACACTAATCCCAATATTACATCAATTTAATGATATATTTTACTTAGAAGACAATGTGTTATCGTTTACAGAATTAATTAAACACGAAATCCTAACTTCTGTTAATGAACCTCCAATTAATATTAGGCAATATTGTCAGCCTCATTCGATTAAAGCGGAAATTAAGCGACAAGTTAATGAGATGCTCGATCAGAATATAATTGAAGACAGTATTAGTGCCTGGAATTTCCCAATGTTGGTCGTGCCAAAAACGTCCCAAACCGCGGAACCAAAATGGCGAATGGTGATAGATTACCGCAAGTTAAATCAAATTTCAACCGATAACATTTATCCACTTCGCAACATATCTGTTATTCTGGACAAATTTGAAAGAGCTCAGTATTTCTCTTCACTGGATTTACAAAGTGGATATCATCAAATTGAACTTAAAGAAAATGATAAAGCCCAAAACAACATTCGGCACGGATGATGGCTATTACGAGTTTGTTTGTATGCCTTTTGGTCTCAAAGGTGCTCCTGCGACCTTCCAGCGAATGATAAATTGTGCACTCTTAGTATTAAACTATATAAAATGTTTAGCGTATCTAGATGATGTATGTAGGTATCTTTAGTGCAAGTTTGAGAGAACATAACGATGGACCTCTTGAAGTTCTAAAGCGTTTTAGGAAATTTAATCTTAAATTAAATCCTTAGAAATGTCAATTTTTGCAGCATGAAATTAAATATTTGGGGCATGTTGTCACATCAAATGGAATCAAACCAGATGAATCAAAAATCACGGTAGTACAAAATTTTCATATTCCTCAATGTACAACAGATATTAAATCATAGTATTAGGTTTCGCCAGATATTATATATACTTTCAAAATTAACGGCTCATTTTATAAAATTCACAAAAGATTATCTTCTCTGGAAAACTTTTGTCTATAGGGGAAAGATATGATGCATGGCGCTACTGTTTTCCCAATACATCCCTGTACTAATACATATGTATACTATATTTAAACGTGATAGAGTTCCGGTTGGACGGCGAAATTTACATTATGAATTTTGAATGACGTTTTCTAGGCAACCATTTACTTGATATTCCTACTATTTATAATGTTCTGGTATCTATCAATAATAATGATAAACTATTTCCAATTTTTATTTAACGACGGTCTTCTTGTTCTTGTAGTCTCAACGCTTGATTAGGTAGGAAATAGGCATCTAATGTTGAATTATTCTGTCCAAATCTTCTTTTGCTGGGTCGATATTTGTGATTCTATATTGGCCGGACAAATGGATGTCCAATCCTTGAACGAAGTGACTCTTCTTCATTGCCGAATAATCCCCAGCATGCTTATGGTGAAGTAATGCATCTACCTTCTACAAACATATGTATGTAAGTGTCTGCTTAGTTGTAAATAAGTATTCTTTCATCTTCGATTAAATTGATGGACGCACAGGCATGACCCTTATAAATGTATTTGTACAGATATTTTGCGGCACTGATAGTTCCCACATATCCTAAATTTATATGGCAATCGTAACGCTTTAGTAGATAGTTATTCGAAGACCATTTTTGTCCTTGCGGTATACGGTATTTTCATGTAAAAATTCGTTGATATTGATCCAATTTCGGATCGTAGCGATGGTGGTACTTTCGTTTCTCGTCACCCACTATAGATGTTAAATCTTGGAAATGCTTGGGGAAGTCAAAACGGCACTTCACGTATCCAGTTTTGTTTATCATACAGCGTGCATCTGGGTTCATCGTCTAGAGCAATATATGACGAGACGCTGCTTTAATTTCAGGCCAATTGGAATTGCAGCTAATAGGAATGAAGAAATCTGGCGATCCAAGACGGCGAACAATAGCCATAGCGTCTTCAAAGTGTTCTGTGTAATATCGAGTTGAACCAGGGATTGATGATGGTAGTATCACTTTTTCACTAACAACAGCTTTCTTTTCTTTATCGCTGAGAAGCTTTTTTTAATTGAATTTGATCCACTGAATGCGATAACGTTCCACTCTAATATACGTATCGACAAAGTATTGTTGGAAAAATCGTCCCTCGTCAAAATGTAAAGAGTATTTAACATGACTCTGATTTATGTAACATTTAGTAGTCTTGCCACTTTATGATTTTGGAATGCATTAAACTCTTTAGAAATAACATAAATAAACAATGGCATTGAATTGTATCTAAATATTTGAAATAAAACTGTATAAATAATAAAGGACCGATTGATCAGTCAATTAATCAGTGTTTTAATTATAAATCAAGGGATAACGTGCCAACCAATCGGCAACCATAACATAATGGAATCGACAATCACCAAACGTTAAATAAAAATTTTCTAGCTATCTAGATACAGATATACATAATTCTAAACTGCCTCAAACATTGAAAAGCTTAAATTAATTTGTAAAATTTAAAAACTAAATATTCTGAGTTTCGGCTTCCGAAACGTTGGAAATATTGGAAAATGCAGTTGGTAACGCTACACTGCCCAGAGTGGGTGTTTTTGATTGGTATAAGTTGTTGAAAGAAGGCAGAGAAGTATTAACGACGATTATGTTAGGGTGCAGCCGGAAGTTTTTATTTGTTGCGCCAAACTGCTCTTCTTACAGCTGCACAATTTTCCCCAAGTTGAGAAAATAAAACGCTGGGATTTTATTTTGATGAATCACGTTCTGCTTGGCTTTATTTAATATTTTTTTATTATATATGAAAAGACTGATGCGTTAAGCTCAAGAGAAAATTTGTAATCTTGACATTACGTCCTTGCAATCCTTGAACGTCTACCGATGAACACCACGTCAAGAAAGCCAAGGATTTGGTGCTCAAAAATCGTCGATTAAACAATTAGATGATGTTGTTGTCATCACGCAAATATCGTTTGGGTCAGAATTTTGAGCATACAACTTTTGGTTTTTGCATCACAATAATGCGCCGTCTCATATATGATTCCGCAACCGCCCTTTTCGCTTGAGTTAGCTCCATCTTATCTCTGACTTTCCTATAAATTCAAAAAATAACATTCAGAGGACATCGTTTTGACTCGATTGAAGAGATAAAAGCCGAATCGATGAATGTTTTGAAGGACTTTCCGGAAATCGACTTTAACCACTGTTTCGAAACTGGAAAAAACGTTGGCATAAGTGTATTCTGCAGGAAGCGATAAAATAAGTATAAAAAATTAAGCCTTAATACTTTTTGATCACAATGTTACAATGCGGAATAAATCTTTATACCATAAAACACTAAGATTACTATGATTATCAAGCACGCGGCATAAATATAGAAATTAACAGATCACGTCATAAAGATGTTGTCTGTTGTGTTAACCAGCTATAAAAAATGAAAACCAGCAATTATCTGATTTGTAAAAAAAGCAATCCAACACGTCATTCAGAAAACATATGTAACTAAATAGTATGTCGTTATTAATTATACAGCATGAAGCGATTATGTATTATATGTAATGCCTCCCAGCAAATATGCGGTTTACAGTTTATGATTTTGTGACAAAACGGAAGCAAAACATAACATAACAACGATTTTTTTTTGCTCTCACTGAGCTAGGCAGTCGTCTATAGTTTACATATTATGATAAATTAAATTTGTGATGTTCATCGAACCATTTAATGAATAGTAAATAGAGGTAATAACTAGAACAAAATTAGTTTGCGGATATATAAAGATACATTTTCACGATATAACGGGGTAAGGTAGGTCCTTTTAATAATTAATTGTTTACAGCAAGGACAAAATTTTTAATTTAATTCATAATTACTTTATTGTATGCGGCCGCGGCAATAATATCTCAATGTGTTTGTCCTATTAAATTATGATTATTATTTGTGTACACATTTTAGCGATCAAAGCTAAATGATAATGTGACTGTGTTAAAAACATTAATGGCTAATGTTTATGTTTTCGTGTTACATAAATATTGTTGATATTGTTGTCTAACATTAATCAGTTGTAAAATAAACAAAAAATGTACATTGTATATACGCGTTGTTATGTAACAGGCTCGCGCCGCGTGAGTATACATCATAAAATATTTATTGTCCATGAGTCATTGTACATCACTCGCAAACCTCATATTATTTTAAAGTTAAGATACAAATAAAAAGATTAAAATCTTTAATAATACATTGTAGTTTTTAGTTTTTATGGTGTACCACACAAAATTCATAAATATTTTCAATCTTAGTGCAATAAAAAACGCGAACGCTATAAACTTTAATTAAATTTACGTGTACTGTAATACGATATACTGTATACAATGAATAGTTTTTATTGTTTTGAGATTTCAAAAAGATAGTTTTAATCAAAAAATAATACTTGTAAAATAAAATCAGAACTATTAAACTGGTGCTGTATACTGTTCGCGTTCTAACTTTGGGGTTAAATAGGTGTAATAAAAATTGGCAGCAGCTAGGGCAACAAACTTGCGTTTACCGCCTTTTAAGAACCAGACGACATGCATTTACCATAACCAATTTCTCTAATGAATTGATTTTACATTTTTATCTCAAGTTGGTACCAAAAATTATTTACAAAAAACTTAACGGACTGAAACCCCACGAGATGATCAGAACTACGGTCCTGAAAATTAACTGAACTCAATTTTTAGCTCAACTTCCAACCCAATTTACAATTCAACTGTAGTTATACTAACTACTGTGAAGTCAAACGCAATGTTATCGGGCAAAGTAAAACTCACAAGTTTACTGTTCAGCGGTCTCTGTTCAGCGGACTCTCTTATATGAATATAATGTCCATAGGATACACCTGCATCGTACTTCACGCTTTACATTTCAACACTCCGCCTCGATCCTTTGAAGTCAATTGCAGTTTCATTCGAGCTGGTCAAATCATTCCCAATTTCGTTCGCAATGTGTTTTGTGTAGCAGCTGGTAAACCCTTCGCCATGATATCCGCAAGCTGCTCTTTGGTTTTGATGTACTTCACTTCGATATCTCCCCGAACGATTATATTGCGCAGAAAATGATATCGAATATCAACGTGCTTGAGTCTATGAGATTAATGCACATTCACACTGCAGAACTGAATGGAACGTATTCTGCCTCAGTCGACGATAATGCTATGGTCCGTTTGCTTCTTTTTAGACCAGGAAATAGTATAGCTAAAAACCAGAAATACGTAACCAGATATGGATTTACGATCAACGACTTCACTACCCCAATCTGCATCCACATATTCGGTCAACAGAATACTACTCGAACTCTGACAAATTTCAATGTAAGCTCCAAATTCGCCTTGATGTATCGCAACATTCGACTCAAATGCATCCAATGTTCATCAGTTGCACATGCCTGAAATTGACTAAAATATCCAATCGCTGCGCAGAGATCTGGTCGCGATGTCGTCGCTGCGTACATTAAACAGCCAATCGGCGTATATTCGATGGATGTTGAGATCTCGTTGCAATTTTCTATTCCAAAACGTTTGAGCACATCTTCCAAATATGGCTGTAAACTTAACTGTAACATGCCGTTTTCTCTATCACGATGAATAGTAATGCCCGGAAAGTGAGAGATCTCACCAATGTCTTTCATTTCAAACTCCTGCGAAATGATCCTCTTGATTTCATCAATTTGCTTGACCGATTTTTCGAGTAAAATTAGATCGTCCACGTATAGAAGCAAATAAACAGCTTCATCTCTTCGTCCACGAATGTACAAACATTGATCAAATTTCGATTGCTCAAAACCAATGCTAATCATAAAACGATGAAACCTCTCGTTCCAAACGCGAGACGCTTGTTTTAGCCCATATAACGACTTTTCGAGTTTGCAAACAAATTTTCCTTGATCATTTCCAAATTACGTTCTACAGCCATAGACAACAGTATAGTCGCACGGTCACCATTCTTGCCACAGGCGAATAAGTTTCAAAGAAGTCAAGCCTTGGCTTCTGAGTAAAACCTCGCGTCACCAATCGTGCCTTATAGTTCTTCGGCCGTCCAAACTCATCACGTTTTCTTGAAAAAACCCATTTAGAACTGACAATCGAACGTCCAGGTGGTGGTTCAACCAGCTTCCAAGTTTCATTTTTCTTGAGCGAGTCCATTTCTGCATTCACTGCCTTCATCCATTCATCATCATCATTTCGCCCTCGAATGCCCTCAAACGAACGAGGAACATCGTCAACAAATGCTAATGCATTCAATGCATAAACTGTCATAGCCTCGTTGTCCTCATCCTCCATACGATCATTAATTAATCCACTGACATAATCATTATAACGAGCCGGTGGACGACGCTCTCGCAGTGGTCGCGATGATGATGCATTCGTCATCTGTTGCACCACTATATCCGAATCATGTTTCTCCGCCTCGTCGTCGTCGGCCAGTTCCTTTTCGACAGAAAACCATTCATCAACACTTGCGTCACGATCATCATAAAGTTTTTGTTCATTGTTAACAGGTGCCTCCGCCTGGTTCTGATGATCCTTAAATTGTTTAACCTCAATGACCTTGCTAATGTCTTTGGTTTTGATTTCCACCAACCGGAACTCATCAAACTTGACATCACGACGAATAACTACTCGTAACGATTCAGCATCCCACAATCGATAGCCGTTTCTCGCATATCCGACCATGGTCATCCGCTTTGACTTATCATCGAGTTTCTTGCGTAAAGCATCTGGAACACATATCCAAACACGCGACGATTCGACAAATTTGGTCGTTTGCCGTACCAAAGTTCCGCTGGCGTTTTGTTTACATTTAACGCCCGTGTTCGACTGCGATTTGTTATGCCGCACTACAAATCGCTTCACCCCAAAATTGCTTGTCCATTTTTGAGTCGGCAATCATGGACCTTGCTTTTTCCAACAGAGTTCGGTTCAATCTGTCTGCTACGCCATTTTGCTCCGGATGGTATGGTGTCGTATATTCAACCCGAATACCTTTATCACGACACAACTTCTTGAACTGATGCAATGAGTATTCACCACCATTGTCGCATCTTAATATTGAAATTTTCCGCTCGAACTGCGCAGAAACCATATTGGAAAATACATTAAAATATTCCATTACCTGCGATTTGGTTTCCAACAGGTAAACAGACACAAAATGTGTGTAATCATCAAGAAACGTTACAATGTAAGATTTGCCATCTAGCGTAGGTGGTGATAGGTCCACATACATCACTGTGGATTAACTCGAGAACTCTTGATGATCGTACTCCGCCTTGACTCCAAAATGGTTTTCGCGCCTGCTTACCGAGTGCGCAGGGTTCACACTCCAGTCAAATCACCATTCAATTTTCCAATGCCGTCCACCATCGATGCCAATCGCCGAATATCATTGGTGTTCAAATGACCCAAACGCTTGTGCCACAATTCGAAGTTTTGAATTGATTTATTTTGTATATCATGCGATCCACCGACTAATGCTTCATCACTGGATTTGATAGTTGTCACACTACACCCAACAGCCAATTTTTCACCTTGCCGGTTTTCTTGATTCTCGGTGTCAATTTCAAACTCGTATAAGCTGCCTTGTCGCTTTCCAACAATCAATTCGATCTGTCCTTGACGAACGTACACACGGCTATCCATAAACATAACGTCAAAACCAGCATTCTCAATTCGTCTCACGGAAAATAAATTGCATTTCAAATTCTCCACAAATAAAACATCGTTGATTCTACATGGCCTCTCTTTCCCATTGACAACCGTATTACCTCGAACAACACCAATTTTTGTTGCCAATATTGAAATTCCATTTTTTGCAACCCCAATCGAAATTTGTTTGTTTAAAGTTTTCCATTCGCTGAAAAATGAATCATCATTCACCATATGCTCACTAGCACCCGAATCAATGTACCAACGCACACACATATTGCGCTTACACTCCAATGCAGAGCTGACAACACCAGCCAAAAATGTGATTTCATCACTCGCAACATTCGCTTTACCTTTTGTTTGCTGATATTGCTGTTTCGGTTGGTACTGCTGCGGTTGTTGTCCTTGACGTTGTGTGCTGTCATTTCCGGTTCCATGTTTCAATCTCGGACAATCAGTTTTCCGATGACCAAAACGTTTGCAATAATAACTCTGAATTTTTGATCGATCTCCATACATCGCTATACCATCGGTGCTTTGTGTGGCATTATTGTCCTTGATGCCATTATATTTACTCTCTGCGTCCAGCAATCGACTGCGAACCAGTTCCATTGTTAAATCCTTTGGATCCATTGTCTCAAGTGCCGTGACGACCATGTTGTATTCACTCGGCAAAGTAACCAATAACGAGACGACGGCCATGCGGTCATTCGTTTCACCACCGCATGCCTTTAATTCACGCAAACATTTATCAAATCGAAGAAACTATTCTTGCAAACTTTCATTCGATGCACATTTCATCAATAACATGCGTTTTCGCATTCCAATTTCACTCGCAATACTGGCACGTTGAAATGTTTGCCGTAAAGCATCGATTATTTTGTAAGATGATGTTTTGTCTTTCACGTACTCCAAATGGCTGTCAGCAATTCGACGAATGATCATAGACTTGCACTTTTTAACACTTTTCTTCATGACACTTATTTTTGCCTCTGCATCATCGCCCACTTGTTCATCGCATTTAGTTTCAGCGTCTGTTTCGATCCACTCGATTAAATCATTTCATCGAGAACAACGCCCAATCTAAATAACCAAACGAACAAATTTGTGTGAAAACGTTCTTCATCCGCCATGTTATTTTAAAAAAAAAGCCGTCCATTTCTTTGCAATTAAAGCACACAAAACTTTCAGAATTATCTTCAATAGCCCATAACCTGTAAAGTCAAACGCTATCCATCGGGCAAAGTAAAACGCACAAGTTTACTGTTCAGCGATCAGAACGGGAGTTCATTTGATTCTCTTACATTAATATAATGTCCATAGAGTGCACCTACCTACATCGTACTTCACGCTATAAATTTCAACGTCAACCTTCAAATCAATCGCTTCATCTCATTTACTAATTCAACCTCAAATCAAATTTTAAATCAATCCTTACCCTAACTCCAAACTCAACGCCTAACTCAATCCACGAATCAATCCCCAAATAATTCCCCAAACAAACCCCTCAACTTCAACACAACTTAGCTTGAACCAAATCGCAACCCTCTACTCAGCCCCATACTCAACTGACAACTCAATCCTGAAATCCACCCAAATCAACTTAATGAAACCTCCCACTAAACCCTTAATTTGGCCCCAACCGTAACCTCAACTATAATCCAACTCCAACTCAACCGTCAACTCAACCCCCAACTCAACCATCAATTGAATCCCAAACTCAACATTTTACTCGTGCTAAGCAACACAGTTGAGAAACTATATGCATACTAGAACTTGGCTTAATCTAATCTCCACCTCAACACCGAAAGAACATCCTATTCGACAACAACTCAATCCTCAGCTAAACGCCAACTCAATCCTCAAATCAACACGGTCCAAAAAACTGCATGCGTGCTTATGGTCTTAGAAACTATGTGCATACAAAAATTCAACTCAAGGTAACTCTAGTTCAACCATGTATTTAACACAAATAAATCCCCAGCTGAACTGCTCACTAAACCCCAACTCAACTCCAATTTAACCCCAATTCAACCCATAAAGGGAACTCAACCCAACCGCAAACTCATCGAAAAACTCAACCCACAAACGAGCATACATATATAAAAAATTGGTCAGCGTGGTAATATCACCACGTGGTTATGAGTCAATTGCTATGACAGGTACTCGACCCGCTTGACGTACAGCTTCCAAAAAGCTTTTCAGTTCTTCGCCTTGACGATAGAAACAGATAAGCGAAATATATTCTAAGTCCGGCTATGGGTACAGACATACCCAACCCATGGAAGTCTGAGACAGACAGATGGACGGAGTTTTTTTTCCCCCCTAGAACATCACTCCTAAATGAGAACTATTTTCTTTTGGATTCTTATAAATAAGCAAAGGTCGGAGATAAGTGTGCGGAATCCATAAAGGTTTCCGAATTTCTTTCTGATTGATGATTAAAGTTAATTAAAGCCTTCCCAACAATAGTTTGTTAGAGGTCTTTCCAATGCTGAATGAGTTTCCGAGTATTTATCTGTTTGAAAAGCTAGAGAATCGTAAGCGATACAAAAACGGCAGTGTAACAGTGAAAAAGCGCCCGTTGAATTAGCATTGCACTGTGCTGTGGATAAAGAACCGTTGAGATCAAGTGCCCCTAATACCCATATTATGGTTCTCACCTCATCGAATGACTTATTTCACCAATCAGAATCTTATTTTTGGATTATGGCGCCTTATGCATTTTGCGATAGAGAACGATAATACAAAAATTGGAATATAACTGCAACTGATACTCCACGTATCACCATCGTTCGTTGCTCTAAGTAAATAATTCACATGATAAGGCTCAAACTATGTTCCTGCACTCAACTCGTTGGGCAGTACATGCAGCATGTAGTTATCTACCTAACCAACGGTAGATTTTTTCGTACATCAATTTGATCGATACATTATTTGCCCTAAATTCTGTTTGTCCCAAATAGACCCATCTATGCCTTACAACGTCGTAATGTTGTCAACCTATAGATGTGAACGAGCTTGTTTTTAAGATCTGGAATCTTTGGAGATTTGCCTGTTCTTCTTTCAGGGTTGCACGGAAGATTGGCAAACCAAATCTACCTTTATAAATTCCGTATCATTCGAACACAAATCGAACATTGATCATATTTTGTCTCAGATTGGCAATTTCATCGTGCTTGGCGGTAGTTTCAGTTTCAGATGATCCGTCGCGGATCTCTACACCATTATAAATAGGGGAATGCACCGGTTCCATGAGTCTTGGTTACTGTTGACCTCTTTCCATAGATGGTATTCTAATGATCTGTTGAACCTTTCCACCATTCCGTGTTCTAAATGGTAAATTGTGGCACCGATAAACGTTAACTTGCATCGATTTTCTGATGGCGTACTTGTATAAATTGGAACACATACATTTGTATACACCAAATCCATCGCAGCCTTTGGACGATTTTCGGAAGTATTTGAAAATTTTAATCGATTCATTTTTCCATGCAAACAAATTTCACAATTGAATTTGTTTCCGTAATGCCCTCAGTCTAAAATTTGCACACTATCTACCAACCATATTGTTTGAAATCAATGATTTGATTACTTCAATGTTTCTATTCGTGAATTCGCATCTTATGGTACATAACAATTTTTTGTTGCTTACACCTTTTCTGATTCTCTCAACTTGTACAAATTACCATTAATATCACCAACTGCTATTTGAATGTTTTCATTTCTGTATTTCGCATTGTTAAATTTGGAATGCCAAAATGAAAGCAAATTTACACCGAGGATCGTTATGAATAACACGTCACTTATAAAAATTTTCATAATTTCGTTTGATTTGTTCAAAAATTCAGCTTTTAGGCCGCCCCTAGACATAACGTTTAACTGCAAGTCTACTTGACCGTGTAGAGGGCAAAACTGCGCAGTTTTGAAACATTGTGCAAGTGGCTTGGCCAGGACCAAACGTTGCGACTTTTTGCTTTCGCTTGCGCAAATCTATCAGCACCGTGGCATGTAGGGTAAGTTTTGTGCAGATTTTTTTTTAATTTTTGTTTGCTTTTTCATATTTTGAGCTGTCAGTGAAATAATGGTGAAACGAAACATAATAAAGGAATTATTAGATATTTCATTGACATGCAAATAATCTTTTGATATCACCTTGCAACTTGTTCTAGAAGTTTCGGGTATTATCACCCTCAAAGCACAAGATCTTCATCTTCAAAGTCATATTTCAACAATGAAATATTGACAAAACTGAGCGAAAATTGTACCAACAGTTTGTATTGTCTAGGCGCTGACTTGCACAGATCTAGACTTGAGCGATAATCTGTACAGTTTTATTTGCGCAATTAAACGTAACGTTTAGGGCCGGCCTTACGATTCATTTAACAATTGCAATAATTTGTTAGCCATTTGCAAAACTCTTCCTCACAATGGTTTTAATTAAATTCAACAATATGTTCTCTTGAGCTAGCAATGTGACACGTGCACCAGAATCCACTATCAAACATAGTTCGAAAAAACGTTCAGAGTTTAAACAAACTTTGTCTAATTTCAGAACTTAAAAATTTAGAGCATATTAAGAAAAAAAAATCGAAATTCTGAAATTAATAAAATTATTGTGATTTCTGTGAATTTCACATTTTTATTAAATTTTGTAATTGTAAAAAAAACTTGAACGGAAACTTGAAAAAATCCAAAATTTATGCAGAATTTAACAAAAAAAAAATAAATTTCAGAATTCCTTTGAATTTTTAAACAGCTTGCTGGACAAATTTTAGGTTTAGAATATTGTCGAAAGTTTGAGATGTTATTAAATCAAATTTTAGAACTTTTTTTCACAATTTTACTCTTGGAAAATTTGTTTTATTAAGGCTTCCGCAGTTAATTTTTTTTAGCCATAAAAAATGGATGTTAGATAGGATTCTAAAATGATTTATAGAACAAGTCATATACTTACATCAAATAACAATTTTAGTACCCCTTTTCTATCGTACATGTCAAATCCCATCCTAATTGGCCATATTCCAAAACTTCAGCTGAAAACCATTTGAGAATCCCATTTCCATTGGAAATACTGGATTGTCTGAAATGAAAGTGTCTACTTTTCATAGAAAAATTTCAGTTTTGCATGGGACTTGAAAGTTTGTCCGTTAAAATGAGTTTTCACTGTACATAACCTAGCTTCTCATTTTAGAATCCCATTTCCAATATACATATCGAATTTCGTCATAATCGGTTGAGAAATGGACAAGTTCCAACATACTTGGCCACATTCCAAAACATCATCCAAAAATCATTTTAGAATTCCATTTCCAACGCACATGTCGAATTTCATATTAATCGGTTGAAAAATTGGCAAGTTCTATCTTACTTGGCCATATTCCAGAACTTTATCCAAAAATCATTTTAGATTCCCATTTCCAACATACATGTCAAATTTCAACATAATCGGATGAAAAATTGGCAAGTTCCATCATATAAACAATTTGTTAACTACTCACTATATCCTATTGCAACCCTAACTCAACTTCAACTCAACCCGCAAATTGACCCTTAACTTTACCTTCAAAACAATTCCAAATTCAATGCCCAATTCAATAATCAAACCAGCATATATAAAAAAATCGTAAATATTTATAAAACCAGGTATTTTGGGTCAATTCGTATGGCAGGTACCCTACTCTCTTGACGTACATACAGTCTCCAAAAGCTTTTCAAATCTCCGCCTTGACCATAGCAACAGATTGGCGAGAAAAAATCCAAATCGGACAAGCCGTTCTCGAGATACCATGGGTACCGAACTATCGACATCCAGACAGACGAACGGACATTTTTTTTTTTGTTGCTTTTTTCAGACTCGGTGACTTTCAAAACGTCGAGAAAAGTGGTTTTCGAGCAACCAAATTTTTCGTCATTTTTAACAGGATTTCAATACTTTGGTCTTTTTAGACCGAAGTAAAAATGAGCTTGATTGTTTTTTTAATTTTTTGGTTGAATGATGGACCATATTAAAAGACATTTCAGTCTAAAATTATTCATAATAAACATTTTTGCCTCCGGCATGTTCCGTAATCCTAAATATTTTTTCTTTTTTAAAAACTGACTCTAATATCAGTTAACATATCATTGATTTTACTCCCTATAGTGAATTCGAATAAGCTTATAAATAAACAATTACGTCACTATAGTTGAACAACTATCCCCTTAATACGATGGTTCGCGTTAATCCTAATAATATTAGTTTTACAGAATGCCAGAACTCGTTAGCATCACATCACTTGTCATATATCGTGCTACATCAGTAATGTGACACATAACATTAGTTAATCGTACGCAGCCCAGCATACAATCAAGAAAAATCTTGTTTCCATTTCAGCACCCAAAAACATGCAGGCAACATTTTAATTTGTCTGTGATTGTGTTTATTACCTCGGCTGAGAAATTTATTGGCATTCCATGCAACGTAAAGCAAATCTTTGCAATGTTTTAATTAGTTACGTGATTGTTGTTAGCTCGTAAATTATTGATATTTAAAATTCTTTTTTGTTAATTAACCTGTACCTAATTACTCTATATTTTGTGTTACTTAAATAATTAAATAAATTTTCATTTTCCCGTTATAATACATACAAAATCACATAAATATAAAAAGAAAAAAAACAAAGTACTTACGAGTAATAAAACAAACGACTGCCCTCCATGTCAGTTTTGAAAATAATAAAAAGTTGTGAGATTCTAGTATTTTTTTTTTTAAATCATCTCAAACAGTGTATAACAGATTTATACAAAGTGTTATAATTATTTTAATGGTTTACGTGTTTTATGTGTAATATTAATTCAACGAGGATTATAAACAAATAAGATTTTATCATTTTGTATCAATTACAGTTCATAAGTATGGTAATATAAACTTTTTGAACTGTTCGCGAAGCCTCCAAAGCGAGTACAAAAATTTTATGAAATTACATTAAAGTTGTCAATAAACGCGGTCCAAAGTGTTGCACATATTATATCCAAGGCTATTGTTTATCTGATTGTTCATATTCGCAACAAACCAGAATAAATCGCATGTTTACGGTTGTGTCAAGTTCACAAAATATAAACAAATTCATGGGGCAACATTGGTGTGGATATCGCTTTTTTATGTTAATTTCTGATTAGAGAATATAATAATGGCATTGAGGTGCTATGAAACTGTAATTTATAATAATTGTGTTTTTGTTTTCATTTAAGGTTACCGATGTTTAAGGGCCATTGGATTTTTAAGTGGTTTAGCAGCTGGCGTTAGTTGTATATTATGGTTACAAAGACAAAAAATCACTTTACTAGGAAGTCCAGCTGATTCAGGTATAACTGTCCCAAATGTATAATGTGATTTGATACTTAACAAAATATTTGTGTTTGTTTTTTGTAGCTTTAGCAGTTATATCAGGATTATTTGGTGCTATATTAGGATCAGCCCATCCCATCGCATCAGCATTAGTATCAGCATTTTCGGGTGCACTAATCGCTGGTGCAATAATGGCAATATGCATTGCAACAATGCCCCTATACGAATTTGGTGAGCGTGAAGTAATTGTCGCTGTGGGCGGTGGTGCAATTATATGTGCCGTTATGACACTGTGTTGTGCCAAAGTTATAACAATCATTGCATCGAGTATTGTGGGCTCGGCGATGATTATTTGTTCGATAGATTTTTTTATGCACGGTTTAGATACTGTTACTTGGGTAAATAAATATTATGCCATATGAGCTATATATCATCACTAATTTTTTGTTGATTTTTTTTTTCTTCAGTTTTTAAATATGACACCGAATCCGTCTCCGCCACCCTGTTGGGGCGGCATACTGTTATGTTCATGGCCAGTTGCATCCATGATAGGAATTTTAGTTCAATCATTTATTACCGCTTGGCGGATAGACCATCAGAAACCGCCGCGGCGGAGGAGAAGAGGTGAACAACATCGGGGTCGACAAAATTCACGACCTCGGGAGACGCGCGAGGAGGCTAGACAAAGAAAATATCGTTATTTATATCAAGTGCGAACAGCACATGGCGATATTATATCACAAGTAAGTTGTATGTAATTAACATTTTTAGATTTTTTCAGTATGTACATGTTTCATTCTTATACAAAGACCTCAATTTGTAGTTGTTTACTTCGATTATAAATTTATAAGAATAGTGAAAAATAACATAAAGAGAAAGTTATAAAGGGCCACATTCTCGATTCTTTAGCAGGCATATAAGCAAACAAAATTTGCAAAATTGCGAGCTCGATACTTTTAGTGGGCAAGAAAAATGTTATTCTCGACGATTTATAGTATCCGCAATTATTATTTAACAAATTTCGTAACAAATAAAAAGTTTATGTTTATTATGTAGTCGCGTGAATAAATATTTCGCAAAAAGCAATGATTGTTTTGATGCTTCTGGACCCCACCAGGCCCTCGGCGTTATTTTGTTCACCAGGCTTACGGAAGGTTAATATCTAATCATTGCGTTCGAATTAATTTTATTTCTTATTTAGGAAAAACTTAATTAGTTGTAACAAAACTATAGGTAGGTCGTAATAGAAAAAGGATAGTCTGCGGGTACGGTTTTGAGCAGATAATTGCAAATTTTGACAAACATAGTGATGAAAAGATATTTCTTAATTTCGACTAATCTTAACATTCACAAAAAAAACAAATCGAATACAAATTTTCGTAAAATTCGAATAAACCTAGAATTCTAGAATACTATTCAAAAAACGTACTCGTCTTGATTAATCGGTAATATCATGTTGATAATATCGAAAATCTCGGATAATCTCGAAAAATTTTAGAATTCTAGAATAATTTCAATTTCAATCTACAGAAGTTATGCGACCGTGCCTAGCAAGCTATTTCATATTTTTAACTAAAGTTTGGTTCCTTTTGAAGAAAATATTAATCAAAATTATGATTTAAAAATAAAATATAATTAGAATTTGTTTTTGCAGAGTACCCAAATCAATTTGTTTATAAATAAAAATTCTTTAAACAATTTAAGATTTAATCAGTCAGTTTAATGAACTGCTTTTTATTTTTTGCATGATTCCGGTGTATCCGTTTGTGTTCCTCTCTTATAATCGTAAATTGGTTTTCCTCATTGCTTATGTCCGTCACCACTCTTTGGGTTAATCATATCTTGTAACCCGCGAAATTTTCTTTAAAGGCTTTCTGGAGGGTTTAATTAAATTCTTCGGGTATTTTTATCTTGATTGTGTTCGGATATAGTTTTTCTCGTAGAATTCTCCTTACTTGGTTCCGGCAGGTAAACCTGATGCCTATAGTAAGATTGGTGCGGTTCTTCCTGAGCGTAAATTTCTTAGCCTTTTTAAATATAAGTTGATTCCTAAATGCGTTGATTGGCGCTTCGACTTTGTTGATGCAGCCCGATTTGTAAATAATTTCGTTGTTATATTCCTCTAACCGGACTTACTAGTTACCACCTCTTTAGTTTGACATACGAATCAAGCATAATTATCTTGTGTTTTGTTCAGTGATCTAGATATATGAGTGAGGGGTCTATTCTTGCCGATATCGCCCTGGGACAGTACTGCGCCGATCTGTTGTCAGAAGGATAGGCTTGTTCAGTCCGTGGAGGCTAGTAGCTCTTTGTTATGTAAAAATGCTTGGATTTCTTTCTTTTTCATGCTGATTTGTACCTTTTCGGACTTGTTTGATTTTGTTTGTGCATTCTCTCTTCTTGTAAGGTTGGTTAGTGGCTTGGCTGTTATAGGATGCTAACCCAAACAATGACTTTAGATGTTGGGGCCTTTTGATGTTTTTGATGGCTGAAATTTGTTTAGGATCAGGTTTGATACTCCTGTTTGTGATGAGATAACCCAAGAATCCGGTTTTCTGTTTCAGGAACTCTGACTTGTCTAGATTGACTCTTAGGTTGGCTTTCTCCAATTTTGAGAAGATTTTCTCGATGTTCAAAAAATGTTCCTCTGCTGTTTTCCTCCCAAAGATTATGATGTCATCTATGTATACGTAACATATTTTGCCGAAAAATTCTTTTAAGATGTCGTCAGTCATCCTTTGTAAAATGGTTGGGACGTTCTTTAAGCCAAAAGGAAATCGTATAGAAACTCGTAATTCCCGGGGTTTAAGAGATTTCTTGTATATCCGCTTTTTTCATTTTTATCTGGTGGAACCCCGACATTAGGTCTATGGTTGTAAAAAATATACAGTCTTCAAGATTTGCTAATGTACTGGATATATCTGGAATCGGATATGAGTCTGATATTTTGATGGCGTTCAGTCTTTTGAAGTCTATGATCATCCTATTTTTTTTTTGTTTTGTTTGTGAGGCTTCCTTCTTGTTGATTGTTCTTGTCAACATCCCAGATCGGTGAGTTTTTTGGGCTTTTAGAGGGTTTAATAATTCCGTCTGTTAAGAGCTGGGTTATTTGTTTCTCCACCGTCCTGTCGCATATTGTTTGGGTAGAAATATGACTTGATATAATGGTTCATCCGTAGTAGCTTTAATTTCGGCCCTTACCCCGGTATCGATTGTTTGTTTATAGGTTAGAATAAAATTTTACATTTTGATACTATTGTTTAGAGTTGATCTGCTTACTGATTCCTATGTCACCCGCTGATTTTATTTTTAATTTTTGGGATGGCATTATTGGCCAATTTTGGGTTTATAAAATTTTTATTGTCTCCTGTGCCGATTAGAAATTTGAGAATATTGCCGTTTTTTAGCCTTGGTAGGCTAGAGGGCTTCCGTCATAAAATGTACCTCAAAATCATCTTCTGTATATGGTCGTCATTGGATATTTCCTCTTGTACTTTATCGTTGACCAAATGGTTATAATAGTCTTTTTTTGGTTGTGATTGTTGTCTTACTGGTTCGTAACGGTTAGAGTAATCTCGTTTTGCCATTGGACATCCTGTTTGGTTCGACGGTTGATGTAGTTTTCCTGCATTGTTTATATTGATGAGTCAATATCCAGTGGTATTGGTGGCTTACAGGTGTTTGGCCTTGCCGGTGGTAAGTTGTTTTGATTTTGGTTGACATGCTATTCCGTGATTTTGGTGTTGTATACTGTAGGCCATTAGGTATATCTCCGCTCACGTTATTCTTTTTTGTATTGACAAGCTTCTGAAATTCAGGCCTTTAATTTCTAGACAGAATGCGTACGCCTCTGATAGTGTGGTTGGTTTTTGAATTATAAGCATTTTAGATAATTCTCTATTCAGTCCCCGGACGAAAATGTATATAGCTCTATTCCTGTATGTTTCTCAACCAAAACGTTGATTGTGCTGAATAGTCCTCTGTTTTGACTTTGTTGACTATTAACGAGAATTTATGGTTTACAGTGGCATAGAATTCATCTACTGTTTCATAGCCTGCTTATATCTTTCTGGTCTTGTTCATTTCGTGATATTACCAACGTTGCTATATAGTTACGGGAATCACAGGGCTTTCTAAATTTTCAAATCGTCCATCGATTTTTTCAGTTAGTTTGATTTGGGTATTCAGAGCCTCAGTTAACTACTGAAAGGCGGACCGAATTTGGACTAACAGTTCCGTCATTTTTCCTTTTTTTTAATAAATTGAGTTCTGGGGATGACATGTTCTACCAACACTATTTTCGATGTTCGATAGACTTTGTATCTCTTTTTTTAAGAATAAAAATGTACGCTATTTCGCTTATTTTTTATTACGTTTTTTTATTATGCTTTCGACTTGTTTGAATCATCGTGCTATTTCTTCTCCACTTCATCACCAACAAATTTTTTTTCGATACTTTACCGATTACGATGGAATTAGATAGTATAGAAAACTTTACTAATAGACGGAGATCGCAATAGATAAAGCGTAATTGAGAAAACAAAAAAAAAGAGACACAATGTTCGATCGAACATCGAAAATAGTGATGGTAGAACATATCATGGCTGTGCTCATATTCATAAAACAAAGGGGCACAACACGAAAATTCCCATTTTTCAGGAAATCATTTAAAATCGTATGAGTTTTTTAAATTTAAGTCTTTTTTTTGGAGTAATATTACAAAAAATTGATAATATGCATATAAAATCGAGTAAAGAGATTTCGAATTTTAAATAATATGTAAAAGGGCACAACTCGACTTGTGGCCGTTTGTTTTGTGACCACAGAGTTATACAATAATATTCCGATTTTAGTTATTAAAATTTTGAATTAAAAGTTACACAAAAATGAGTTGGATTTTCATTTCCAATATTTTATGGTTTAGCGGTCCCAACAGATTTTTTTCTTAGTGTACTCCGGTTGATTAAACACTTGAGATCAATCATCTTGGTAATATTTACTATCGGCTCTTAGTATAATATTTGCTATAGGCTTTCACTTTTTACTTATTGTTTTTAAATAAATATTAAAAACAATGAATTTATAAGACTTTCTTTTTGTGATATTATTTTTTATTTTTATTGGAAGACCGGTTTCGGATTTTCTTCCTTCGTCAGTTCCTTTTATTTTTGCAATGCTACTTAATTTGATTCTTATTTTAAAATTAATTTATAAATTGTTTCGTGTCTTTTTATGAGTAACCAAAATAAACATAGAAATAACATAATTTACTGGCACAGATACGTTGATGATATCTTAATGTTATTCCAGGGTTATTATTATTACTTGAGGGCCATGTGGGGGCTCAAGCCACCCCGCACTGCGACCTAAAAGATCTTTTGTGCATTAAGCCCTACTTAATTATCCGTCCAGTCAATATTCAAGCTCTTAATGAACCTGATAATACTGCCTAACGGTACGTGATACATACTATCTGGGCTCATTGCTCTCCCTCCTAGATGTAAAAACATTTACTTCTGCTAGAAGAGCGGTAGCATTGGGACTCAAGGATATCGAGAGGGCAGACCCACTCCCGTATATTCCTATCCATGCCTCGTCTACCGTTTTGATTTTACTCTTGCGAGTTGCTGGGACATACTATCTGGGCTCATTGCTCTCCCTCCTAGATGTTTACTGTTGAAAGTACTTCTACACGCGATACATATTATCTGGGCTCATTGCTCTCCCTCCTAAATGTTTACTGTAGGAAGTACTTCTACACGCGTTACATACTATCTGGGCTCATTGCTCTCCCTCCTAGATGTAATAACATTTACTTCTGCTAGAAAAGCGGTAGCATTGGAACTCAAGGACTTTGAGAGGGCAGACCCACTCCCGTGTATTCCTTCCCGTGCCTCATCTACCGTTTTGATTTAACTCTTGCGAGTTGCTGGGAATAAAAAAGTCGCCTATAGGTCACCCAGGTTTACTACAGGAAGGCTAAATAAAACTGGAGGGTGCCTGGTATCCAGAGTCCGCATATATAGACTGATTAACCTATCAGCCATTCATCCATCGGCAATAATAATAATAATATTCCAGGGTTCATTAAGGCAATTGGATAATCTACACAAACACATAAACAATATTCATCAAAACATAAAGTTCACGTTGGAGATAGAAGTTGACAAATCTATAAATTTCCTAGATATTACAATTATAAATCAAAATCAAAAACACGAATTTAAAATATTTAGAAAATTAACTCAAACAGACCAAACAATAGACAAAACATCGTATCATCCACCACAACAAAAATATTCGGCATATAATCATATGATATACCGATTGAATAATATTCCAATGAATGAAAACAATTATATGGAAGAGTTAGACACAATAAAAACGATTGCAGTGAAAAATGGATATGACGAAAATTTAGTACAACACATCAATTCTAAAGTGAGACAAAAAATGCGACAACATCAATTCACAACAATGTACGATGATAGTAGAGGTATAGAGAATACAACAAAAAAATATATCGGAATGGAGTACAATGAAAAATACAGAAAAATAATGGATATAATTCTAACCCAATATGGATACAATATGGCCTATAAAACATTACATTATATACTATACATTTAAAAAAAACGATTTAGACAGTGGAGTCTACAAATGAACGTGTAATGACTGTTCAAAATTTTACATCGGCCAGACCGGGCGTTCATTCCATCAGAGGTTTTTAGAACATACGCAGGAAATCAACAGGGCAAATGATACCACAAATTTTAAATCTAATTATGCAGAACATCTTTATACAGAAAAACATTCATACACAAATTTACAAAATAACCTTATAATTCTACACAAACTTCCAAAGGGCAATATAATGGATCGAATGGAAGAAATTGAAATATATAAACACCGCAATAATCCACTTTTACTTGATAATATCACAAAAAGAAAGTCTTATAAATTCATTGTTTTTAATATTTATTTAAAACCAATAAGTAATTCATTGTGATATAAGCCACAGCACCAGAAAAAAAATAAAATGGATACATACCATTTTTACAGTTCTTTCACTTTTTATTAATCACTGTAGTGGAGTATATGCTACACTCTTTAAAAAGTTCCTATAATTGTAACTTTTCCGTCTGGTCCTTGTTTCGGCGCCAATTAAATAGTTAATCTTTTCAGTAACACACACGTTCTCCCTCTCTTTTTCTCTCTATCTCTTGCCATCTCTCTCGCTCTCTCTCGCTCTCCCTCTCTCGCTCTCCCTCTCTCGCTCTCCCTCTCTCGCTCTCTCTTTGTCTCTCTTTCTCTCTCTTGCTCTCTATCTCTTTCTCACTCCCCCAAAATGACATTCTAATCTGTTTACCACTTATGTAGTTTTATGTTCTAAACCTCGCATTATTAAACTCTGCAGTAGCAAGATGTTTTATCATATATCAATGTATTTGTGTCATTTTCACAGTCTGAGTCAGTTATACTACACATGCTTAAGTTAAGTTCCTTTTACTCTATTAATATTATTTAGTTGATTTAAAAGGAAAATGTTTGAAAACTGAGATAATGCGCTTAAACTTTATGGATTTGATGGACGATATCTATAATTTTTTAACCCTACTATGAATGACGTGGAAGTTTATTTACAGTTGGGGTTGGGTGCGGGGTTTAGTTGGAGATTTATCTTTGGTGTTTGAGTTGAAAGTTAGCTTCATGTTAATTTGAGTTGAGTTCATCTAATTTTTCGGGCCGTGTTTCCCGCGTTTTATATTGAGTTGAGGATTAAGTTCGGGTCGAATTGGAGGTTTAATTGAGGTTAGGGTTTTATTGTAGGTTAGGTTGAGTTTAATCTATCCAAGTAAATAGTTTTTCGGAGCGTACTGATTTGAGGGAAAATTGGGCGTTGAGTTTTGTGTAAAGTGAGCGGTTGGGGCTTTTAAGTTTGCGAAAACTAAAGGGTTTTGTTACGAATTTATTTGGGATTCGACTGAAGATTAAATTGAGTTGATATGAATTGGATTCATGTAGGCTTGCAAAGTTCGAACAATGTTGATTTGGTGGTTGAGTTAGTCTTTTAGTTTGAAATAGTGTTATCGGTTGTGTTAAAAGTTGAATTGGGGTTTAATTGGTCATTGAGTTGGATTGGGGTTAAGAGGGTTGGGTTGGGGATTGATTTTCTTATTCCATTGGTGATTGCGTTGGGATTGAGTCGGAGGTCAACTTGAAGATTAAATCGGGGTTGAGTTGGAGATTGAGTTGAGTAAGAAATTAAACGTTTCAGTTGACTTGAAAAGAATTCACGTATGCACGTAATTTTTCGGAGCAAAGTTCTGATCACCTCGTGAGTTTCAGCCCTTTATATTTTTCAATTAAATTTTATTTAAAAATTATCATAAAACTAGAATTTTAGATCTTTTACAAGCAATTTTGCTGAAACCATTAAGTCGAACAATTTGAATTAATTTGGTGTCAGTTCGAAGATGTGGCTAATTGTGGTTTGCTATAATGTAGTGAGCAAAAAAAATTTATCTGTGGATGCAAATCAATACGATCTAAATCATGTTTCAAATGCTTGTATTGTAGATGTTGAGGGAACATTTGAAATATATTGCATGCTGTTGTGAATTGTAGGTTGCTATAAATTTATTTCGATCCAAAAACATTTTTTTTTGTCCAAGACCAATTTTCTCGACGTTTTGAAGGTCCCTAAGTTCGAAAAAGTAAAATCCAAATGTCCACATGTCTGTCGTTGGGCTGTCTGCCTAAATCTCCGTGAATCATTTTTTACCCATCTGTTCCTATGACCAGGGGGGGGAATTGAATAGCTTTTAGAACCTGTTCGTCATGAGGATCGAGAAGAGTACTTGTCATACGAATTGACTCAAAACTAGATTTGTTACATTTTTTGCACGGTAACTTTGTTTTTTGTGTGGATTTACCACACACATATTTTTTGCAATTGAAACATAAACTAATAGTTTTGTTTTGGCGCAAGATTTGCGAATATTGGACTGATTTCTTGTTGGTAATAATGATAGCATTTGAGGAAGGTTTCTGGATTCACTTTTTTATTCAACCGCCAAGCTCTTCAGCCAATTAAAAGAAATAAATATTTCTGATTGCCGCTAAATCTATAATATTGTAAAAGACTTTCAGATGCCATATACGAAACCTTTCGTTTACGCTGTATTTTCGTGCCATTTGGTCAAGTACGTCAACTCCAAACTTAATTTTGGTATAAAACTTAATAATCTCGGGAAGACGGTTATTTTTGTCTTCATTTATGACAAGTTTATGTTTTGTAGTTGTATTAGTACCTTTTTTGGGGGGTTTGCATAGAGTTAAAACGTAAGAGCCTTATTTGTTAAGCAATAGGTTCATTTTATCCTTCTTATTTTTTGCTCTTTTTGGTAATTCCTTTTTGTTAATCCGGATAGTTCGAACCAAAGTCGTTTTTTTTCAAGTAATTTTTCGTAAGTGCCATGCCTGTGAAGAAATTATGGGTGGTTATATTTGTTCCACGCCCTGAGTATGGTTTAGCTAGTTTTAGAACTGCGAACTCGCTCAGAGGTCTGCTGAGGCTCGTCATCTTTGTCTAAGTACGGGAAGCCATTCATGAGATATTTGCTTTTTACGTTCGCAGCTAACTAAAATTGTATGCCAAATTTGTCTGGCTTGTTTTGCACGTATTGTGTATAAAACGGATTTCGCCTTTACTGGGAACAACTGATCATCAGTGGTAATGTTTGCATTAGGCTTACAACAGGCCTGACTGTTTTCAATAAATTTATTCCATGTTTGAGAAATTAGGGCAAACATATCATTTTTTTAAAACATATGTAAAGTGAAAAACAGAAATTGTATGAGCTCAAGGTCATGGTATTTACCAAGAAATTAGTTAACCCGTCAATTTGAATTAATTGAAATGAAATAGGTCCGTTAGCGCCACCACTGAATACACGACCGGTGCGAGGCCTGGTGGTGAACATCCTGAAGTAACCAATTTCCCTTCGTCAGGCAACACCAAAAACAAAATGGAAAAACGTCAAACTACACGACGTGTTTTTAGTCGGTCTTCTCTCTTCGTCATCAATCGTCATAAAGAACAACAACGTGTGCATCAAAACAGTAGCCATTTTAATCAAATAAAAATATAAACATAATCGATAATAATCTCGTGTAATAATAATTGTTTTCGAAGAAATAATAACAATTAAATTAATAATAATTATCAAGTGAAATAAAAGTAATCTGCTTTTCGTTTTAATTAAAGTATTTTATTTATTCGTGTAAATCAAAGTCTCCCTTTTTTTCGGGACTACTCTCGTCCATTCGACAAGACAATCGCAAATCTGCTAAGCCATCGTGGTTAACAAGCTCCTTGTAGACAAAAGTGTCTGTAGTGAAGCACTTTGGTTTAAAAAATTTCATTATACAAAAAGATCATTGATACAAATATATTTAGTAATACTACCTAGTCTCTAATTTCCTTAAACTTACATACATAGTGCGAGTATGGAGATTTTGGCTACGAATGAAAACAATCTTTAGGACTTTATATACATAAAGATATCTAAGGGGGAGTAAATTTGGTTACCAAATTAATGGGAGCATTGGCATCAACTGTTAAGCCTAAGCATTTAAACTGAAGTACTTCATCAACGATAAAATACTATGATGTGCACTGATTTCTCTCACATGAGTACGAATGATAAGCTATTGGCCCGAAGTTTGGCACGTTAACATGTCTTTCAAAGCACATTATTTTTGACTTCTCGCTGACAGTAAGCCTATTAGAGAAGCACCCTTTACCTAATTGGTTTAAATCATTTTCCAGACGTTTTATTATTTTCTCCATTTTAGAGATCGGTCTATAATTATTTAATAACAACGCATCTACTTTTTTTAAGATCGGAATCACTGTTGCATTTTTTAGCAAGTTTGAAAATAAACGGTGGTTCAGACATAAATTGAAAATAAACTTCAGTACGTCGACTAGAAGAAACTACAAGCAATGTTTAACCACAAATTTATCGATGCCACGAGATCGATGGTAATGTGAATTAGAATATATTATATGAATATGAAATATGTTAGCATTTTCTTTATTTTTAAACATTAAATATGAAATCCGCCAAATTGACGGGTTTCGTAAATCTAGTGTTAAGATCGATGTTGACCAATTTTTATATTATGCTGGTTTGAGGATTGAGTTGGGCGTTGAGCTAGGGGTTGAGTTTGGGATTGAGTTGGGGGTCGATATGCGGGTTGAGTTGAGGTCAGATTAGCTTTGAGTGAGCAGTTATATTCGGGTTTATTGGTGGTCGAATTGAGAGTTGAGTTAGAATTAGCTTAAGTTGATTTACGTTAAGTTCATGTACGTGTTGAGTTTGGGGTTGGGCTCAGTGCTACGTTTTACATTTATTAGTTTTACAGCTTTGCCACTTTCACAATGTGGACGAAGTAATTGAGTAGTTTTTTAATTGAAGTTGTAAAATAGACTCAAACTGCTTATTTGAATTTTGCAGTGACGATGGAGTCACTCTAGTTAATGAATTCAGACATTTGAGTTTAACTATTTGAATTGATTTTGTGGTGGAAAATGACCGACACAGTTGAGGATTGAGTTGATGGTTGTATTTGGAATTGAATTGGTGTTGAGTTGCGGTTGAGTAAGAGGTTCAAAAAGGATATGGGCGTTCAGTTTGGTGTTGAGTTGGGGGTTGAGTTTGGGGTTGTGTTGGAGTTAATTTAATCGTTTAGTCATTCAGTTGAAGATTTGAGTATAAAATCAAGGCCCTATGACTGAATAAAAATTCTCACGTTGATTCTGCAGTTTTAACTGCAAATATAGCGAGTTGGTGAAGTTTGAATAAATTGGGCTAGTTACTTCGGTCTAAAAAGACCAAAAATGACGAAAAATATGGTTGGTCCAAAACCACTTTTCTCGACGTTTTGAAAGTCCTTGAGACCCTGAGTCTGAAAAAGCAACAAAAAAAAAAATGTCCGTCCGTCTGTCTGGATGTCTGGATGTCTGTACCCATGATATCTCGAGAACGGCTTGTCCGATTTGGAATTTTTTTCGCCAATCTGTTTCTATGGTCAAGGCGGAGATTTTAAAAGCTTTTTGATACTATACGTCAAGAAGGTGGGATACCTGCCATACGAGTTGATCCAAAATACCTGTATTTTAAATATTTACGATTTTTTTTATATTATGTTGGGTTGATTGTTGAATTGGGCATTGAATTTGGAATTGATTTGAAGGTTAAGTTAGGAGTCAATTTGCGGGCTGAGTTGAAGTTGATTTGGAGTTGAGTTGGGGTTGGATTATAGGATGTAGTGAGTAGTTAAGAAATTTTTTTTATGATGGAACTTGCCTATTTATCAACCGATTATGATGAAATTCGACATGTGTATTGGAAATGGGATTCTAAAATGAGTTTTGGATGAAATTTTAGAATATGGCCAAGTATGATGGAACTTGACTATCCCGTAACTGGGTATCATCAAATTTGACATGTGTGTTGGGAATGGAATTCCCAACAGAATCAATTCAAATTTAAAGAATTCAGGTTTGTCGTAATGGCGGACATTTTTTTAGTAGTAAATATTACACCCACCTCGTTGGTTGCCATTTGGTTATTCCTGGTGCAATCAGAGCGAGCCGAGGTAACTAGAGTCCTAAACATAGACTGAAAAGTCATCAGTGGACTAAAATATTTCACTAAATTGTAAAACCTTTGTAAAATACAGGCATTCTTAGAATGTTTTACTAAATGGGTTTAGTGCAGAAAATTATAGAAAGAAAAGAAGGAACATCTTTATCAAATTATGTTATATCACTAGTTAGTGTTAATGTGCTTAAAAAAAAAACTTCAAATTATTTTTCTAGAATTACGTATCAGCATTACAAAAACGAATACAACCGGGTGGCACTGGACCACCATCGGAACAATCAACACGGACCGGTTCAAATGAGCGAAATACACTGCGTAGCGATCGAACACATTTTACAAATCTGCCCGATTCCGATGGTGACAAAATGGAAGTGGTGCACGAGCGTGGATGATGATGCAAGAGATATTTTTTTATTTTTTAATAATTAATTTAAAAAATAAAAAAATATAGAATTTAAAATAATAATAATAATATCTAATAATAAAAAAAAAAAAACTATAAATATATAAATAAATATATTAATTATAAATAATAAAAAGTTGTGTGTCAGTTTATTATTATTATAAATAACATAAATTATATTATTTTATAAAAAGTACATCAACACAAAAAAATTCCTTTTTATTATTATCAACAAAACAATTATATTGAATACTGTAAATAGAAGACTATATAAATATTATTAATTAAATATATAATTTTTAATTAAATTTATTATAAACAAAACACAAAAAGAAAAAGTAAAATACTTGAACAGTGTGCAATGACGATAATAAATACACGAGAACAAAATTATAATTTATTTTTATTTTACTACAAATTAATTAAAAATTAAATTAAAAAAATTTCGGTTTCATTCTATCAAATTTGTTATAATTATAAATTAAATACATACGTGCGCGTATTCTGTGAAAACAGCATAAAACAAATTTTTATGTTTAAATTTAATTTAAATATTTTAGAATTTATATATACGAGTACATAGATTAGAATAACAACAACAAATTTATTAATTTAAATAAATCATCGAAATTGTTAAATATTTTTTATGTTTTTTTATTTTTTATTTAGTAAATTACATTTTTTTAATTGCTACAATTTTTATTACCCTACTTGTTTTTATGATTTTTGAAGAGAATGCTGCGGAGTAAAGATTTTTTTTGTTTAGTCGATATTTGATTGACATTGGGAGTAGAGGAACATACAAATAATGTTCTTGCGATTTTATGTACCAGACGTTATCCAGGTGAGTTTAACGTTTTACGTTTTTTATTTTGATTTAAATCCAGCCTCTTCTTGAATTTAAGTTTTTCTTATAAACTATAGTCTAGGCTTAGCGCCGGGGTACACTAATTCCAAAATATATAATTGCAGAGAATAACTGATAAATACATATTCCGGTAGTAGCTCCATCCAGTAGTAAGCTCAGATTGTAGTATATTAGAAGAGTAACTTAGATCCAAAGGATAGATTTATTATGATTCCATAAAGCAACTTTAATTTTTTTATTCGTCACACTTACACAATTAATTAAAACTAAGGTATGGCTTAAATATAAGTGTAGTGTGGATTTTTTAATTTTAGGTTTTATAATGCCTATTACGAAATGTGGCTTCTGGCCGCTACCTCATTAGTTTATTGAACATCATAGTGTTCTCCCTTAACAAGTTTGCGGTACGTTTAGTTATCAAGCTTCCTTGCTTGAGCCCGAGTCCAAATGTTGAAGTGTAGTTGGTTTAAAGCGCTGCCAAGAGTATGGAAGTGTATTCTTTCGCTTATTCTTAATACGTTGAAATTCGAACATATAAAGTGCGGTCAAGAATTCAGCCACTGCGCAGTATGAAGCAAATTTGTCAAAAAATTAGTTTTACAGCGAAAGCTGTGCGCGTTCTATCTGCTCATCTAATCTCGTTTAATAAATTTCCTTTTTCATTTCCACTAATTATAACCTAAAAAAATGTTAAATTTCAAATCAAGCAACTACCGGCTGCTCTTTCATTTTTTTATGCATCATAAACTGCGCAGCGTCCGAATTCTTAACCGCACCCGTTGTTTTGCCACTCGTGTTTTCTAAAATTTGCAATTTGACACAAATTTTTTGTGTGGCGCAAGTGAAGATTTAGAAGAACATTTTTCAGATCTTTCAGCTTTCTAGAGTTATCTAATTGCATTTCATACAATTTTCTGAAATATTTGGTGACAAGAATAATGAATAAATTCCAGAGGTGTAACAAATCCTAATCTTTTGTGTTCAACACTTCTCTATACACTTGTATTTGCTTCTTGAGTTAATTTAACCTTAACCTTTTATTTTCGACCACCCCTCCCACCTCCATGTTGAAATTATATTCTGTTAATTCCCAGTTACTTTTATGACATTGGCTATAAATGTCTTCAGTTAACTGATTTTTGGCGGTTTTACTATTTGATTATTTTCATGAGCCTTCTGCGCGATAAACCTCCAAGAGTAGCTCTGTTGCGTTTGGGTGCGTAGGTATGTCTCAGATGCGCATAGTTCTTTGATATTACAAATCTTACTTTCTTTATTTCTTTCATATTTCTCAACTCTGTTATTCCCTTAGTACAGTGCTTCTCAATCTGTGGGCCGCGGCCCCTAGTAAGCCTTAAAACCTCGCCTTAATATCTCTAATAAACCGCACAATTTCCTCGCACACAAATGTCTGAATCTGCCTATTATCAATGACCGCTGAGGCTTTCTGGATTAATGGTTTTTGTAAGATATTTTATGTGTATATGAATTCCACAATCACGAGGATTTTGGTAGGCAAATTCTTATTCTACAATGATCATGAACAGGAATTTCAGATCGCAATCATTTGATCTGCGGGCCAAAAACATCATGGTTAAATTTGAGGCCTTTTATGAAGTACCAACATTTTTAAACCAAAGGTCGATATTCGATTTTTTGGTAAATTACGGATATTACAAACTTCAAATTTTGGATATAAAATTGCTAACTCTGAATTTTGTACAGAAAACTTAATTTTTTCCAAGTATTTCCAGAATTTTCATAGTTCGATAATTCAGAAGAATTAAATCCAAATTTGGTCTTTAATACCTAAGTAAAAACCATTTGACGCTAAAATTAAAAACGAAGCAAATTCGGGTCGGCTTATCCAGAATAGTCAGCTCAAAAATGTTTAGATTTAACCTTTAACCTTAGTCATTTTGTTATCTGTTCTGCTCCATACATATGTCTAGTTAAAATATTTAGTACCGGAGTTTTTACAGAAGCATCCAATTTTTAATAGTTCCTTATGCCAAATCTTTTCAAGTTTTTCAAAATGTTTAATAACTTTTTGGAATTCTACAATTTTTGCGTAAAAGAATTTTATAATCCTACAAATGAAGATGAAGCCGAAGGAATATTTTGGGTTGGTAGAACATTTTTTTAAATTGTAGAATACGGATATGAAGAAGTCCCAGCTGCGCGGGACATCTGAGATCCTTGAACAAGAATGCGAAAAATGCTAGCTGTAAATTCATTATTATTGAATAAAATTTTTGGGGGCTCTCTGATTTCGGGGGCCGCAGTATGAAAAGTTTGAAAAGCACTGCCTTAGTATCTCCAATACCTCTTCTTTTACATATTTTTCCTTATTATTGTTTTTTTTTTTAAATTTCCTAGATATTAATGTCAAATTCTTTGGGGTTACTCGAAATAATAGTTATTTACGTCACAAGGGCGGTAAATGAGTTGTTACAGTACGAGAAGAGCCGAGTTCAGAATTTTGAACGAGTTCTGTAACAATGATTTAACGTACGTGTAACGTACAACGTTTTATTTCATACTACATACATGGGACATTAATTTTTTAATTTAAAATTAAATTTTAAAGTAAAAACATGAGTTTGAAATTTAAAGAAAATCAATCCAAATGATTTTCAAATTATTAAGTTACCTTAGTTATTTTTTTTTTTGTTTGGTTTTATATTTTTCTGTACTGTAATAGCTCGTTTTCCGGACACTTTAGTTCTATACCGTCATAATTCATTTCCCGGACAGAAATCAATCACGTAATCATTGATTTTCGGTATAGTATGAAATAAAGTAAGTTTTTTATGTCCCAAAGAATATGAAATCTTTTTGTAGTTGTGTTGGTATAACAAGAGCAAAAAAAAGTGAGGTTATAGTTTACTGTTTTAAGGTTATGTTTTAAATATTTACATAAAAAACTAATAATATACGATTAAATAATTAAAACAAGTATTTTTTTTAAATTTAATAAATGTTTCATAAATTTTAGCGCAGTAATATTCACATAAACCACAAATGAAATATTAAATGGAGTTTTGTTTTTGTTTACAATTCACTTTGACATTTCACATTCCTATGTATTTGTAAAGAGTAAAAGCGAATCTACCAAAAAATCCGGAGTAAAGCAAAATGCTCTCGAGCAAAAAAAAGTGCTTTATTTTCTCCCAAAGAATTTGTAATGTCAAATTGTTACCCTTCGAGTAAAATTTTTTACCCTTCGGGTAAAATTTTTTACCCTCAGAGTGTTTTTTTTTCCCATAGAATTTGACATAACACTCATTTAATATTTGGGGTTACTTTGGAAGCTTCCGTAAGTTTCATATAATCCATACTTATTTGCTTTATTTAAATAAATAAAATTCCCGATATTTCAATTAGGTACTTTGTTAGTCCTCTAACATTATATAAATAACACACACAGTTTATGAAATTGATATAATTAATTTAAATGTTTATTTATTTATTTATTAATTTAATATAATTTATTTGGCCGACACCGAATTTATTATTATGTATTTATAACCACCATTTTCCCATTATAATTTAATCGCCGCGATGAATGCGTCAGTCATTTGATTATTCATTGTATTTTGTTTCGTCACCTTGTATGGAAGAGTTTGTCACTTCCATACAAAGTGACAAACACGTCTCGTTCTACTGTTTTGTGTTTGTGTAATACGTAGGTGTTTCTTTGCGAATTGAATGTGTTCGCGTGCGAACTGATTGTATGGTAGAAAGCGAAAGAATTGTGGCGAATGAGTGAACGAGCCGCCACAACTTCTACTAGTTTGACCGGTATCATCCATATAGATATCAGTTGTTGACTTAAATGAGTTTATATACCGATTTTGATGAAATTCATTCAATTAATAATATTTTCTGTCCCTTAGCAAGATTTGCCTACCCTTAATATAACTTCCCTTCACTTAACGTAATTACTTAGGACAATTTCCCAAATTGACTTAATAAAATTCCATTTTGCCCTTATCGCCTTTTGTTCGTATCGGCATTAGGTGTGTCGGTTTTTTGTTTGACGTCCTTTTGTCTGTTTGAATTTAATCGCTAATAATGATCAACCCAATTAGGAAGTGTGATGTTTTTAAAATTGTCAAAAATAACGACGTACTTTTCCTGGGAATTCTGATGAGCGGTTGGGAATTGAAATTTGCCCTTGTTTGACTATAGAGTTTTGTTAACTCCTAAAATGTTAAATGAGTTTTCGCTATAACCCTTTTCAAGTGGTGCTTAGGAAATTTGACTCTCGCTTTCCGTAGTTTACCAAAATACAGAAATACCGAAGGGTTAAAATGTCATGAGAAAGATCTTGTTAAAATGCTTTATGTTTTACTTAGATGAGGTTCAACTCGAAGCAGCGATTCTTTTTTACAAAATGTGTTCATATAGCTAAATTCTCTCAAATAAGTATGTTGGTCTAATTTCTTGGTCACTTATATCTTTTGTTCACAAGGGACGATTTGAACCTTAATTAGAATAATAACTTCAATATGATTGGATTTTCTTCACTTTAAATCACATAATATTGGGAGTGTGCAATAATTTAAAGGGTTGTTTTGGTAAAAGTACAGCTTTATTGTGGAAAAATGGTTGCAAATTGAATCGTTCAAAGTATTGCCCATCGCTCGCCATTAGCTTTTCCCATATTTTTGGTAAGAGGTGAATTCCACGACGAAAGAACGACACATCCTTAAAGGCTATCTGCGAATCGACCCATTTTTCCGTATCCTCATAAGATTTGAAGGGCTGCTCAGAACAAGCCATAAGTTATCGATTGAACTAGATAGGTATAGTAATCGGAAGGAACAATATCAGTTAAGCGCTTCTAATGTTTCCTTATGATTTTTTTTTTATATTACGAATGAGACTGCGCTCATCTAGCCATTTTGCTTTCAAATACAATTTTGTGGCCTCGTTCTTTGGAACCCTCATTCAACGACCGGGTTATCTATCATATGGCGAATATAGGAGTTTCCATGTTCTTGGAGCCCTATTTCATGTTTTGCTCTCTCCACTTGAGCTTGGCATCTAGGGTCATGCCAAGGTAGTTAGCTGTATTTGCGTATGGCACGTGTCGCAAGTTAATTTCTATAGGTAGATGGTAAGCCTTTTGAGATGTAAAGTTAATATGCGTGGATTTTGTCTCATTAAGCTTGATTCGCCAACGCTTCCTTGAGCGGTTTCGCAACAAAAGGACGAGCGTTGCCATGCTGGAAAATCGCTTTGTCAAGTTTTTTCATGATTTCGCAACTGTTGATAATACACTACATCCAGCTGATCCACTAAAATACAGGGGGCCTATTATGAAATTTTCGACAGTGCTTGTTTTCGACAATATCGAAAATTTTCCTGTTATGAAATTAATAAAATAGGCGATCGCGCTGTATTTCAGATGACGTCGAACAATATACGCTCTTGAGGTCACGAATGCTTACGTATATGTTCAATAATAATTCGTGAGATATAAACTTTTAGTTAATCGGTTCATAATGAAATATTTTGATTTTGGAGTTTTTTCGATTAATTTATTCGATAGTTTATTTCCGATATTGTCGAAAAAAAAGCGCTATCTGAAGAAGAGCTTGTTGCCATGAATATTCGACTTTGCGATGATATTTTGCGCATCAGATTATCAAGCCAGTATCATTCAAGCAACAATTCACAGGTCATTTTGCGCCTTTCGGCGTCCCTCGGCTTCAACTCGTACGGCACCCAATTTTATTGTTTATTAATCATTCCAAAGGTATTTAAACGTCTGGAAATCGTTCATCGGTCAACATGTAACCAGAAAGTCCATCTCCCGTTGCCGTCTGGTTGTTCTTCTCGGGTCTTCATCAAGTGGAGTTTCCACTTTCACATCTTCAAACATTTTCAGCAGGCCAGAACACTCCTTACCTTCCGAACAAAATCGCCTCTTTTATAGCGATGAAACCAATACTTGCATGTTGAAATCGATTGAACATAATCACCATAAGCTTCCAACAGCATTTTGGTGTCAGCAGTAATTTTCTCCAAATGGAAGAAAAATGCGAAGCTATCCGCAAATTGCGTTTTATTGGCATAAAATTCGACATATTCAACCGTCAAAAAAATAACGTCTTTGGCACTTCGGCAAAATAACACAATATGCTGAAAACCAAAGCCAACTCATGATGCTTTGACATGCAGTTAGCAACGATAACCCGATGAAATATAGTACTAGTTACGCCATCTCTTGAAAATCCCTTAAAATTAAATTTTAAAATAAAATTACCGCACACTCCTAATATACCTAGAATAAAACATCGTATGATGCCAATTTGTATTCTATTAAGGGGAAATTTCAATATGGCATAATCACTAGTACATATATGTATAACTGATTTGTGTATGTCAATAAAATGTAAGCGCTAAACTCAAGAGATCCTGTGTGTAGTAATTGCACTCAACTCCAATCGACTACTGCATAATTGCATGGATTAGTAAACATTTCCGGCTGCTCAACTGGTCATGTGCTTAAACAAAACATCATTCAACGACATTCGACTCAAATTTCAATATTAATGAACTATGTACATATATTCGAACATACTTCTACTGTCACTTACAAAATTCAAGTGACATCTGTCGTGTAAAGTGGCTTTAGATGTAACAAACGACTAAGAGAATGGCAAAATTGATATGACGTGACGGTAGTTATGGAAAATGGCGGGACACGACTATGATAATTTGGAGTGTAAGCAAATTTCGGTCAAATACCAATTTGCTTACAGTAAAATCGATTTAAATATTCAAGTTAAAGAATTTTCAAATTTTTTTGACTTGAACGTTGATTTGAGTTATTTTGAACCAGAAATCTTTGATTTATGAGCGAAAATACGAACAGCGTACTATACAGCAAAACCTTTCTTAGCGATACGAGATAGGAAGAAGTTGTAGAGGGTTTTAATCTAGTTTTTGGGTTAGGAAATATCTCCTAATATATTTAATGTAGTTATAATTGGGCCACCCTATTATATGTTTAATTTTATGCATACATTTTAGGCGAGAGTACGAGACAGACAGTAAGCTAGTTTCCTAATTTGCATAGTAACAATAAAAGTTTTTTTATTTAAGTATCGATTCCCAGTATGGCTTTCAGAGTTCCAGCTACATCAGCATAATAATTTTAAAACCCATAAATTTTGGGTTCTGTTGCATTTTTTGTGACTTAAGTCAAAGTTTATAACATAAACCACGATTATTTCTTGCCTAACTTTGTTCTGGAAATTCAGTCGAATCGCATCGGCGTCTATTAGCCTTAAATCAACAAGTTCGACCAAAAATATTAATCCAAGCTACACTTATCCAGCCGTATAACGCACGTTATATTTTTTTTTTTAAGTTTAGACAAACTAATGTGTGTGTCCATATCACCTCTCTTTTTCTTTACATTTTTATCTCAATAATATTTAAGTCTATAAAACAATATTTCTCTCTTTTAGGAATTTACTTAATACAGCATAATTTTGATAATTCATTAATAAATCGGATAAATTTCGGCTGTTGTTCAAAATTTAAAATTGACCTTGATTTCTTAAATTTGCATATTTTGTGCATTTGAAAATTATGTTCAATGTCTTCTGGGACGTTACAATTGTCACAGGTATCGCTGACTTTTATTTTAATTTTTTTTCCTTATAGCTTTCCAATAGCCATGCGCGATCCAAATTCTTGTCAATCTTTTAATGATTATTCCCATATCAGTAAATTTTTTAAACCAAGGTTTCCTTGTTATACCAATGTCATATGCTGAAAGTGTCATATTCCTTTTCGTGTTAATATTTATGCATATACTCATTTTGCCAACTTTGCCAAAGTAAAGTCCCTTGCTGGTCTCAATCATTAAATCATTCACATCTGTTTGTGCTGGTAAAAATCCATTTGTATCTCACTTACAGTTGCTCGTTTCGCGAGTTTTTCTGCAATTTCATTGCCTTTTATTTCGGTATGGCCGGGTATCCACTGAATAACGACATTTACGTTTTTACTGTCTATTGTTTTAAAGATATCGTAGGAACAAACATTTACAACGTCGCTATTTAGTAATCTGCAAGCAGCCTAAGAATTCGTGTAAATAACGAATGGGCGATCACTATACCCTTCAAATGTATTTTAATTCCCTGTTGTATATAGCTATTAGTTCCGCATTCATGTTAGACAATTTTTTATTTAGATTTAGTGCCCAAATTCCAATACTTATGCCCTCATCTGTTTCACTTGCATCCGTATATATATTTTCGATACGTTCGCATTTTGCATTTACTAACTCATTGAACGCCATTCTAATCTGAGTTGTAGTGTGTTTCCGTTTTGAGTATTGTATGCCATTTATGATTAGACTATCGTTTATTTTTATATTATTTGGTTTTTTAATAGTTTGGTACCTCTGTACTTGTTGCAATTTAGTCTCAGTTGCATCATAAACGGGCATTTAGAGTAGGATTTATATCTAGCATTTTCCTCACCAAATATTTGTACGTGCTTTAATTTTAATTTAGACAATTCTTTAAAGGATTTCAATTTCCGTCTATATTTAAGGGGAAGTTCACCGGATTCCGCCAAAAGTGTGTGCGTTGGGCTTGACTTGTATGCTGCAAGGCATATCCTTAAAACACTGTATTGTACCATGTTCAGAATTTGAAGGCTAGTTTCAGATGATTTGCCATAAATTGTACTTCCGTAGTCTAGTTTACTTAAAATTATTGACTTATTAAATAACAACAAAATTTTTGGATGTGCTGCTCCCCATTTGATTCCGCTGATACTTTTTAGAATATTTATTCGTTTTTTACATTCAAATGCCAACGTTTTCATATGTTCTCCAACACGTTATGTTACAGTATGTGGCTTAGCCTTTCAAATTTGTCTAATAGCAATTTTTTAGGTCATATATAATTTTTATAGAATCATCATATGTTTTAGGGCTAACAAAATTGGCACTCAAATGTGGCTCATATTAGAAATCATTCCCATTCATGACACAGCCACACAAAAGAAAAAAGTTTTCGGCCCAGAAGGCAGACCCCCTACCTCTATGTATTTTGTTGCGCTGAATCCGAATTTCAATATAAAAAAATTGTTTATCGTGTTAATTTCCCGTTATCACCCCCATTTTACCTCTATATGCGGGTTGAAAATTCATTCTTAGTAAAAATTTGAAATGTCACGCTATTCTTATGTATTTTGATGCGCTGGGATCCAAAATGATGATGCAAAATTCTCCAACCAGCCTATTGAACGCTGTTACCCCATTTCACCTCCATTTGGGGGTGGATACATATGTATATAAGCAGTACGTATGATATTATTCATTGGATTTTTGGTAAAGTGCCTATCACATGAATATGAGTATTTTTTTCTCTTTCTGTCTTTTTATCGTCGATTTCTCTATTTAATTTATTTCTTTTTACTGTGATATCGCGTTCTCATAGTTTAAAAAGACTTACGTAAAGGCAATCTACTTTTACCCTTTGATTCTGATCTGTTCCTCTTCAACGACCAGCAATAGTCAGCCATCATGTGAGAATTCCATCGCCCTTGATATCTCTCCTCCATCTCCTTTATGTCCTGATGAAATCGTTCTCTCTGCTCCTCACTGAAATCTCCTAGATACTGGAAAGTCATTTATATGTGAATCAAGAAGATGTAGTTTGTAATTCATTAGACATCCCAATCCCTTAAAATTTTCAACCACTTTTTCCACTTCAACCTTGTAATCGGGACTCTTATAGTCAGCCAAAAAGTTTTCGCAAACATACTTGTAGCTCACTCATGCTTTTTTCCTTAGTATTAATTTTCGTGACAAAAGTTTTATTCCTCGTCAAGGTCCTGATTTGTGGACCATCAAAATCTCCTGCATCTATTTTCGCTGCAGAAAGCTTAGGAAACTTGTCTTCAATGTACTTTAAGCATTCCCATCTCTATCTAGAGCTTTGACGTATTGCTTTATCAAACCTAGTTTTAGATGCAGAGGAGGCATCAGGACTTTTAAAGGATCAACTAATGATTTTGCAATTACGTTGTCTTTTCCAATTTCAAATTCTTCTCTCGCGGGCCATACCTTCTTCTCATAATGTTGTGCTCTATCTCTGCTATTCCATTTGCACTTGAAGCACGAAAGCTTTGTAAAGCCAGATTGCTGACCCAGAAGCATCTCTAGGACCTTAAAGTCACCACACAAAAACCAGTTATGGTCTTTATATTTTATTTTTCCAAGAATTAATTTCAAGTTCCCGTAGTCTTCCTTCAAGGATTTGGAGTGAGCTACAGATACTGGCGCATATTAGTTTGTGCTATGGAGCAGCACCGCTTTAAGGCTTTTTGTTCAAGCATTTATAAACAATCTCCATACCTTATCTTCATAAACATTCGGTTTTAGCTGATCCATCAGACCTTCAATGTTTGAGCAATATGTCAAATCTTCATCATCTTCGAAAAATTTCAATAGCGGTTCTTCTCTTGAAAGTAGGTGACGCACTAAAGCTTCATTTTGGTCATCTGACTCTGCATTCTTATCCTCACTTTAAGATTCCTCTTCAGAAATTTCATGCTCGTCATTGCTAGTCTCATTGTTATAAAGTTATAATCAACTTCCATTTCTTCTACATCAACATCACCAATATTTTCAGATACATTTGTACACATTTTTCCTTCTTTTAATTGTTTTGTCTGTGCTACTTCATCTTCTGTAACCTCTATATCCATTCCAAATTCTGTGATTCCTAATTGTTCTTTCCCAGTCATTATATTTGAGAATACTGCTGGAAGGACAGAATGAACGCTTGCGTATTTTATATCCGATTTAGACATTTTTTTCTTTGTTTCGGTCATGCAGAAGTAACAACTATCTTCAGTGGTTGAGTCGAACCATTTCACGGGTTTTAAGATCCGTAGATGTTCATGGTTTCTAGTCTTGTTCCAATGTATTGTTGGAGCATTATTCTGTAAAAATTAGAAATTTTAGCAGGAGCATCTTTAAACTTTGCTATACTCTGTAGCATTCCCTATAGATATTTTTCAAATTTTCTCTGACATTTCTTAAATTCGTATAGACCGCAACACGAAGCAGAAACAATATTTCGTACCATTGTATGAATGACGAGTTGTGTATTGTGGATCAACTCAATGCAACTTTACTATTGGTAAACTTGCCGCATTATACTCAAGAGTAGCCAATCCACCAACTACTGAAGAGCTGCGGTTGCATGATGACGACGCCCGCAGGTTCTCTTTCTCACTCTGACCAGCCGCCGCTACTGGCCTTCCGAGACCCTGCATCGTAAAACCTTACCTGTTTTTGCCAAGAAGCCTTCACAAGTTTACCCATAAACTTTGCCGGAAACTTCCGTTGCCCGCCTTCACCACGTGGAGGTGTCCAGGTCGCAAAAACATGGAATTGTTCATTGTTGGAAAACAATGAAGAGTCTTAATTACAAAGTTATAGAGGAACATGTTTGATGAAGCCCCAATAACACCTTCTTGATTCACGTATACAGTAGATTGTCTTTACGTAGATCTTTTGAAACTATGAGAACGCGATATCACAGTAAAAAGAAATAAATTAAATGGAGAAATCAACGGAAAAGGACAGAAAGAGAAAAAATACTCATATTCATGTGATAGACCCTTTATCAAAAATCCACCGAATAATATTATACGTACTGCTTATATACATATCTACCCCCATACCACCAAATGGAGGTGAAATGGGGCGACAGGGTTCAATTGGCTGGTTGGAGAAATTTTTCATCATCGTTTTGGATCCCGGCGCATCAAAATACATAAGAATAGCGTGATATTTCAAATTTTTACTAAGAATGAATTTTCAACCCGCATATAGAGGTAAAATGGGGGTGATAACGGGAAATTAACACGATAAACAATTTTTTTACATTGAAATTCGGATTCAGCGCAACAAAATACATAGAGGTAGGGGGTCTGCTTTCTGGGTCGAAAACTTTTTTTTTTTGTGCAGCTGTGTAATTTTTAATTAATTTATCGTTTTGTTCCTCCTCCCTATTTTCGTGCAATCAAAAAAATAAATTTTTTTTATAATTAAAATTACAAATAAACAAAAGCTCAAAAAATTAATATTTTTAATTAACAAATCGTCCAAAAAAAAAAAAACAAATTTGCACAAATATAAAACAAATTATAATCAAATAATAATATTTTTGCACAAAACAATAACAAAATATATCAAAAAAATATTAATAAATTAAATTAAAAAAATTATATAAAACAAAAAGCCTCAAAAAAAACAAAATTAAATTATATAAATTAAAATATAGAAACAATAACAAATAGAATTGTATTTGGAATTTATATAAACAATTTTTTATACCAAACCAAAACAAAAAATGAAATAAATCAAACATTTTTTTAAAAAAACAGTTAATTAAATCAAATATAAATTAAGTCATATAAAGATGAAAATCTTAACTAAACAAAAAGACAATATTTAAGAACAACAAAAAAAATTATTGGATAATTGATAGGACGTTAAATTTTGTATTTACGTTTTAAACGCTCCAAGAGCGAAATTCAATTGAATTTTTGTAGGTTAAAAAAATAAAATACCACTGCCAGATGGAATTTTCGAAATTTTTTTTTCCGGTTTATTTTTAACGGCGCGAAAGTGGGTATTTAGTATATGAGGACGAGATCTTCAAATATTATGTGTTTCTCTCTACATTTACAAAATTATGGGATTTGCCTGTTTTTAATTAGTTCACGTGATAAATAAACATTAACTAGCTCTAAATACACAATCTGGCCCAGGGCTCATATAGTCATATTCTTGAAATTCATGCTAAATTTTATTACCTTCTGTGTCGTAAAACTCATAAGTTAGCCGAATATCGATTAATCCAACCGATTAACACCAGTTATGTGTTAGGGATAAGCACGCTAAACCTGAATAAAAAACACTTAAATTGTATTTCAGTTGGTCAATATTTTAGCTATAATTTAAAAAAAAATGTAAGATAAATCCAAAAATAATTTTGTAAAAATGAAATGTTTACTATCAGCAACCTCTTTGCTCTAAAAAATTAATTTAAACGTTATCGCCATATAAAACATGCTCAGTTTTCTTTGAGTGTCCGTAAAAATGGTCCGTAACCATACCGTATAAAATTTTTCTCGGCTTTCCCATTGAGATCCGCCAGGTCACTGAAGAGAGGAGCTCCCAAGAATTTCCATCTGCTTAACGCTACACGGGGACAAGTGCAGAGAAGATGGAGTACAGTTTCTGCCTCCTCTACATTTTCACAGCTTCTACAGTTATCATTCGAGGAGACTCCAACTGTCCAGTTCTTGCCTGATCTAGTTTTGGCCAAATATGCCTAGTTATGACGCACGATGTACCATTGAACCATCTAAAGTTCGCTGCTCGCCTAGCTTCTTCCTGGAACAAAAGTTTGCATGTAGCGAGCGGAATTTCAACATTTACCTTACTGGGTAAAGTGAGGCAATTTGTACCCTGCCGAGCGAGTTCATCCGCCTTTTCATTCCACGTAACACTGAAGTGCCCTGGCACCCTCGTTAGGTGGATGTTGAACTGATTTGCAATCTCGTTAAGAGATGAGAGATAGCTCTGGGCTATCTTCGACGTAAGGCGCTCATAGCGTTTTAATAGCGGCCAGACTGTCCGTAAAAAATGCGAATATCCCTTACAGATACTACATTATACCTCAAACAATCAACGGCTTCCATTATCGCAATTAATTCAGCCTGAAAAACGCTGCATAGTCGGGGAGACGAAATGAGAAGTTAACATTTAGTTTATCACAGAAAACAATACAACCAACCCTACCATCCATTTTTGAACCATCCGTGAAGAAGTTTAAAACTTTCTCTCTAGAGGGAATATCAGTACGAAACCTTTCCTCAAAAGATGGTAATGGAATCATGTACTCGGTGGTACCAGGGATGTCTATGTTACACAAAAAAGATGAGTGTCTTTTATTACTACGGCTATGCTCGCTGCCATTTGAGTGCCCAGAACATCTAGGCGTATGAGATGAAAAAGAACCTCCAATGCCTGAGTGGGTGTACTCCTAAGTGCACCACTAATACACAAGGTAGATGTAGGTGTTTAAAGCTGGCCACCAAACAACAATCCCATATAAAAGTATGGGCCTTATCACTGAGGTGTAGGCCAGTATACGATATGGGGTTCTAGACCCCATCGTTTTCCAATAGCGTTTTTACAGGAGTATAGTGGTATATAGTAGCTTTCTTTACCCTTTCTAAAATATTAGGCTTCCAACTAACTAAATTTACCATCCAAAACAACACCCAGGTATTTCGATTTATCAGTAAAGGTCAAGCTAATAAAGCATTTAAAGTAAGAGAATCAATCAGAGGAAGAATGTATTTCCTAGAGAAGAGGACCACCTCAGTTTTACGTGGATTAACATTTAGTCCACAACTGTTGGCCCTCCAATTCTAGTAACAGGCCATTTATGACTAAGTTCTAAAGAAGGAGGACAAGACTCCACCTTGCGGTGTACCCACACCTACAAATCTACTAATGGAGGACCCGCCTAGCTTAGCCTTCACGATCCTGCATCTCAGCATCTGATCTATCCACCCAACGAGAGATTCACCCACATTCAGACTCAATAAAGCCCGAGTTATTGCCACCGGTATAAAGTTGCTAAAGGCATTTCTATATCCAGAAAGGTTACCAAGGAGTGTTCCTTAAATTCTAGGGATTCCCCAATAGGGCAAATCAGGGAGTGTAGAGCGGTTTCTGCCGATCTACCTAGCCGGCTCAATAGAGCCTCTAATGTGAACTTCTAGTTGTCTTTGTGGTATTTTTATTAAAAAAGAGCATTAGGCCTAAGGTCTTTGGGATAGCAATGAGAGCTTTTTCCCGCCTTAGGTATAAATATTACGTTTATCTCAGTCCATTTCCTAGGAATGTGACAAAGTTCCAGGCTGCCTCTGAAAATAATTTCCAGCCAGGGTAGAGCCAAGTCAATGGCTTGCTGAACATCCGCTGGAATGATGCCATCAGGTCCAGCTGACTTAAATGGATTAAAGCTGTTAATTGCTCTTACTAACTTTCTTGCTTATTATACGACTTTCAACGCCTGAACCCCAAAAAGCATTCGGCATTTCAGGCGCCAGTTCGGAGCACTCCGGAAAGTGAGTTATTAGTAGTAACTTCAAAGATTTAGCACTAGTTGTGGTCCAAGAACCATCCGGTTGCTGGAGATGACTCGGGATGATAGGACTTGAAGCTAGTACTTTCCGTAGCCTCGCAGCTTCTTTATATCAGTCCCAATCCGCAGCAATTCTTGTTTTCTTGGCTTTTCTGAAAAGCCTTTTGCATTTTTGACAAGAGTTTTGGAGCTGTTTCGACCAACAAGATGGCCTTTGTTTACCCAAAGCTCTACTTAGTGGAGAAAAAAATAGAAACCGCTATTTTTGACACCGGATTTGAAAAGACTGAGAAATTTGACGTCCGAATATGTATTTTCCACGCCCTCCCAAGATCAGAAAATTAAACAAAACAAAAAAAAAATTCTAAAAATGAAGAATTGATATTTCTAATTACACTAATGTTAGTCTCCGGCTTCTGGGATGTCCCGCTTAATTGCCGCCTCTACTGCTCGCTTTATCGGTACAGCTATACCTTGGACCCAAGTTAAGGTAAGTTACCCTTTTTCCCCAGGATGTTTCTAAGTGCCACCCAGAAACCTTCTTTGTTTTTCGTCTGCGGGTCTAGCTTTACCGGTACCAGACTTGTCCGGCTTTGCCTCACTGCGGTTCTCTTGGTGAACCTCTCCGTAAGTTTAACCCTGCCCCGGCCGTGTCAATAACTCCCTCTGGTCGCAATATTTTACTAGTCCTCTGAAACTTCCGTCGTTTCCTTTGGCCTTTCGTTTTGTTCTGCCTTTCCCATCCAACTTTAGAATTTTTCCTCCATTTTCCTCCACTTAGCTTCAAACTATTCTTTTATTGCAGGGTACGGGAGTTCCTTGGTTAGTTCGCTCCGTTACTCCTTTGATTAATTAACTTCTCCATTGCTTTCCACTTACGTCTGCAGAAATTGATGGCGCCAACCAACACCTCTAGTTCTACGAAACTATTCTTGACATCGATAGAGATGTTGCTCTGTCTGTTGGTCGCTGCCTTCATTATAGAGAAAATTTTCTTGGGACTTACCCAATTCAATGTCTTCCCTTTCCTTGAAATCTTCTATAAGGGCCGTCCTAGAGAGGAATATCCCTCATTCATTTGTCCGTTAATCTGGTCAGTATTATATTAATATGATTTTACAAAATCTGAATAAAAAACTAAAAGAATAAATAAATTTGTGTTTTAAAGCGAACGGAGGCAAATTCGAATAGTTAGTTCGTAAGTAATTAATATAATTATAGCAATGGTGAGAGGAAACAAGACTCAGGATAATCAAGTACCCCAAAGGCAACAGAATTTGCCACGTCCACGCGTAGTTGCTTCCGAGTAACACTTAAAGTAAGGACAAGGTCTTCAAATTGTTTGCAGCTTTTAAAGCTCATAATAAATCTAAATTAACGGCATCTGACTACTTTTTAAACATTTAAACTTCATTTGACCTTCTAAAGGTCACAATAATATCCCGCTTCTTAATATTATTTCAAACGTGAAAATTTCTGCTTTTCTCAAATCTCATGTCAAAATAAGGCTTTCCGTTTAAAATATCACCTTGACTTTCAAATGACCTTTAAAGTCAATCTCATTGACACTTTTGCTTCCTAGCTACCTATTACAGATACATACTTCAAAAGTTTATTATGCTCAGAAAACCGCTCTAATTCGAATCAACAGGTTCTGACTGCTTTTTAAACATTAACCTTGATTAACATTCTGAAGGTCACAATAACAAACTTTTAAGTAAAATATGCCTCTCTTTTCGAATTCGGTGTCAAAAATAGGAGTTTCCATTGTTAAAAAATAACCTAGACGCTTAAATGACGTTAAAATTGACCTGAAGGTACAGTTACCAGTTGAGGAATGAATTGGGCGCTAAGCTTGGAGTTGCTTTAGGTTAGTCGAATTATGGTTAGTTGATGTTGGACTGGCGCTCGGTTCGGGTGAAGTTGCAATAAAGTTAGGATTGAGAGTTGTTTCCCAATGCTTCAATAACTGTACTCAAGTCATATTGAATGTCTGTCGTTATATGACTGGTTCTTCATGTTCTACTGGAGTTTTTTTTACTTTTATATTTCAACCAGTAAAAATAATTTGGTCGGGAACTTTCTGTGGTCTACTGATCGATATTATCTGCCATTGTAGCATACATATTCAAGGAATATCTAATAAATATACACTGAGCAACATAAATATCCCACACCAACTTTGAATTTGAAGCACTTTTATAAATTAATTAGCATAATTGAAAATAACGAATGTTAACACTTCATAAATTTAAATCATATCGATTAAAATAATATTCCGTACCATACCGTGCATGTAGTATCATCGCATCCATCATCTGGCACATAAATTCGTTAAAAATAAAAACACAAAAAAAAAAGTTTTGCCTTCCTACTGCCAAAATAAAAAAAATAACAAAAATTAAAAATAAATTACTAATTAATCATAAATAATAAAAATCAAAATTAATTTTTTATTTATATTCCATTTATTTGTGATAATTATTAATTATTATTTTTAATTATGTAATTAATTAATATATATTTTTTATATAAAATAAATCAAACAATTAATTATGTAATATAATATAAACTACTAAACTTAATTAATTAATTAATCTGAGTACCAACAAACCCTATATATTCCACCATAAAAAATATTCCATAACTGAATTACTAAGTTCATTATTAATTTATTAATTTACTATTTTATTATTAATAAACGATATAAATAAACTAAATATAATTAAATTATATATAAATGGCCAGTAATTTTAATTAAACCTACATTATGTAATATTAATTAACATTTTTAAAATTTTTTGTTTGTGTTTTTTTGTTTTTTGGTACAGGAATTAATAAATTTAATTTATTACAACAAAATGGAGTATGTTGATTGAATAAAAAATTAAGGTTTTATGAACATTTTTAAGTAGTTACGAAATAAATTAATTTCAATAAAATTGTAAATTTAATTTAAAAAACAAAAAAATATTACTATTTTTAAGAAGTTAAATAAGGTTGTAAGAAAAGTTTTTAAATAAAAGAAAAATTATTGTATAGACAAAAAACATTTTTTGATTGTGATCAGAATTAAATAACAAAACAAAAAATTTAAATTAATTTATAAAATTAATAAAAATTTATAAAAATAAAAGAACACGTTTATACATTATATTTTATGTATAAGAAATTAATTCAATTATTTGTATATTTAATGTATTATGAGAAATTGAATTAGAAAACACGTAAACATTATGATGGTGTGCGCCATCTGTATTCTGAACTACTTACTTTAGGCTAAATGTCTGATATCTGGTGTACGCGATTACAACTATTCGACGCCATCTCAAATGAGTACCTAGGCAATATAATCTCCACAAATAAATATCGGTTTCGGAAACACCCACACTAGCCTTAATACTTACATTACGCCATAGATAAGAATACACGGACAAACCATCATGAACGATTTTGTGATTGCCTATTTTATTTAGGCAAAGATTCAAAATTTGACAACAATCATTGAAACAGCATCATCTGGTGTAGGATTGCCAAACAATTTGTTTGTGATAAACCATCTGTGTATTCTTATCTGTGATTACAGTTACAACAAAATGTTGGCCAATGTTGGGATTGAATCCGGGAATTAATAGAAATAAATAAGTTTTAGCTTTGACATAATTGAATAGGTGCAAGGCCATCTTAACCATGGGGCTATAAGGGCTGCATCCCTAGGGCGCGGCATTATTAACGATAAAACTGTTCCAATTGAATCAAATATACAAAAAAACACACTTTGCACTACATAATAGATTAACTAGAGTTTCCAACCATCACACTTTTAATAAATAACAATTCAAATTAAATAGACACTATTTCCATATAACTTCAGATAGCAAATTTTTGTTATTAGAAGTCTCGTAGTTCACTACTGTCCGCTAGAGCACACCATACCAGTCGTCAATTGTAAACCATCACAAATTTAAAAAACCAGTTTTCTGCTAGAGGTGTCAATCATCGAAATCGGAGCACATTTGCAGATTTTCGAATTTTGTGGCTCTGAATTTGTGGGCTATAGTTCAGTTGATTTTCAAAAAAATTGAATTTTCCACGGAACGTGTAAAAATATTCGACCGATCCAAATGGCCGTTTATATGACAATTACAGGTCTCAACGCCTATTGATAGAGGTATGAATCATCGAAATCGGAGCACATTTGCAGATTTTCGAATTTTGTGGCTCTGAATTTGTGGGCTATAGTTCAGTTGATTTTCAAAAAAATTGAATTTTCCACGGAACGTGTAAAAATATTCGACCGATCCAAATGGCCGTTTATATGACAATTACAGGTCTCAACGCCTATTGATAGAGGTATCAATCATCGAAATCGGAGCACATTTGCAGATTTTCGAATTTTGTGGCTCTGAATTTGTGGGCTATAGTTCAGTTGATTTTCAAAAAAATTGAATTTTCCACGAAACGTGTAGAAATATTCGACCGATCCAAATGGCCATTTGTATGACAATTACAGGTCTCAACGTCTATTGATAGAGGTACCAATCATCGAAATCGGAGAACATTTGCAGATTTTCGAATTTTGTGGCTCTGAATTTGTGGGCTATAGTTCAGTTGATTTTCAAAAAAATTGAATTTTCCACGGAACGTGTAAAAATATTCGACCGATCCAAATGGCCGTTTATATGACAATTACAGGTCTCAACGCCTATTGATAGAGGTATCAATCATCGAAATCGGAGAACATTTGCAGATTTTCGAATTTTGTGGCTCTGAATTTGTGGGCTATAGTTCAGTTGATTTTCAAAAAAATTGAATTTTCCACGGAACGTGTAAAAATATTCGACCGATCCATATGGCCGTTTATATGACAATTACAGGTCTCAACGCCTATTGATAGAGGTATCAATCATCGAAATCGGAGCACATTTGCAGATTTTCGAATTTTGTGGCTCTGAATGTGTGGGCTATAGTTCAGTTGATTTTCAAAAAAATTGAATTTTCCACGAAACGTGTAAAAATATTCGACCGATCCAAATGGCCGTTTATATGACAATTACAGGTCTCAACGCCTATTGATAGAGGTATCAATCATCGAAATCGGAGCACATTTGCAGATTTTCGAATTTTGTGGCTCTGAATTTGTGGGCTATAGTTCAGTTGATTTTCAAAAAAATTGAATTTTCCACGGAACGTGTAAAAATATTCGACCGATCCAAATGGCCGTTTATATGACAATTACAGGTCTCAACGCCTATTGATAGAGGTATCAATCATCGAAATCGGAGCACATTTGCAGATTTTCGAATTTTGTGGCTCTGAATTTGTGGGCTATAGTTCAGTTGATTTTCAAAAAAATTGAATTTTCCACGGAACGTGTAAAAATATTCGACCGATCCAAATGGCCGTTTGTATGACAATTACAGGTCTCAACGTCTATTGATAGAGGTACCAATCATCGAAATCGGAGAACATTTGCAGATTTTCGAATTTTGTGGCTCTGAATTTGTGGGCTATAGTTCAGTTGATTTTCAAAAAAATTGAATTTTCCACGGAACGTGTAGAAATATTCGACCGATCCAAATGGCCGTTTATATGACAATTACAGGTCTCAACGCCTATTGATAGAGGTATCAATCATCGAAATCGGAGCACATTTGCAGATTTTCGAATTTTGTGGCTCTGAATTTGTGGGCTATAGTTCAGTTGATTTTCAAAAAAATTGAATTTTCCACGGAACGTGTAAAAATATTCGACCGATCCAAATGGCCGTTTATATGACAATTACAGGTCTCAACGCCTATTGATAGAGGTATCAATCATCGAAATCGGAGCACATTTGCAGATTTTCGAATTTTGTGGCTCTGAATTTGTGGGCTATAGTTCAGTTGATTTTCAAAAAAATTGAATTTTCCACGGAACGTGTAAAAATATTCGACCGATCCAAATGGCCGTTTATATGACAATTACAGGTCTCAACGCCTATTGATAGAGGTATCAATCATCGAAATCGGAGCACATTTGCAGATTTTCGAATTTTGTGGCTCTGAATTTGTGGGCTATAGTTCAGTTGATTTTCAAAAAAATTGAATTTTCCACGGAACGTGTAAAAATATTCGACCGATCCAAATGGCCGTTTGTATGACAATTACAGGTCTCAACGTCTATTGATAGAGGCACCAATCATCGAAATCGGAGAACATTTGCAGATTTTCGAATTTTGTGGCTCTGAATTTGTGGGCTATAGTTCAGTTGATTTTCAAAAAAATTGAATTTTCCACGAAACGTGTAGAAATATTCGACCGATCCAAATGGCCGTTTGTATGACAATTACAGGTCTCAACGCCTATTGATAGAGGTATCAATCATCGAAATCGGAGCACATTTGCAGATTTTCGAATTTTGTGGCTCTGAATTTGTGGGCTATAGTTCAGTTGATTTTCAAAAAAATTGAATTTTCCACGAAACGTGTAGAAATATTCGACCGATCCAAATGGACATTTGTATGACAATTACAGGTCTCAACGTCTATTGATAGAGGTACCAATCATCGAAATCGGAGAACATTTGCAGATTTTCGAATTTTGTGGCTCTGAATTTGTGGGCTATAGTTCAGTTGATTTTCAAAAAAATTGAATTTTCCACGGAACGTGTAAAAATATTCGACCGATCCAAATGGCCGTTTATATGACAATTACAGGTCTCAACGCCTATTGATAGAGGTATCAATCATCGAAATCGGAGCACATTTGCAGATTTTCGAATTTTGTGGTTCTGAATTTGTGGGCTATAGTTGATTTTCAATAAAATTGAATTTTCCACAAAACATGTAGAAATGTTCGATCGATCGAAATGGCCGTTTGTATGACAATTACAGGTCTCAACGGCTATTGATATAGGTATCAATCATCGAAATCGGAGCACATTTGCAGATTTTCGAATTTTGTGGTTCTGAATTTGTGGGCTATAGTTGATTTTCAATAAAATTGAATTTTCCACAAAATATGTAGAAATGTTTGATCGATCGAAATGGCCGTTTGTATGACAATTACAGGTCTCAACGGCTATTGATATAGGTATCAATCATCGAAATCGGAGCACATTTGCAGATTTACGAATTTTGTGGCTCTGAATTTGTGGGCTATAGTTCAGTTGATTTTCAAAAAAATTGAATTTTCCACGAAACGTGCAGAAATATTCCACCGATCCAAATGGCCGTTTATATGACAATTACAGGTCTCAACGCCTATTGAAAGAGGTATCAATCATCGAAATCGGAGCACATTTGCAGATTTTCGAATTTTGTGGTTCTGAATTTGTGGGCTATAGTTGATTTTCAATAAAATTGAATTTTCCACAAAATATGTAGAAATGTTTGATCGATCGAAATGGCCGTTTGTATGACAATTACAGGTCTCAACGGCTATTGATATAGGTATCAATCATCGAAATCGGAGAACATTTGCAGATTTTCGAATTTTGTGGCTCTGAATTTGTGGGCTATAGTTCAGTTGATTTTCAAAAAAATTGAATTTTCCACGGAACGTGTAAAAATATTCGACCGATCCAAATGGCCGTTTATATGACAATTACAGGTCTCAACGCCTATTGATAGAGGTATCAATCATCGAAATCGGAGCACATTTGCAGATTTTCGAATTTTGTGGCTCTGAATTTGTGGGCTATAGTTCAGTTGATTTTCAAAAAAATTGAATTTTCCACGGAACGTGTAAAAATATTCGACCGATCCAAATGGCCGTTTATATGACAATTACAGGTCTCAACGCCTATTGATAGAGGTATCAATCATCGAAATCGGAGCACATTTGCAGATTTTCGAATTTTGTGGCTCTGAATTTGTGGGCTATAGTTCAGTTGATTTTCAAAAAAATTGAATTTTCCACGAAACGTGTAGAAATATTCGACCGATCCAAATGGCCATTTGTATGACAATTACAGGTCTCAACGGCTATTGATAGAGGTATCAATCATCGAAATCGGAGCACATTTGCAGATTTTCGAATTTTGTGGCTCTGAATTTGAAAAAAATTGAATTTTCCACGGAACGTGCAGAAATATTCCACCGATCGAAATGGCCATTTGTATGACAATTACAGGTCTCAACGGCTATTGATAGAGGTATCAATCATCGAAATCGGAGCACATTTGCAGATTTTCGAATTTTGTGGCTCTGAATTTGTGGGCTATAGTTCAGTTGATTTTCAAAAAAATTGAATTTTCCACGAAACGTGTAGAAATATTCCACCGATCCAAATGGCCGTTTGTATGACAATTACAGGTCTCAACGCCTATTGATAGAGGTATCAATCATCGAAATCGGAGCACATTTGCAGATTTTCGAATTTTGTGGCTCTGAATTTGTGGGCTATAATTCAGTTGATTTTCAAAAAAATTGAATTTTCCACGGAACGTGTAAAAATATTCGACCGATCCAAATGGCCGTTTATATGACAATTACAGGTCTCAACGCCTATTGATAGAGGTATCAATCATCGAAATCGGAGCACATTTGCAGATTTTCGAATTTTGTGGTTCTGAATTTGTGGGCTATAGTTGATTTTCAATAAAATTGAATTTTCCACAAAACATGTAGAAATGTTTGATCGATCGAAATGGCCGTTTGTATGACAATTACAGGTCTCAACGGCTATTGATATAGGTATCAATCATCGAAATCGGAGCACATTTGCAGATTTTCGAATTTTGTGGTTCTGAATTTGTGGGCTATAGTTGATTTTCAATAAAATTGAATTTTCCACAAAATATGTAGAAATGTTTGATCGATCGAAATGGCCGTTTGTATGACAATTACAGGTCTCAACGGCTATTGATATAGGTATCAATCATCGAAATCGGAGCACATTTGCAGATTTTCGAATTTTGTGGCTCTGAATTTGTGGGCTATAGTTAGTTGATTTTCAAAAAAATTGAATTTTCCACGAAACGTGCAGAAATATTCCACCGATCCAAATGGCCGTTTATATGACAATTACAGGTCTCAACGCCTATTGAAAGAGGTATCAATCATCGAAATCGGAGCACATTTGCAGATTTTCGAATTTTGTGGTTCTGAATTTGTGGGCTATAGTTGATTTTCAATAAAATTGAATTTTCCACAAAATATGTAGAAATGTTTGATCGATCGAAATGGCCGTTTGTATGACAATTACAGGTCTCAACGGCTATTGATATAGGTATCAATCATCGAAATCGGAGCACATTTGCAGATTTTCGAATTTTGTGGCTCTGAATTTGTGGGCTATAGTTCAGTTGATTTTCAAAAAAATTGAATTTTCCACGAAACGTGTAGAAATATTCGACCGATCTAAATGGCCGTTTGTATGACAATTACAGGTCTCAACGGCTATTGATAGAGGTATCAATCATCGAAATCGGAGCACATTTGCAGATTTTCGAATTTTGTGGCTCTGAATTTGTGGGCTATAATTCAGTTGATTTTCAAAAAAATTGAATTTTCCACGAAACGTGTAGAAATATTCGACCGATCCAAATGGCCGTTTGTATGACAATTACAGGTCTCTACGCCTATTGATAGAGGTATCAATCATCGAAATCGGAGCACATTTGCAGATTTTCGAATTTTGTGGCTCTGAATTTGTGGGCTATAGTTCAGTTGATTTTCAAAAAAATTGAATTTTCCACCGAACGTGTAGAAATATTCGACCGATCCAAATGGCCGTTTGTATGACAATTACAGGTCTCTACGCCTATTGATAGAGGTATCAATCATCGAAATCGGAGCACATTTGCAGATTTTCGAGTTTTGTGGCTCTGAATTTGTGGGCTATAGTTCAGTTGATTTTCAAAAAAATTGAATTTTCCACCGAACGTGTAGAAATATTAGACCGATCTAAATGGCCGTTTGTATGACAATTACAGGTCTCAACGGCTATTGATAGAGGTATCAATCATCGAAATCGGAGCACATTTGCAGATTTTCGAATTTTGTGGCTCTGAATTTGTGGGCTATAGTTCAGTTGATTTTCAAAAAAATTGAATTTTCCACGAAACGTGTAGAAATTTTCGATCGATCCAAATGGCCGTTTGTATGACAATTACAGGTCTCAACGGCTATTGATAGAGGTATCAATCATCGAAATCGGAGAACATTTGCAGATTTTCGAATTTTGTGGCTCTGAATTTGTGGGCTATAGTTCAGTTGATTTTCAAAAAAATTGAATTTTCCACGAAACGTGTAGAAATTTTCGATCGATCCAAATGGCCGTTTGTATGACAATTACAGGTCTCAACGGCTATTGATAGAGGTATCAATCATCGAAATCGGAGCACATTTGCAGATTTTCGAATTTTGTGGCTCTGAATTTGTGGGCTATAGTTCAGTTGATTTTCAAAAAAATTGAATTTTCCACGAAACGTGTAGAAATTTTCGATCGATCCAAATGGCCGTTTGTATGACAATTACAGGTCTCAACGCCTATTGAAAGAGGTATCAATCATCGAAATCGGAGCACATTTGCAGATTTTCGAATTTTGTGGCTCTGAATTTGTGGGCTATAGTTCAGTTATTTTTCAATAAAATTGAATTTTCTGCAAAATGTGCAGAAATGTGCTAGCGATCCAAATGACCGTTGGCATGACAATTACAGGTCTCAACCTCTATTGATAGAGGTATCAATCAATGAAATCGGAGCACATTTGCAGATTTTCGAATTTTGTGGCTCTGAATTTGTGGGCTATAGTTCAGTTGTTTTTCAAAAAAATTGAATTTTCCACGAAACGTGTAGAAATTTTCGATCGATCTAAATGGCCGTTTGTATGACAATTACAGGTCTCAACGCCTATTGATAGAGGTATCAATCATCGAAATCGGAGCACATTTGCAGATTTTCGAATTTTGTGGCTCTGAATTTGTGGGCTATAGTTCAGTTATTTTTCAATAAAATTGAATTTTCTGCAAAATGTGCAGAAATGTGCTAGCGATCCAAATGACCGTTGGCATGACAATTACAGGTCTCAACCTCTATTGATAGAGGTATCAATCAATGAAATCGGAGCACATTTGCAGATTTTCGAATTTTGTGGTTTTGAATTTGTGGGCTATAGTTTAGTTGATTTTCAAAAAAATTGAATTTTCCACGAAACGTGTAGAAATATTCGACCGATCCAAATGGCCGTTTATATGACAATTACAGGTCTCAACGCCTATTGATAGAGGTATGAATCATCGAAATCGGAGCACATTTGCAGATTTTCGAATTTTGTGGCTCTGAATTTGTGGGCTATAGTTCAGTTGATTTTCAAAAAAATTGAATTTTCCACGAAACGTGTAGAAATATTCGACCGATCTAAATGGCCGTTTGTATGACAATTACAGGTCTCAACGCCTATTGATAGAGGTATCAATCATCGAAATCGGAGCACATTTGCAGATTTTCGAATTTTGTGGCTCTGAATTTGTGGGCTATAGTTCAGTTATTTTTCAATAAAATTGAATTTTCTGCAAAATGTGCAGAAATGTGCTAGCGATCCAAATGACCGTTGGCATGACAATTACAGGTCTCAACCTCTATTGATAGAGGTATCAATCAATGAAATCGGAGCACATTTGCAGATTTTCGAATTTTGTGGCTCTGAATTTGTGGGCTATAGTTCAGTTGTTTTTCAAAAAAATTGAATTTTCCACGAAACGTGTAGAAATTTTCGATCGATCTAAATGGCCGTTTGTATGACAATTACAGGTCTCAACGCCTATTGATAGAGGTATCAATCATCGAAATCGGAGCACATTTGCAGATTTTCGAATTTTGTGGCTCTGAATTTGTGGGCTATAGTTCAGTTATTTTTCAATAAAATTGAATTTTCTGCAAAATGTGCAGAAATGTGCTAGCGATCCAAATGACCGTTGGCATGACAATAACAGGTCTCAACCTCTATTGATAGAGGTATCAATCAATGAAATCGGAGCACATTTGCAGATTTTCGAATTTTGTGGTTTTGAATTTGTGGGCTATAGTTCAGTTGATTTTCAAAAAAATTGAATTTTCCACGAAACGTGTAGAAATATTCGACCGATCTAAATGGCCGTTTGTATGACAATTACAGGTCTCAACGGCTATTGATAGAGGTATCAATCATCGAAATCGGAGCACATTTGCAGATTTTCGAATTTTGTGGTTTTGAATTTGTGGGCTATAGTTCAGTTGATTTTCAAAATGATTGAATTTTCCTCGAAACGTGTAGAAATTTTCGATCGATCCAAATGGCCGTTTGTATGACAATTACAGGTCTCAACGCCTATTGATAGAGGTATCAATCATCGAAATCGGAGCACATTTGCAGATTTTCGAATTTTGTGGTTTTGAATTTGTGGGCTATAGTTCAGTTGATTTTCAAAAAAATTGAATTTTCCACGGAACGTGTAAAAATATTCGACCGATCCAAATGGCCGTTTATATGACAATTACAGGTCTCAACGCCTATTGATAGAGGTATCAATCATCGAAATCGGAGCACATTTGCAGATTTTCGAATTTTGTGGTTTTGAATTTGTGGGCTATAGTTCAGTTGATTTTCAAAAAAATTGAATTTTCCACGGAACGTGTAAAAATATTCGACCGATCCAAATGGCCGTTTATATGACAATTACAGGTCTCAACGCCTATTGATAGAGGTATCAATCATCGAAATCGGAGCACATTTGCAGATTTTCGAATTTTGTGGCTCTGAATTTGTGGGCTATAGTTCAGTTGATTTTCAAAAAAATTGAATTTTCCACGGAACGTGTAAAAATATTCGACCGATCCAAATGGCCGTTTATATGACAATTACAGGTCTCAACGCCTATTGATAGAGGTATCAATCATCGAAATCGGAGCACATTTGCAGATTTTCGAATTTTGTGGCTCTGAATTTGTGGGCTATAATTCAGTTGATTTTCAAAAAAATTGAATTTTCCACGAAACGTGTAGAAATAATTGACCGATCCAAATGGCCGTTTGTATGACAATTACAGGTCTCTACGCCTATTGATAGAGGTATCAATCATCGAAATCGGAGCACATTTGCAGATTTTCGAATTTTGTGGCTCTGAATTTGTGGGCTATAGTTCAGTTGATTTTCAAAAAAATTGAATTTTCCACGAAACGTGTAGAAATTTTCGATCGATCCAAATGGCCGTTTGTATGACAATTACAGGTCTCAACGCCTATTGATAGAGGTATGAATCATCGAAATCGGAGCACATTTGCAGATTTTCGAATTTTGTGGTTTTGAATTTGTGGGCTATAGTTCAGTTGATTTTCAAAAAAATTGAATTTTCCACAGATCGTGTAGAAATATTCGACCGATCCAAATGGCCGTTTATATGACAATTACAGGTCTCAACGCCTATTGATAGAGGTATCAATCATCGAAATCGGAGCACATTTGCAGATTTTCGAATTTTGTGGCTCTGAAGTTGTGGGCTATAGTTCAGTTGATTTTCAAAAAAATTGAATTTTCCACGGAACGTGTAAAAATATTCGACCGATCCAAATGGCCGTTTATATGACAATTACAGGTCTCAACGCCTATTGATAGAGGTATCAATCATCGAAATCGGAGCACATTTGCAGATTTTCGAATTTTGTGGCTCTGAATTTGTGGGCTATAGTTCAGTTGATTTTCAAAAAAATTGAATTTTCCACGAAACGTGTAGAAATATTCCACCGATCCAAATGGCCGTTTGTATGACAATTACAGGTCTCAACGCCTATTGATAGAGGTATCAATCATCGAAATCGGAGCACATTTGCAGATTTTCGAATTTTGTGGCTCTGAATTTGTGGGCTATAGTTCAGTTATTTTTCAATAAAATTGAATTTTCTACAAAATGTGTAGAAATGTGCTAGCGATCCAAATGACCGTTGGCATGACAATTACAGGTCTCAACCTCTATTGATAGAGGTATCAATCATCGAAATCGGAGCACATTTGCAGATTTTCGAATTTTGTGGCTCTGAATTTGTGGGCTATAGTTCAGTTGATTTTCAAAAAAATTGAATTTTCCACGAAACGTGTAGAAATATTCCACCGATCCAAATGGCCGTTTGTATGACAATTACAGGTCTCAACGCCTATTGATAGAGGTATCAATCATCGAAATCGGAGCACATTTGCAGATTTTCGAATTTTGTGGCTCTGAATTTGTGGGCTATAATTCAGTTGATTTTCAAAAAAATTGAATTTTCCACGAAACGTGTAGAAATATTCGACCGATCTAAATGGCCGTTTGTATGACAATTACAGGTCTCAACGGCTATTGATAGAGGTATCAATCATCGAAATCGGAGCACATTTGCAGATTTTCGAATTTTGTGGTTTTGAATTTGTGGGCTATAGTTCAGTTGATTTTCAAAATGATTGAATTTTCCTCGAAACGTGTAGAAATTTTCGATCGATCCAAATGGCCGTTTGTATGACAATTACAGGTCTCAACGCCTATTGATAGAGGTATCAATCAGCGAAATCGGAGCACATTTGCAGATTTTCGAATTTTGTGGCTCTGAATTTGTGGGCTATAGTTCAGTTGATTTTCAAAAAAATTGAATTTTCCACGGAACGTGTAAAAATATTCGACCGATCCAAATGGCCGTTTATATGACAATTACAGGTCTCAACGCCTATTGATAGAGGTATCAATCATCGAAATCGGAGCACATTTGCAGATTTTCGAATTTTGTGGCTCTGAATTTGTGGGCTATAGTTCAGTTGATTTTCAAAAAAATTGAATTTTCCACGAAACGTGTAGAAATATTCGACCGATCTAAATGGCCGTTTGTATGACAATTACAGGTCTCAACGGCTATTGATAGAGGTATCAATCATCGAAATCGGAGCACATTTGCAGATTTTCGAATTTTGTGGTTTTGAATTTGTGGGCTATAGTTCAGTTGATTTTCAAAATGATTGAATTTTCCTCGAAACGTGTAGAAATTTTCGATCGATCCAAATGGCCGTTTGTATGACAATTACAGGTCTCAACGCCTATTGATAGAGGTATCAATCATCGAAATCGGAGCACATTTGCAGATTTTCGAATTTTGTGGTTTTGAATTTGTGGGCTATAGTTCAGTTGATTTTCAAAAAAATTGAATTTTCCACGGAACGTGTAAAAATATTCGACCGATCCAAATGGCCGTTTATATGACAATTACAGGTCTCAACGCCTATTGATAGAGGTATCAATCATCGAAATCGGAGCACATTTGCAGATTTTCGAATTTTGTGGTTTTGAATTTGTGGGCTATAGTTCAGTTGATTTTCAAAAAAATTGAATTTTCCACGGAACGTGTAAAAATATTCGACCGATCCAAATGGCCGTTTATATGACAATTACAGGTCTCAACGCCTATTGATAGAGGTATCAATCATCGAAATCGGAGCACATTTGCAGATTTTCGAATTTTGTGGCTCTGAATTTGTGGGCTATAGTTCAGTTGATTTTCAAAAAAATTGAATTTTCCACGGAACGTGTAAAAATATTCGACCGATCCAAATGGCCGTTTATATGACAATTACAGGTCTCAACGCCTATTGATAGAGGTATCAATCATCGAAATCGGAGCACATTTGCAGATTTTCGAATTTTGTGGCTCTGAATTTGTGGGCTATAATTCAGTTGATTTTCAAAAAAATTGAATTTTCCACGAAACGTGTAGAAATAATTGACCGATCCAAATGGCCGTTTGTATGACAATTACAGGTCTCTACGCCTATTGATAGAGGTATCAATCATCGAAATCGGAGCACATTTGCAGATTTTCGAATTTTGTGGCTCTGAATTTGTGGGCTATAGTTCAGTTGATTTTCAAAAAAATTGAATTTTCCACGAAACGTGTAGAAATTTTCGATCGATCCAAATGGCCGTTTGTATGACAATTACAGGTCTCAACGCCTATTGATAGAGGTATGAATCATCGAAATCGGAGCACATTTGCAGATTTTCGAATTTTGTGGTTTTGAATTTGTGGGCTATAGTTCAGTTGATTTTCAAAAAAATTGAATTTTCCACAGATCGTGTAGAAATATTCGACCGATCCAAATGGCCGTTTATATGACAATTACAGGTCTCAACGCCTATTGATAGAGGTATCAATCATCGAAATCGGAGCACATTTGCAGATTTTCGAATTTTGTGGCTCTGAAGTTGTGGGCTATAGTTCAGTTGATTTTCAAAAAAATTGAATTTTCCACGGAACGTGTAAAAATATTCGACCGATCCAAATGGCCGTTTATATGACAATTACAGGTCTCAACGCCTATTGATAGAGGTATCAATCATCGAAATCGGAGCACATTTGCAGATTTTCGAATTTTGTGGCTCTGAATTTGTGGGCTATAGTTCAGTTGATTTTCAAAAAAATTGAATTTTCCACGAAACGTGTAGAAATATTCCACCGATCCAAATGGCCGTTTGTATGACAATTACAGGTCTCAACGCCTATTGATAGAGGTATCAATCATCGAAATCGGAGCACATTTGCAGATTTTCGAATTTTGTGGCTCTGAATTTGTGGGCTATAGTTCAGTTATTTTTCAATAAAATTGAATTTTCTACAAAATGTGTAGAAATGTGCTAGCGATCCAAATGACCGTTGGCATGACAATTACAGGTCTCAACCTCTATTGATAGAGGTATCAATCATCGAAATCGGAGCACATTTGCAGATTTTCGAATTTTGTGGCTCTGAATTTGTGGGCTATAGTTCAGTTGATTTTCAAAAAAATTGAATTTTCCACGAAACGTGTAGAAATATTCCACCGATCCAAATGGCCGTTTGTATGACAATTACAGGTCTCAACGCCTATTGATAGAGGTATCAATCATCGAAATCGGAGCACATTTGCAGATTTTCGAATTTTGTGGCTCTGAATTTGTGGGCTATAATTCAGTTGATTTTCAAAAAAATTGAATTTTCCACGAAACGTGTAGAAATATTCGACCGATCTAAATGGCCGTTTGTATGACAATTACAGGTCTCAACGGCTATTGATAGAGGTATCAATCATCGAAATCGGAGCACATTTGCAGATTTTCGAATTTTGTGGTTTTGAATTTGTGGGCTATAGTTCAGTTGATTTTCAAAATGATTGAATTTTCCTCGAAACGTGTAGAAATTTTCGATCGATCCAAATGGCCGTTTGTATGACAATTACAGGTCTCAACGCCTATTGATAGAGGTATCAATCAGCGAAATCGGAGCACATTTGCAGATTTTCGAATTTTGTGGCTCTGAATTTGTGGGCTATAGTTCAGTTGATTTTCAAAAAAATTGAATTTTCCACGGAACGTGTAAAAATATTCGACCGATCCAAATGGCCGTTTATATGACAATTACAGGTCTCAACGCCTATTGATAGAGGTATCAATCATCGAAATCGGAGCACATTTGCAGATTTTCGAATTTTGTGGCTCTGAATTTGTGGGCTATAGTTCAGTTGATTTTCAAAAAAATTGAATTTTCCACGAAACGTGTAGAAATATTCCACCGATCCAAATGGCCGTTTGTATGACAATTACAGGTCTCAACGCCTATTGATAGAGGTATCAATCATCGAAATCGGAGCACATTTGCAGATTTTCGAATTTTGTGGCTCTGAATTTGTGGGCTATAGTTCAGTTATTTTTCAATAAAATTGAATTTTCTGCAAAATGTGCAGAAATGTGCTAGCGATCCAAATGACCGTTGGCATGACAATTACAGGTCTCAACCTCTATTGATAGAGGTATCAATCATCGAAATCGGAGCACATTTGCAGATTTTCGAATTTTGTGGCTCTGAATTTGTGGGCTATAGTTCAGTTGATTTTCAAAAAAATTGAATTTTCCACGAAACGTGTAGAAATATTCCACCGATCCAAATGGCCGTTTGTATGACAATTACAGGTCTCAACGCCTATTGATAGAGGTATCAATCATCGAAATCGGAGCACATTTGCAGATTTTCGAATTTTGTGGCTCTGAATTTGTGGGCTATAATTCAGTTGATTTTCAAAAAAATTGAATTTTCCACGAAACGTGTAGAAATATTAGACCGATCTAAATGGCCGTTTGTATGACAATTACAGGTCTCAACGGCTATTGAAAGAGGTATCAATCATCGAAATCGGAGCACATTTGCAGATTTTCGAATTTTGTGGCTCTGAATTTGTGGGCTATAGTTCAGTTATTTTTCAATAAAATTGAATTTTCTGCAAAATGTGCAGAAATGTGCTAGCGATCCAAATGACCGTTGGCATGACAATTACAGGTCTCAACCAACCTCTATTGATAGAGGTATCAATCAATGAAATCGGAGCACATTTGCAGATTTTCGAATTTTGTGGCTCTGAATTTGTGGGCTATAGTTCAGTTGTTTTCAAAAAAATTGAATTTTCCACGAAACGTGTAGAAATTTTCGATCGATCTAAATGGCCGTTTGTATGACAATTACAGGTCTCAACGCCTATTGATAGAGGTATCAATCATCGAAATCGGAGCACATTTGCAGATTTTCGAATTTTGTGGCTCTGAATTTGTGGGCTATAGTTCAGTTATTTTTCAATAAAATTGAATTTTCTGCAAAATGTGCAGAAATGTGCTAGCGATCCAAATGACCGTTGGCATGACAATAACAGGTCTCAACCTCTATTGATAGAGGTATCAATCAATGAAATCGGAGCACATTTGCAGATTTCGAATTTTGTGGTTTTGAATTTGTGGGCTATAGTTCAGTTGATTTTCAAAAAAATTGAATTTTCCACGAAACGTGTAGAAATATTCGACCGATCTAAATGGCCGTTTGTATGACAATTACAGGTCTCAACGGCTATTGATAGAGGTATCAATCATCGAAATCGGAGCACATTTGCAGATTTTCGAATTTTGTGGTTTTGAATTTGTGGGCTATAGTTCAGTTGATTTTCAAAATGATTGAATTTTCCTCGAAACGTGTAGAAATTTTCGATCGATCCAAATGGCCGTTTGTATGACAATTACAGGTCTCAACGCCTATTGATAGAGGTATCAATCATCGAAATCGGAGCACATTTGCAGATTTTCGAATTTTGTGGTTTTGAATTTGTGGGCTATAGTTCAGTTGATTTTCAAAAAAATTGAATTTTCCACGGAACGTGTAAAAATATTCGACCGATCCAAATGGCCGTTTATATGACAATTACAGGTCTCAACGCCTATTGATAGAGGTATCAATCATCGAAATCGGAGCACATTTGCAGATTTTCGAATTTTGTGGTTTTGAATTTGTGGGCTATAGTTCAGTTGATTTTCAAAAAAATTGAATTTTCCACGGAACGTGTAAAAATATTCGACCGATCCAAATGGCCGTTTATATGACAATTACAGGTCTCAACGCCTATTGATAGAGGTATCAATCATCGAAATCGGAGAACATTTGCAGATTTTCGAATTTTGTGGCTCTGAATTTGTGGGCTATAGTTCAGTTGATTTTCAAAAAATTGAATTTTCCACGGAACGTGTAAAAATATTCGACCGATCCAAATGGCCGTTTATATGACAATTACAGGTCTCAACGCCTATTGATAGAGGTATCAATCATCGAAATCGGAGCACATTTGCAGATTTTCGAATTTTGTGGCTCTGAATTTGTGGGCTATAATTCAGTTGATTTTCAAAAAAATTGAATTTTCCACGAAACGTGTAGAAATAATTGACCGATCCAAATGGCCGTTTGTATGACAATTACAGGTCTCTACGCCTATTGATAGAGGTATCAATCATCGAAATCGGAGCACATTTGCAGATTTTCGAATTTTGTGGCTCTGAATTTGTGGGCTATAGTTCAGTTGATTTTCAAAAAAATTGAATTTTCCACGAAACGTGTAGAAATTTTCGATCGATCCAAATGGCCGTTTGTATGACAATTACAGGTCTCAACGCCTATTGATAGAGGTATGAATCATCGAAATCGGAGCACATTTGCAGATTTTCGAATTTGTGGTTTTGAATTTGTGGGCTATAGTTCAGTTGATTTTCAAAAAAATTGAATTTTCCACAGATCGTGTAGAAATATTCGACCGATCCAAATGGCCGTTTATATGACAATTACAGGTCTCAACGCCTATTGATAGAGGTATCAATCATCGAAATCGGAGCACATTTGCAGATTTTCGAATTTTGTGGCTCTGAAGTTGTGGGCTATAGTTCAGTTGATTTTCAAAAAAATTGAATTTTCCACGGAACGTGTAAAAATATTCGACCGATCCAAATGGCCGTTTATATGACAATTACAGGTCTCAACGCCTATTGATAGAGGTATCAATCATCGAAATCGGAGCACATTTGCAGATTTTCGAATTTTGTGGTTTTGAATTTGTGGGCTATAGTTCAGTTGATTTTCAAAAAAATTGAATTTTCCACGGAACGTGTAAAAATATTCGACCGATCCAAATGGCCGTTTATATGACAATTACAGGTCTCAACGCCTATTGATAGAGGTATCAATCATCGAAATCGGAGCACATTTGCAGATTTTCGAATTTTGTGGCTCTGAATTTGTGGGCTATAGTTCAGTTGATTTTCAAAAAAATTGAATTTTCCACGGAACGTGTAAAAATATTCGACCGATCCAAATGGCCGTTTATATGACAATTACAGGTCTCAACGCCTATTGATAGAGGTATCAATCATCGAAATCGGAGCACATTTGCAGATTTTCGAATTTTGTGGCTCTGAATTTGTGGGCTATAATTCAGTTGATTTTCAAAAAAATTGAATTTTCCACGAAACGTGTAGAAATAATTGACCGATCCAAATGGCCGTTTGTATGACAATTACAGGTCTCTACGCCTATTGATAGAGGTATCAATCATCGAAATCGGAGCACATTTGCAGATTTTCGAATTTTGTGGCTCTGAATTTGTGGGCTATAGTTCAGTTGATTTTCAAAAAAATTGAATTTTCCACGAAACGTGTAGAAATTTTCGATCGATCCAAATGGCCGTTTGTATGACAATTACAGGTCTCAACGCCTATTGATAGAGGTATGAATCATCGAAATCGGAGCACATTTGCAGATTTTCGAATTTTGTGGTTTTGAATTTGTGGGCTATAGTTCAGTTGATTTTCAAAAAAATTGAATTTTCCACAGATCGTGTAGAAATATTCGACCGATCCAAATGGCCGTTTATATGACAATTACAGGTCTCAACGCCTATTGATAGAGGTATCAATCATCGAAATCGGAGCACATTTGCAGATTTTCGAATTTTGTGGCTCTGAAGTTGTGGGCTATAGTTCAGTTGATTTTCAAAAAAATTGAATTTTCCACGGAACGTGTAAAAATATTCGACCGATCCAAATGGCCGTTTATATGACAATTACAGGTCTCAACGCCTATTGATAGAGGTATCAATCATCGAAATCGGAGCACATTTGCAGATTTTCGAATTTTGTGGTTTTGAATTTGTGGGCTATAGTTCAGTTGATTTTCAAAAAAATTGAATTTTCCACGGAACGTGTAAAAATATTCGACCGATCCAAATGGCCGTTTATATGACAATTACAGGTCTCAACGCCTATTGATAGAGGTATCAATCATCGAAATCGGAGCACATTTGCAGATTTTCGAATTTTGTGGCTCTGAATTTGTGGGCTATAGTTCAGTTGATTTTCAAAAAAATTGAATTTTCCACGGAACGTGTAAAAATATTCGACCGATCCAAATGGCCGTTTATATGACAATTACAGGTCTCAACGCCTATTGATAGAGGTATCAATCATCGAAATCGGAGCACATTTGCAGATTTTCGAATTTTGTGGCTCTGAATTTGTGGGCTATAATTCAGTTGATTTTCAAAAAAATTGAATTTTCCACGAAACGTGTAGAAATAATTGACCGATCCAAATGGCCGTTTGTATGACAATTACAGGTCTCTACGCCTATTGATAGAGGTATCAATCATCGAAATCGGAGCACATTTGCAGATTTTCGAATTTTGTGGCTCTGAATTTGTGGGCTATAGTTCAGTTGATTTCAAAAAAATTGAATTTTCCACGAAACGTGTAGAAATTTTCGATCGATCCAAATGGCCGTTTGTATGACAATTACAGGTCTCAACGCCTATTGATAGAGGTATGAATCATCGAAATCGGAGCACATTTGCAGATTTTCGAATTTTGTGGTTTTGAATTTGTGGGCTATAGTTCAGTTGATTTTCAAAAAAATTGAATTTTCCACAGATCGTGTAGAAATATTCGACCGATCCAAATGGCCGTTTATATGACAATTACAGGTCTCAACGCCTATTGATAGAGGTATCAATCATCGAAATCGGAGCACATTTGCAGATTTTCGAATTTTGTGGCTCTGAAGTTGTGGGCTATAGTTCAGTTGATTTTCAAAAAAATTGAATTTTCCACGGAACGTGTAAAAATATTCGACCGATCCAAATGGCCGTTTATATGACAATTACAGGTCTCAACGCCTATTGATAGAGGTATCAATCATCGAAATCGGAGCACATTTGCAGATTTTCGAATTTTGTGGCTCTGAATTTGTGGGCTATAGTTCAGTTGATTTTCAAAAAAATTGAATTTTCCACGGAACGTGTAAAAATATTCGACCGATCCAAATGGCCGTTTATATGACAATTACAGGTCTCAACGCCTATTGATAGAGGTATCAATCATCGAAATCGGAGCACATTTGCAGATTTTCGAATTTTGTGGCTCTGAATTTGTGGGCTATAATTCAGTTGATTTTCAAAAAAATTGAATTTTCCACGAAACGTGTAGAAATAATTGACCGATCCAAATGGCCGTTTGTATGACAATTACAGGTCTCTACGCCTATTGATAGAGGTATCAATCATCGAAATCGGAGCACATTTGCAGATTTTCGAATTTTGTGGCTCTGAATTTGTGGGCTATAGTTCAGTTGATTTTCAAAAAAATTGAATTTTCCACGAAACGTGTAGAAATTTTCGATCGATCCAAATGGCCGTTTGTATGACAATTACAGGTCTCAACGCCTATTGATAGAGGTATGAATCATCGAAATCGGAGCACATTTGCAGATTTTCGAATTTTGTGGTTTTGAATTTGTGGGCTATAGTTCAGTTGATTTTCAAAAAAATTGAATTTTCCACAGATCGTGTAGAAATATTCGACCGATCCAAATGGCCGTTTATATGACAATTACAGGTCTCAACGCCTATTGATAGAGGTATCAATCATCGAAATCGGAGCACATTTGCAGATTTTCGAATTTTGTGGCTCTGAAGTTGTGGGCTATAGTTCAGTTGATTTTCAAAAAAATTGAATTTTCCACGGAACGTGTAAAAATATTCGACCGATCCAAATGGCCGTTTATATGACAATTACAGGTCTCAACGCCTATTGATAGAGGTATCAATCATCGAAATCGGAGCACATTTGCAGATTTTCGAATTTTGTGGTTTTGAATTTGTGGGCTATAGTTCAGTTGATTTTCAAAAAAATTGAATTTTCCACGGAACGTGTAAAAATATTCGACCGATCCAAATGGCCGTTTATATGACAATTACAGGTCTCAACGCCTATTGATAGAGGTATCAATCATCGAAATCGGAGCACATTTGCAGATTTTCGAATTTTGTGGCTCTGAATTTGTGGGCTATAGTTCAGTTGATTTTCAAAAAAATTGAATTTTCCACGGAACGTGTAAAAATATTCGACCGATCCAAATGGCCGTTTATATGACAATTACAGGTCTCAACGCCTATTGATAGAGGTATCAATCATCGAAATCGGAGCACATTTGCAGATTTTCGAATTTTGTGGCTCTGAATTTGTGGGCTATAATTCAGTTGATTTTCAAAAAAATTGAATTTTCCACGAAACGTGTAGAAATAATTGACCGATCCAAATGGCCGTTTGTATGACAATTACAGGTCTCTACGCCTATTGATAGAGGTATCAATCATCGAAATCGGAGCACATTTGCAGATTTTCGAATTTTGTGGCTCTGAATTTGTGGGCTATAGTTCAGTTGATTTTCAAAAAAATTGAATTTTCCACGAAACGTGTAGAAATTTTCGATCGATCCAAATGGCCGTTTGTATGACAATTACAGGTCTCAACGCCTATTGATAGAGGTATGAATCATCGAAATCGGAGCACATTTGCAGATTTTCGAATTTTGTGGTTTTGAATTTGTGGGCTATAGTTCAGTTGATTTTCAAAAAAATTGAATTTTCCACAGATCGTGTAGAAATATTCGACCGATCCAAATGGCCGTTTATATGACAATTACAGGTCTCAACGCCTATTGATAGAGGTATCAATCATCGAAATCGGAGCACATTTGCAGATTTTCGAATTTTGTGGCTCTGAAGTTGTGGGCTATAGTTCAGTTGATTTTCAAAAAAATTGAATTTTCCACGGAACGTGTAAAAATATTCGACCGATCCAAATGGCCGTTTATATGACAATTACAGGTCTCAACGCCTATTGATAGAGGTATCAATCATCGAAATCGGAGCACATTTGCAGATTTTCGAATTTTGTGGTTTTGAATTTGTGGGCTATAGTTCAGTTGATTTTCAAAAAAATTGAATTTTCCACGGAACGTGTAAAAATATTCGACCGATCCAAATGGCCGTTTATATGACAATTACAGGTCTCAACGCCTATTGATAGAGGTATCAATCATCGAAATCGGAGCACATTTGCAGATTTTCGAATTTTGTGGCTCTGAATTTGTGGGCTATAGTTCAGTTGATTTTCAAAAAAATTGAATTTTCCACGGAACGTGTAAAAATATTCGACCGATCCAAATGGCCGTTTATATGACAATTACAGGTCTCAACGCCTATTGATAGAGGTATCAATCATCGAAATCGGAGCACATTTGCAGATTTTCGAATTTTGTGGCTCTGAATTTGTGGGCTATAATTCAGTTGATTTTCAAAAAAATTGAATTTTCCACGAAACGTGTAGAAATAATTGACCGATCCAAATGGCCGTTTGTATGACAATTACAGGTCTCTACGCCTATTGATAGAGGTATGAATCATCGAAATCGGAGCACATTTGCAGATTTTCGAATTTTGTGGCTCTGAATTTGTGGGCTATAGTTCAGTTGATTTTCAAAAAAATTGAATTTTCCACGAAACGTGTAGAAATTTTCGATCGATCCAAATGGCCGTTTGTATGACAATTACAGGTCTCAACGCCTATTGATAGAGGTATGAATCATCGAAATCGGAGCACATTTGCAGATTTTCGAATTTTGTGGTTTTGAATTTGTGGGCTATAGTTCAGTTGATTTTCAAAAAAATTGAATTTTCCACAGATCGTGTAGAAATATTCGACCGATCCAAATGGCCGTTTATATGACAATTACAGGTCTCAACGCCTATTGATAGAGGTATCAATCATCGAAATCGGAGCACATTTGCAGATTTTCGAATTTTGTGGCTCTGAAGTTGTGGGCTATAGTTCAGTTGATTTTCAAAAAAATTGAATTTTCCACGGAACGTGTAAAAATATTCGACCGATCCAAATGGCCGTTTATATGACAATTACAGGTCTCAACGCCTATTGATAGAGGTATCAATCATCGAAATCGGAGCACATTTGCAGATTTTCGAATTTTGTGGCTCTGAATTTGTGGGCTATAGTTCAGTTGATTTTCAAAAAAATTGAATTTTCCACGAAACGTGTAGAAATATTCCACCGATCCAAATGGCCGTTTGTATGACAATTACAGGTCTCAACGCCTATTGATAGAGGTATCAATCATCGAAATCGGAGCACATTTGCAGATTTTCGAATTTTGTGGCTCTGAATTTGTGGGCTATAGTTCAGTTATTTTTCAATAAAATTGAATTTTCTACAAAATGTGTAGAAATGTGCTAGCGATCCAAATGACCGTTGGCATGACAATTACAGGTCTCAACCTCTATTGATAGAGGTATCAATCATCGAAATCGGAGCACATTTGCAGATTTTCGAATTTTGTGGCTCTGAATTTGTGGGCTATAGTTCAGTTGATTTTCAAAAAAATTGAATTTTCCACGAAACGTGTAGAAATATTCCACCGATCCAAATGGCCGTTTGTATGACAATTACAGGTCTCAACGCCTATTGATAGAGGTATCAATCATCGAAATCGGAGCACATTTGCAGATTTTCGAATTTTGTGGCTCTGAATTTGTGGGCTATAATTCAGTTGATTTTCAAAAAAATTGAATTTTCCACGAAACGTGTAGAAATATTCGACCGATCTAAATGGCCGTTTGTATGACAATTACAGGTCTCAACGGCTATTGATAGAGGTATCAATCATCGAAATCGGAGCACATTTGCAGATTTTCGAATTTTGTGGTTTTGAATTTGTGGGCTATAGTTCAGTTGATTTTCAAAATGATTGAATTTTCCTCGAAACGTGTAGAAATTTTCGATCGATCCAAATGGCCGTTTGTATGACAATTACAGGTCTCAACGCCTATTGATAGAGGTATCAATCAGCGAAATCGGAGCACATTTGCAGATTTTCGAATTTTGTGGCTCTGAATTTGTGGGCTATAGTTCAGTTGATTTTCAAAAAAATTGAATTTTCCACGGAACGTGTAAAAATATTCGACCGATCCAAATGGCCGTTTATATGACAATTACAGGTCTCAACGCCTATTGATAGAGGTATCAATCATCGAAATCGGAGCACATTTGCAGATTTTCGAATTTTGTGGCTCTGAATTTGTGGGCTATAGTTCAGTTGATTTTCAAAAAAATTGAATTTTCCACGAAACGTGTAGAAATATTCCACCGATCCAAATGGCCGTTTGTATGACAATTACAGGTCTCAACGCCTATTGATAGAGGTATCAATCATCGAAATCGGAGCACATTTGCAGATTTTCGAATTTTGTGGCTCTGAATTTGTGGGCTATAGTTCAGTTATTTTTCAATAAAATTGAATTTTCTGCAAAATGTGCAGAAATGTGCTAGCGATCCAAATGACCGTTGGCATGACAATTACAGGTCTCAACCTCTATTGATAGAGGTATCAATCATCGAAATCGGAGCACATTTGCAGATTTTCGAATTTTGTGGCTCTGAATTTGTGGGCTATAGTTCAGTTGATTTTCAAAAAAATTGAATTTTCCACGAAACGTGTAGAAATATTCCACCGATCCAAATGGCCGTTTGTATGACAATTACAGGTCTCAACGCCTATTGATAGAGGTATCAATCATCGAAATCGGAGCACATTTGCAGATTTTCGAATTTTGTGGCTCTGAATTTGTGGGCTATAATTCAGTTGATTTTCAAAAAAATTGAATTTTCCACGAAACGTGTAGAAATATTAGACCGATCTAAATGGCCGTTTGTATGACAATTACAGGTCTCAACGGCTATTGAAAGAGGTATCAATCATCGAAATCGGAGCACATTTGCAGATTTTCGAATTTTGTGGCTCTGAATTTGTGGGCTATAGTTCAGTTATTTTTCAATAAAATTGAATTTTCTGCAAAATGTGCAGAAATGTGCTAGCGATCCAAATGACCGTTGGCATGACAATTACAGGTCTCAACCTCTATTGATAGAGGTATCAATCAATGAAATCGGAGCACATTTGCAGATTTTCGAATTTTGTGGCTCTGAATTTGTGGGCTATAGTTCAGTTGTTTTTCAAAAAAATTGAATTTTCCACGAAACGTGTAGAAATTTTCGATCGATCTAAATGGCCGTTTGTATGACAATTACAGGTCTCAACGCCTATTGATAGAGGTATCAATCATCGAAATCGGAGCACATTTGCAGATTTTCGAATTTTGTGGCTCTGAATTTGTGGGCTATAGTTCAGTTATTTTTCAATAAAATTGAATTTTCTGCAAAATGTGCAGAAATGTGCTAGCGATCCAAATGACCGTTGGCATGACAATAACAGGTCTCAACCTCTATTGATAGAGGTATCAATCAATGAAATCGGAGCACATTTGCAGATTTTCGAATTTTGTGGTTTTGAATTTGTGGGCTATAGTTCAGTTGATTTTCAAAAAAATTGAATTTTCCACGAAACGTGTAGAAATATTCGACCGATCTAAATGGCCGTTTGTATGACAATTACAGGTCTCAACGGCTATTGATAGAGGTATCAATCATCGAAATCGGAGCACATTTGCAGATTTTCGAATTTTGTGGTTTTGAATTTGTGGGCTATAGTTCAGTTGATTTTCAAAATGATTGAATTTTCCTCGAAACGTGTAGAAATTTTCGATCGATCCAAATGGCCGTTTGTATGACAATTACAGGTCTCAACGCCTATTGATAGAGGTATCAATCATCGAAATCGGAGCACATTTGCAGATTTTCGAATTTTGTGGTTTTGAATTTGTGGGCTATAGTTCAGTTGATTTTCAAAAAAATTGAATTTTCCACGGAACGTGTAAAAATATTCGACCGATCCAAATGGCCGTTTATATGACAATTACAGGTCTCAACGCCTATTGATAGAGGTATCAATCATCGAAATCGGAGCACATTTGCAGATTTTCGAATTTTGTGGTTTTGAATTTGTGGGCTATAGTTCAGTTGATTTTCAAAAAAATTGAATTTTCCACGGAACGTGTAAAAATATTCGACCGATCCAAATGGCCGTTTATATGACAATTACAGGTCTCAACGCCTATTGATAGAGGTATCAATCATCGAAATCGGAGCACATTTGCAGATTTTCGAATTTTGTGGCTCTGAATTTGTGGGCTATAGTTCAGTTGATTTTCAAAAAAATTGAATTTTCCACGGAACGTGTAAAAATATTCGACCGATCCAAATGGCCGTTTATATGACAATTACAGGTCTCAACGCCTATTGATAGAGGTATCAATCATCGAAATCGGAGCACATTTGCAGATTTTCGAATTTTGTGGCTCTGAATTTGTGGGCTATAATTCAGTTGATTTTCAAAAAAATTGAATTTTCCACGAAACGTGTAGAAATAATTGACCGATCCAAATGGCCGTTTGTATGACAATTACAGGTCTCTACGCCTATTGATAGAGGTATCAATCATCGAAATCGGAGCACATTTGCAGATTTTCGAATTTTGTGGCTCTGAATTTGTGGGCTATAGTTCAGTTGATTTTCAAAAAAATTGAATTTTCCACGAAACGTGTAGAAATTTTCGATCGATCCAAATGGCCGTTTGTATGACAATTACAGGTCTCAACGCCTATTGATAGAGGTATGAATCATCGAAATCGGAGCACATTTGCAGATTTTCGAATTTTGTGGTTTTGAATTTGTGGGCTATAGTTCAGTTGATTTTCAAAAAAATTGAATTTTCCACAGATCGTGTAGAAATATTCGACCGATCCAAATGGCCGTTTATATGACAATTACAGGTCTCAACGCCTATTGATAGAGGTATCAATCATCGAAATCGGAGCACATTTGCAGATTTTCGAATTTTGTGGCTCTGAAGTTGTGGGCTATAGTTCAGTTGATTTTCAAAAAAATTGAATTTTCCACGGAACGTGTAAAAATATTCGACCGATCCAAATGGCCGTTTATATGACAATTACAGGTCTCAACGCCTATTGATAGAGGTATCAATCATCGAAATCGGAGCACATTTGCAGATTTTCGAATTTTGTGGCTCTGAATTTGTGGGCTATAGTTCAGTTGATTTTCAAAAAAATTGAATTTTCCACGAAACGTGTAGAAATATTCCACCGATCCAAATGGCCGTTTGTATGACAATTACAGGTCTCAACGCCTATTGATAGAGGTATCAATCATCGAAATCGGAGCACATTTGCAGATTTTCGAATTTTGTGGCTCTGAATTTGTGGGCTATAGTTCAGTTATTTTTCAATAAAATTGAATTTTCTACAAAATGTGTAGAAATGTGCTAGCGATCCAAATGACCGTTGGCATGACAATTACAGGTCTCAACCTCTATTGATAGAGGTATCAATCATCGAAATCGGAGCACATTTGCAGATTTTCGAATTTTGTGGCTCTGAATTTGTGGGCTATAGTTCAGTTGATTTTCAAAAAAATTGAATTTTCCACGAAACGTGTAGAAATATTCCACCGATCCAAATGGCCGTTTGTATGACAATTACAGGTCTCAACGCCTATTGATAGAGGTATCAATCATCGAAATCGGAGCACATTTGCAGATTTTCGAATTTTGTGGCTCTGAATTTGTGGGCTATAATTCAGTTGATTTTCAAAAAAATTGAATTTTCCACGAAACGTGTAGAAATATTCGACCGATCTAAATGGCCGTTTGTATGACAATTACAGGTCTCAACGGCTATTGATAGAGGTATCAATCATCGAAATCGGAGCACATTTGCAGATTTTCGAATTTTGTGGTTTTGAATTTGTGGGCTATAGTTCAGTTGATTTTCAAAATGATTGAATTTTCCTCGAAACGTGTAGAAATTTTCGATCGATCCAAATGGCCGTTTGTATGACAATTACAGGTCTCAACGCCTATTGATAGAGGTATCAATCAGCGAAATCGGAGCACATTTGCAGATTTTCGAATTTTGTGGCTCTGAATTTGTGGGCTATAGTTCAGTTGATTTTCAAAAAAATTGAATTTTCCACGGAACGTGTAAAAATATTCGACCGATCCAAATGGCCGTTTATATGACAATTACAGGTCTCAACGCCTATTGATAGAGGTATCAATCATCGAAATCGGAGCACATTTGCAGATTTTCGAATTTTGTGGCTCTGAATTTGTGGGCTATAGTTCAGTTGATTTTCAAAAAAATTGAATTTTCCACGAAACGTGTAGAAATATTCGACCGATCTAAATGGCCGTTTGTATGACAATTACAGGTCTCAACGGCTATTGATAGAGGTATCAATCATCGAAATCGGAGCACATTTGCAGATTTTCGAATTTTGTGGTTTTGAATTTGTGGGCTATAGTTCAGTTGATTTTCAAAATGATTGAATTTTCCTCGAAACGTGTAGAAATTTTCGATCGATCCAAATGGCCGTTTGTATGACAATTACAGGTCTCAACGCCTATTGATAGAGGTATCAATCATCGAAATCGGAGCACATTTGCAGATTTTCGAATTTTGTGGTTTTGAATTTGTGGGCTATAGTTCAGTTGATTTTCAAAAAAATTGAATTTTCCACGGAACGTGTAAAAATATTCGACCGATCCAAATGGCCGTTTATATGACAATTACAGGTCTCAACGCCTATTGATAGAGGTATCAATCATCGAAATCGGAGCACATTTGCAGATTTTCGAATTTTGTGGTTTTGAATTTGTGGGCTATAGTTCAGTTGATTTTCAAAAAAATTGAATTTTCCACGGAACGTGTAAAAATATTCGACCGATCCAAATGGCCGTTTATATGACAATTACAGGTCTCAACGCCTATTGATAGAGGTATCAATCATCGAAATCGGAGCACATTTGCAGATTTTCGAATTTTGTGGCTCTGAATTTGTGGGCTATAGTTCAGTTGATTTTCAAAAAAATTGAATTTTCCACGGAACGTGTAAAAATATTCGACCGATCCAAATGGCCGTTTATATGACAATTACAGGTCTCAACGCCTATTGATAGAGGTATCAATCATCGAAATCGGAGCACATTTGCAGATTTTCGAATTTTGTGGCTCTGAATTTGTGGGCTATAATTCAGTTGATTTTCAAAAAAATTGAATTTTCCACGAAACGTGTAGAAATAATTGACCGATCCAAATGGCCGTTTGTATGACAATTACAGGTCTCTACGCCTATTGATAGAGGTATCAATCATCGAAATCGGAGCACATTTGCAGATTTTCGAATTTTGTGGCTCTGAATTTGTGGGCTATAGTTCAGTTGATTTTCAAAAAAATTGAATTTTCCACGAAACGTGTAGAAATTTTCGATCGATCCAAATGGCCGTTTGTATGACAATTACAGGTCTCAACGCCTATTGATAGAGGTATGAATCATCGAAATCGGAGCACATTTGCAGATTTTCGAATTTTGTGGTTTTGAATTTGTGGGCTATAGTTCAGTTGATTTTCAAAAAAATTGAATTTTCCACAGATCGTGTAGAAATATTCGACCGATCCAAATGGCCGTTTATATGACAATTACAGGTCTCAACGCCTATTGATAGAGGTATCAATCATCGAAATCGGAGCACATTTGCAGATTTTCGAATTTTGTGGCTCTGAAGTTGTGGGCTATAGTTCAGTTGATTTTCAAAAAAATTGAATTTTCCACGGAACGTGTAAAAATATTCGACCGATCCAAATGGCCGTTTATATGACAATTACAGGTCTCAACGCCTATTGATAGAGGTATCAATCATCGAAATCGGAGCACATTTGCAGATTTTCGAATTTTGTGGCTCTGAATTTGTGGGCTATAGTTCAGTTGATTTTCAAAAAAATTGAATTTTCCACGAAACGTGTAGAAATATTCCACCGATCCAAATGGCCGTTTGTATGACAATTACAGGTCTCAACGCCTATTGATAGAGGTATCAATCATCGAAATCGGAGCACATTTGCAGATTTTCGAATTTTGTGGCTCTGAATTTGTGGGCTATAGTTCAGTTATTTTTCAATAAAATTGAATTTTCTACAAAATGTGTAGAAATGTGCTAGCGATCCAAATGACCGTTGGCATGACAATTACAGGTCTCAACCTCTATTGATAGAGGTATCAATCATCGAAATCGGAGCACATTTGCAGATTTTCGAATTTTGTGGCTCTGAATTTGTGGGCTATAGTTCAGTTGATTTTCAAAAAAATTGAATTTTCCACGAAACGTGTAGAAATATTCCACCGATCCAAATGGCCGTTTGTATGACAATTACAGGTCTCAACGCCTATTGATAGAGGTATCAATCATCGAAATCGGAGCACATTTGCAGATTTTCGAATTTTGTGGCTCTGAATTTGTGGGCTATAATTCAGTTGATTTTCAAAAAAATTGAATTTTCCACGAAACGTGTAGAAATATTCGACCGATCTAAATGGCCGTTTGTATGACAATTACAGGTCTCAACGGCTATTGATAGAGGTATCAATCATCGAAATCGGAGCACATTTGCAGATTTTCGAATTTTGTGGTTTTGAATTTGTGGGCTATAGTTCAGTTGATTTTCAAAATGATTGAATTTTCCTCGAAACGTGTAGAAATTTTCGATCGATCCAAATGGCCGTTTGTATGACAATTACAGGTCTCAACGCCTATTGATAGAGGTATCAATCAGCGAAATCGGAGCACATTTGCAGATTTTCGAATTTTGTGGCTCTGAATTTGTGGGCTATAGTTCAGTTGATTTTCAAAAAAATTGAATTTTCCACGGAACGTGTAAAAATATTCGACCGATCCAAATGGCCGTTTATATGACAATTACAGGTCTCAACGCCTATTGATAGAGGTATCAATCATCGAAATCGGAGCACATTTGCAGATTTTCGAATTTTGTGGCTCTGAATTTGTGGGCTATAGTTCAGTTGATTTTCAAAAAAATTGAATTTTCCACGAAACGTGTAGAAATATTCCACCGATCCAAATGGCCGTTTGTATGACAATTACAGGTCTCAACGCCTATTGATAGAGGTATCAATCATCGAAATCGGAGCACATTTGCAGATTTTCGAATTTTGTGGCTCTGAATTTGTGGGCTATAGTTCAGTTATTTTTCAATAAAATTGAATTTTCTGCAAAATGTGCAGAAATGTGCTAGCGATCCAAATGACCGTTGGCATGACAATTACAGGTCTCAACCTCTATTGATAGAGGTATCAATCATCGAAATCGGAGCACATTTGCAGATTTTCGAATTTTGGTGGCTCTGAATTTGTGGGCTATAGTTCAGTTGATTTTCAAAAAAATTGAATTTTCCACGAAACGTGTAGAAATATTCCACCGATCCAAATGGCCGTTTGTATGACAATTACAGGTCTCAACGCCTATTGATAGAGGTATCAATCATCGAAATCGGAGCACATTTGCAGATTTTCGAATTTTGTGGCTCTGAATTTGTGGGCTATAATTCAGTTGATTTTCAAAAAAATTGAATTTTCCACGAAACGTGTAGAAATATTCGACCGATCCAAATGGCCGTTTATATGACAATTACAGGTCTCAACGCCTATTGATAGAGGTATGAATCATCGAAATCGGAGCACATTTGCAGATTTTCGAATTTTGTGGCTCTGAATTTGTGGGCTATAGTTCAGTTGATTTTCAAAAAAATTGAATTTTCCACGAAACGTGTAGAAATATTCGACCGATCTAAATGGCCGTTTGTATGACAATTACAGGTCTCAACGGCTATTGATAGAGGTATCAATCATCGAAATCGGAGCACATTTGCAGATTTTCGAATTTTGTGGTTTTGAATTTGTGGGCTATAGTTCAGTTGATTTTCAAAATGATTGAATTTTCCTCGAAACGTGTAGAAATTTTCGATCGATCCAAATGGCCGTTTGTATGACAATTACAGGTCTCAACGCCTATTGATAGAGGTATCAATCATCGAAATCGGAGCACATTTGCAGATTTTCGAATTTTGTGGTTTTGAATTTGTGGGCTATAGTTCAGTTGATTTTCAAAAAAATTGAATTTTCCACGGAACGTGTAAAAATATTCGACCGATCCAAATGGCCGTTTATATGACAATTACAGGTCTCAACGCCTATTGATAGAGGTATCAATCATCGAAATCGGAGCACATTTGCAGATTTTCGAATTTTGTGGTTTTGAATTTGTGGGCTATAGTTCAGTTGATTTTCAAAAAAATTGAATTTTCCACGGAACGTGTAAAAATATTCGACCGATCCAAATGGCCGTTTATATGACAATTACAGGTCTCAACGCCTATTGATAGAGGTATCAATCATCGAAATCGGAGCACATTTGCAGATTTTCGAATTTTGTGGCTCTGAATTTGTGGGCTATAGTTCAGTTGATTTTCAAAAAAATTGAATTTTCCACGGAACGTGTAAAAATATTCGACCGATCCAAATGGCCGTTTATATGACAATTACAGGTCTCAACGCCTATTGATAGAGGTATCAATCATCGAAATCGGAGCACATTTGCAGATTTTCGAATTTTGTGGCTCTGAATTTGTGGGCTATAATTCAGTTGATTTTCAAAAAAATTGAATTTTCCACGAAACGTGTAGAAATAATTGACCGATCCAAATGGCCGTTTGTATGACAATTACAGGTCTCTACGCCTATTGATAGAGGTATCAATCATCGAAATCGGAGCACATTTGCAGATTTTCGAATTTTGTGGCTCTGAATTTGTGGGCTATAGTTCAGTTGATTTTCAAAAAAATTGAATTTTCCACGAAACGTGTAGAAATTTTCGATCGATCCAAATGGCCGTTTGTATGACAATTACAGGTCTCAACGCCTATTGATAGAGGTATGAATCATCGAAATCGGAGCACATTTGCAGATTTTCGAATTTTGTGGTTTTGAATTTGTGGGCTATAGTTCAGTTGATTTTCAAAAAAATTGAATTTTCCACAGATCGTGTAGAAATATTCGACCGATCCAAATGGCCGTTTATATGACAATTACAGGTCTCAACGCCTATTGATAGAGGTATCAATCATCGAAATCGGAGCACATTTGCAGATTTTCGAATTTTGTGGCTCTGAAGTTGTGGGCTATAGTTCAGTTGATTTTCAAAAAAATTGAATTTTCCACGGAACGTGTAAAAATATTCGACCGATCCAAATGGCCGTTTATATGACAATTACAGGTCTCAACGCCTATTGATAGAGGTATCAATCATCGAAATCGGAGCACATTTGCAGATTTTCGAATTTTGTGGCTCTGAATTTGTGGGCTATAGTTCAGTTGATTTTCAAAAAAATTGAATTTTCCACGAAACGTGTAGAAATATTCCACCGATCCAAATGGCCGTTTGTATGACAATTACAGGTCTCAACGCCTATTGATAGAGGTATCAATCATCGAAATCGGAGCACATTTGCAGATTTTCGAATTTTGTGGCTCTGAATTTGTGGGCTATAGTTCAGTTATTTTTCAATAAAATTGAATTTTCTACAAAATGTGTAGAAATGTGCTAGCGATCCAAATGACCGTTGGCATGACAATTACAGGTCTCAACCTCTATTGATAGAGGTATCAATCATCGAAATCGGAGCACATTTGCAGATTTTCGAATTTTGTGGCTCTGAATTTGTGGGCTATAGTTCAGTTGATTTTCAAAAAAATTGAATTTTCCACGAAACGTGTAGAAATATTCCACCGATCCAAATGGCCGTTTGTATGACAATTACAGGTCTCAACGCCTATTGATAGAGGTATCAATCATCGAAATCGGAGCACATTTGCAGATTTTCGAATTTTGTGGCTCTGAATTTGTGGGCTATAATTCAGTTGATTTTCAAAAAAATTGAATTTTCCACGAAACGTGTAGAAATATTCGACCGATCTAAATGGCCGTTTGTATGACAATTACAGGTCTCAACGGCTATTGATAGAGGTATCAATCATCGAAATCGGAGCACATTTGCAGATTTTCGAATTTTGTGGTTTTGAATTTGTGGGCTATAGTTCAGTTGATTTTCAAAATGATTGAATTTTCCTCGAAACGTGTAGAAATTTTCGATCGATCCAAATGGCCGTTTGTATGACAATTACAGGTCTCAACGCCTATTGATAGAGGTATCAATCAGCGAAATCGGAGCACATTTGCAGATTTTCGAATTTTGTGGCTCTGAATTTGTGGGCTATAGTTCAGTTGATTTTCAAAAAAATTGAATTTTCCACGGAACGTGTAAAAATATTCGACCGATCCAAATGGCCGTTTATATGACAATTACAGGTCTCAACGCCTATTGATAGAGGTATCAATCATCGAAATCGGAGCACATTTGCAGATTTTCGAATTTTGTGGCTCTGAATTTGTGGGCTATAGTTCAGTTATTTTTCAATAAAATTGAATTTTCTGCAAAATGTGCAGAAATGTGCTAGCGATCCAAATGACCGTTGGCATGACAATTACAGGTCTCAACCTCTATTGATAGAGGTATCAATCATCGAAATCGGAGCACATTTGCAGATTTTCGAATTTTGTGGCTCTGAATTTGTGGGCTATAGTTCAGTTGATTTTCAAAAAAATTGAATTTTCCACGAAACGTGTAGAAATATTCCACCGATCCAAATGGCCGTTTGTATGACAATTACAGGTCTCAACGCCTATTGATAGAGGTATCAATCATCGAAATCGGAGCACATTTGCAGATTTTCGAATTTTGTGGCTCTGAATTTGTGGGCTATAATTCAGTTGATTTTCAAAAAAATTGAATTTTCCACGAAACGTGTAGAAATATTAGACCGATCTAAATGGCCGTTTGTATGACAATTACAGGTCTCAACGGCTATTGAAAGAGGTATCAATCATCGAAATCGGAGCACATTTGCAGATTTTCGAATTTTGTGGCTCTGAATTTGTGGGCTATAGTTCAGTTGATTTTCAAAAAAATTGAATTTTCCACGAAACGTGTAGAAATTTTCGATCGATCCAAATGGCCGTTTGTATGACAATTACAGGTCTCAACGGCTATTGATAGAGGTATCAATCATCGAAATCGGAGCACATTTGCAGATTTTCGAATTTTGTGGCTCTGAATTTGTGGGCTATAGTTCAGTTGATTTTCAAAAAAATTGAATTTTCCACCGAACGTGTAGAAATATTAGACCGATCTAAATGGCCGTTTGTATGACAATTACAGGTCTCAACCTCTATTGATAGAGGTATCAATCAATGAAATCGGAGCACATTTGCAGATTTTCGAATTTTGTGGCTCTGAATTTGTGGGCTATAGTTCAGTTGATTTTCAAAAAAATTGAATTTTCCACGAAACGTGTAGAAATATTCCACCGATCCAAATGGCCGTTTGTATGACAATTACAGGTCTCAACGCCTATTGATAGAGGTATCAATCATCGAAATCGGAGCACATTTGCAGATTTTCGAATTTTGTGGCTCTGAATTTGTGGGCTATAATTCAGTTGATTTTCAAAAAAATTGAATTTTCCACGAAACGTGTAGAAATATTAGACCGATCTAAATGGCCGTTTGTATGACAATTACAGGTCTCAACGGCTATTGAAAGAGGTATCAATCATCGAAATCGGAGCACATTTGCAGATTTTCGAATTTTGTGGCTCTGAATTTGTGGGCTATAGTTCAGTTGTTTTTCAAAAAAATTGAATTTTCCACGAAACGTGTAGAAATTTTCGATCGATCCAAATGGCCGTTTGTATGACAATTACAGGTCTCAACGCCTATTGAAAGAGGTATGAATCATCGAAATCGGAGCACATTTGCAGATTTTCGAATTTTGTGGTTTTGAATTTGTGGGCTATAGTTCAGTTGATTTTCAAAAAATTGAATTTTCCACGAAACGTGTAGAAATATTCGACCGATCTAAATGGCCGTTTGTATGACAATTACAGGTCTCAACGGCTATTGATAGAGGTATCAATCATCGAAATCGGAGCACATTTGCAGATTTTCGAATTTTGTGGCTCTGAATTTGTGGGCTATAGTTCAGTTATTTTTCAATAAAATTGAATTTTCTGCAAAATGTGCAGAAATGTGCTAGCGATCCAAATGACCGTTGGCATGACAATTACAGGTCTCAACCTCTATTGATAGAGGTATCAATCAATGAAATCGGAGCACATTTGCAGATTTTCGAATTTTGTGGCTCTGAATTTGTGGGCTATAGTTCAGTTGATTTTCAAAAAATTGAATTTTCCACGAAACGTGTAGAAATATTCGACCGATCCAAATGGCCGTTTATATGACAATTACAGGTCTCAACGCCTATTGATAGAGGTATGAATCATCGAAATCGGAGCACATTTGCAGATTTTCGAATTTTGTGGCTCTGAATTTGTGGGCTATAGTTCAGTTGATTTTCAAAAAAATTGAATTTTCCACGAAACGTGTAGAAATATTCGACCGATCTAAATGGCCGTTTGTATGACAATTACAGGTCTCAACGGCTATTGATAGAGGTATGAATCATCGAAATCGGAGCACATTTGCAGATTTTCGAATTTTGTGGCTCTGAATTTGTGGGCTATAGTTCAGTTATTTTTCAATAAAATTGAATTTTCTGCAAAATGTGCAGAAATGTGCTAGCGATCCAAATGACCGTTGGCATGACAATTACAGGTCTCAACCTCTATTGATAGAGGTATCAATCATCGAAATCGGAGCACATTTGCAGATTTTCGAATTTTGTGGCTCTGAATTTGTGGGCTATAGTTCAGTTGATTTTCAAAAAAATTGAATTTTCCACGAAACGTGTAGAAATATTCCACCGATCCAAATGGCCGTTTGTATGACAATTACAGGTCTCAACGCCTATTGATAGAGGTATCAATCATCGAAATCGGAGCACATTTGCAGATTTTCGAATTTTGTGGCTCTGAATTTGTGGGCTATAGTTCAGTTATTTTTCAATAAAATTGAATTTTCTGCAAAATGTGCAGAAATGTGCTAGCGATCCAAATGACCGTTGGCATGACAATTACAGGTCTCAACCTCTATTGATAGAGGTATCAATCATCGAAATCGGAGCACATTTGCAGATTTTCGAATTTTGTGGCTCTGAATTTGTGGGCTATAGTTCAGTTGATTTTCAAAAAAATTGAATTTTCCACGAAACGTGTAGAAATATTCCACCGATCCAAATGGCCGTTTGTATGACAATTACAGGTCTCAACGCCTATTGATAGAGGTATCAATCATCGAAATCGGAGCACATTTGCAGATTTTCGAATTTTGTGGCTCTGAATTTGTGGGCTATAATTCAGTTGATTTTCAAAAAAATTGAATTTTCCACGAAACGTGTAGAAATATTAGACCGATCTAAATGGCCGTTTGTATGACAATTACAGGTCTCAACGGCTATTGAAAGAGGTATCAATCATCGAAATCGGAGCACATTTGCAGATTTTCGAATTTTGTGGCTCTGAATTTGTGGGCTATAGTTCAGTTGATTTTCAAAAAAATTGAATTTTCCACGAAACGTGTAGAAATTTTCGATCGATCCAAATGGCCGTTTGTATGACAATTACAGGTCTCAACGGCTATTGATAGAGGTATCAATCATCGAAATCGGAGCACATTTGCAGATTTTCGAATTTTGTGGCTCTGAATTTGTGGGCTATAGTTCAGTTGATTTTCAAAAAAATTGAATTTTCCACCGAACGTGTAGAAATATTAGACCGATCTAAATGGCCGTTTGTATGACAATTACAGGTCTCAACCTCTATTGATAGAGGTATCAATCAATGAAATCGGAGCACATTTGCAGATTTTCGAATTTTGTGGCTCTGAATTTGTGGGCTATAGTTCAGTTGATTTTCAAAAAAATTGAATTTTCCACGAAACGTGTAGAAATATTCCACCGATCCAAATGGCCGTTTGTATGACAATTACAGGTCTCAACGCCTATTGATAGAGGTATCAATCATCGAAATCGGAGCACATTTGCAGATTTTCGAATTTTGTGGCTCTGAATTTGTGGGCTATAATTCAGTTGATTTTCAAAAAAATTGAATTTTCCACGAAACGTGTAGAAATATTAGACCGATCTAAATGGCCGTTTGTATGACAATTACAGGTCTCAACGGCTATTGAAAGAGGTATCAATCATCGAAATCGGAGCACATTTGCAGATTTTCGAATTTTGTGGCTCTGAATTTGTGGGCTATAGTTCAGTTGTTTTTCAAAAAAATTGAATTTTCCACGAAACGTGTAGAAATTTTCGATCGATCCAAATGGCCGTTTGTATGACAATTACAGGTCTCAACGCCTATTGAAAGAGGTATGAATCATCGAAATCGGAGCACATTTGCAGATTTTCGAATTTTGTGGTTTTGAATTTGTGGGCTATAGTTCAGTTGATTTTCAAAAAAATTGAATTTTCCACGAAACGTGTAGAAATATTCGACCGATCTAAATGGCCGTTTGTATGACAATTACAGGTCTCAACGGCTATTGATAGAGGTATCAATCATCGAAATCGGAGCACATTTGCAGATTTTCGAATTTTGTGGCTCTGAATTTGTGGGCTATAGTTCAGTTATTTTTCAATAAAATTGAATTTTCTGCAAAATGTGCAGAAATGTGCTAGCGATCCAAATGACCGTTGGCATGACAATTACAGGTCTCAACCTCTATTGATAGAGGTATCAATCAATGAAATCGGAGCACATTTGCAGATTTTCGAATTTTGTGGCTCTGAATTTGTGGGCTATAGTTCAGTTGATTTTCAAAAAAATTGAATTTTCCACGAAACGTGTAGAAATATTCGACCGATCCAAATGGCCGTTTATATGACAATTACAGGTCTCAACGCCTATTGATAGAGGTATGAATCATCGAAATCGGAGCACATTTGCAGATTTTCGAATTTTGTGGCTCTGAATTTGTGGGCTATAGTTCAGTTGATTTTCAAAAAAATTGAATTTTCCACGAAACGTGTAGAAATATTCGACCGATCTAAATGGCCGTTTGTATGACAATTACAGGTCTCAACGGCTATTGATAGAGGTATGAATCATCGAAATCGGAGCACATTTGCAGATTTTCGAATTTTGTGGCTCTGAATTTGTGGGCTATAGTTCAGTTGATTTTCAAAAAAATTGAATTTTCCACGAAACGTGTAGAAATATTCGACCGATCTAAATGGCCGTTTGTATGACAATTACAGGTCTCAACGGCTATTGATAGAGGTATGAATCATCGAAATCGGAGCACATTTGCAGATTTTCGAATTTTGTGGCTCTGAATTTGTGGGCTATAGTTCAGTTGATTTTCAAAAAAATTGAATTTTCCACGAAACGTGTAGAAATATTCGACCGATCTAAATGGCCGTTTGTATGACAATTACAGGTCTCAACGGCTATTGATAGAGGTATGAATCATCGAAATCGGAGCACATTTGCAGATTTTCGAATTTTGTGGCTCTGAATTTGTGGGCTATAGTTCAGTTGATTTTCAAAAAAATTGAATTTTCCTCGAAACGTGTAGAAATATTCGACCGATCCAAATGGCCGTTTATATGACAATTACAGGTCTCAACGCCTATTGATAGAGGTATGAATCATCGAAATCGGAGCACATTTGCAGATTTTCGAATTTTGTGGCTCTGAATTTGTGGGCTATAGTTCAGTTGATTTTCAAAAAAATTGAATTTTCCACGAAACGTGTAGAAATATTCGACCGATCCAAATGGCCGTTTATATGACAATTACAGGTCTCAACGCCTATTGATAGAGGTATGAATCATCGAAATCGGAGCACATTTGCAGATTTTCGAATTTTGTGGCTCTGAATTTGTGGGCTATAGTTCAGTTGATTTTCAAAAAAATTGAATTTTCCACGAAACGTGTAGAAATATTCGACCGATCTAAATGGCCGTTTGTATGACAATTACAGGTCTCAACGCCTATTGATAGAGGTATGAATCATCGAAATCGGAGCACATTTGCAGATTTTCGAATTTTGTGGCTCTGAATTTGTGGGCTATAGTTCAGTTGATTTTCAAAAAAATTGAATTTTCCACGAAACGTGTAGAAATATTCGACCGATCTAAATGGCCGTTTGTATGACAATTACAGGTCTCAACGGCTATTGATAGAGGTATGAATCATCGAAATCGGAGCACATTTGCAGATTTTCGAATTTTGTGGCTCTGAATTTGTGGGCTATAGTTCAGTTATTTTTCAATAAAATTGAATTTTCTGCAAAATGTGCAGAAATGTGCTAGCGATCCAAATGACCGTTGGCATGACAATTACAGGTCTCAACCTCTATTGATAGAGGTATCAATCAATGAAATCGGAGCACATTTGCAGATTTTCGAATTTTGTGGCTCTGAATTTGTGGGCTATAGTTCAGTTGATTTTCAAAAAAATTGAATTTTCCACGAAACGTGTAGAAATATTCGACCGATCCAAATGGCCGTTTATATGACAATTACAGGTCTCAACGCCTATTGATAGAGGTATGAATCATCGAAATCGGAGCACATTTGCAGATTTTCGAATTTTGTGGCTCTGAATTTGTGGGCTATAGTTCAGTTGATTTTCAAAAAAATTGAATTTTCCACGAAACGTGTAGAAATATTCGACCGATCCAAATGGCCGTTTATATGACAATTACAGGTCTCAACGCCTATTGATAGAGGTATGAATCATCGAAATCGGAGCACATTTGCAGATTTTCGAATTTTGTGGCTCTGAATTTGTGGGCTATAGTTCAGTTGATTTTCAAAAAAATTGAATTTTCCACGAAACGTGCAGAAATATTCGACCGATCCAAATGGCCGTTTGTATGACAATTACAGGTCTCAACGCTATTGATAGAGGTATGAATCATCGAAATCGGAGCACATTTGCAGATTTTCGAATTTTGTGGCTCTGAATTTGTGGGCTATAGTTCAGTTGATTTTCAAAAAAATTGAATTTTCCACGAAACGTGTAGAAATATTCGACCGATCTAAATGGCCGTTTGTATGACAATTACAGGTCTCAACGGCTATTGATAGAGGTATGAATCATCGAAATCGGAGCACATTTGCAGATTTTCGAATTTTGTGGCTCTGAATTTGTGGGCTATAGTTCAGTTGATTTTCAAAAAAATTGAATTTTCCACGAAACGTGCAGAAATATTCGACCGATCCAAATGGCCGTTTGTATGACAATTACAGGTCTCAACGGCTATTGATAGAGGTATGAATCATCGAAATCGGAGCATATTTGCAGATTTTCGAATTTTGTGGCTCTGAATTTGTGGGCTATAGTTCAGTTGATTTTCAAAAAAATTGAATTTTCCACGAAACGTGCAGAAATATTCGACCGATCCAAATGGCCGTTTGTATGACAATTACAGGTCTCAACGGCTATTGATAGAGGTATGAATCATCGAAATCGGAGCACATTTGCAGATTTTCGAATTTTGTGGCTCTGAATTTGTGGGCTATAGTTCAGTTGATTTTCAAAAAAATTGAATTTTCCACGAAACGTGTAGAAATATTCGACCGATCTAAATGGCCGTTTGTATGACAATTACAGGTCTCAACGGCTATTGATAGAGGTATGAATCATCGAAATCGGAGCACATTTGCAGATTTTCGAATTTTGTGGCTCTGAATTTGTGGGCTATAGTTCAGTTGATTTTCAAAAAAATTGAATTTTCCACGAAACGTGCAGAAATATTCGACCGATCCAAATGGCCGTTTGTATGACAATTACAGGTCTCAACGGCTATTGATAGAGGTATGAATCATCGAAATCGGAGCACATTTGCAGATTTTCGAATTTTGTGGCTCTGAATTTGTGGGCTATAGTTCAGTTGATTTTCAAAAAAATTGAATTTTCCACGAAACGTGTAGAAATATTCGACCGATCTAAATGGCCGTTTGTATGACAATTACAGGTCTCAACGGCTATTGATAGAGGTATGAATCATCGAAATCGGAGCACATTTGCAGATTTTCGAATTTTGTGGCTCTGAATTTGTGGGCTATAGTTCAGTTGATTTTCAAAAAAATTGAATTTTCCACGAAACGTGCAGAAATATTCGACCGATCCAAATGGCCGTTTGTATGACAATTACAGGTCTCAACGGCTATTGATAGAGGTATGAATCATCGAAATCGGAGCACATTTGCAGATTTTCGAATTTTGTGGCTCTGAATTTGTGGGCTATAGTTCAGTTGATTTTCAAAAAAATTGAATTTTCCACGAAACGTGTAGAAATATTCGACCGATCTAAATGGCCGTTTGTATGACAATTACAGGTCTCAACGGCTATTGATAGAGGTATGAATCATCGAAATCGGAGCACATTTGCAGATTTTCGAATTTTGTGGCTCTGAATTTGTGGGCTATAGTTCAGTTGATTTTCAAAAAAATTGAATTTTCCACGAAACGTGCAGAAATATTCGACCGATCCAAATGGCCGTTTGTATGACAATTACAGGTCTCAACGGCTATTGATAGAGGTATGAATCATCGAAATCGGAGCACATTTGCAGATTTTCGAATTTTGTGGCTCTGAATTTGTGGGCTATAGTTCAGTTGATTTTCAAAAAAATTGAATTTTCCACGAAACGTGCAGAAATATTCGACCGATCCAAATGGCCGTTTGTATGACAATTACAGGTCTCAACGGCTATTGATAGAGGTATGAATCATCGAAATCGGAGCACATTTGCAGATTTTCGAATTTTGTGGCTCTGAATTTGTGGGCTATAGTTCAGTTGATTTTCAAACAAATTGAATTTTCCACGAAACGTGTAGAAATATTCGACCGATCTAAATGGCCGTTTGTATGACAATTACAGGTCTCAACGGCTATTGATAGAGGTATGAATCATCGAAATCGGAGCACATTTGCAGATTTTCGAATTTTGTGGCTCTGAATTTGTGGGCTATAGTTCAGTTGATTTTCAAAAAAATTGAATTTTCCACGAAACGTGTAGAAATATTCGACCGATCCAAATGGCCGTTTATATGACAATTACAGGTCTCAACGCCTATTGATAGAGGTATGAATCATCGAAATCGGAGCACATTTGCAGATTTTCGAATTTTGTGGCTCTGAATTTGTGGGCTATAGTTCAGTTGATTTTCAAAAAAATTGAATTTTCCACGAAACGTGTAGAAATATTCGACCGATCTAAATGGCCGTTTGTATGACAATTACAGGTCTCAACGCCTATTGATAGAGGTATGAATCATCGAAATCGGAGCACATTTGCAGATTTTCGAATTTTGTGGCTCTGAATTTGTGGGCTATAGTTCAGTTGATTTTCAAAAAAATTGAATTTTCCACGAAACGTGCAGAAATATTCGACCGATCCAAATGGCCGTTTGTATGACAATTACAGGTCTCAACGGCTATTGATAGAGGTATGAATCATCGAAATCGGAGCACATTTGCAGATTTTCGAATTTTGTGGCTCTGAATTTGTGGGCTATAGTTCAGTTGATTTTCAAAAAAATTGAATTTTCCACGAAACGTGTAGAAATATTCGACCGATCTAAATGGCCGTTTGTATGACAATTACAGGTCTCAACGGCTATTGATAGAGGTATGAATCATCGAAATCGGAGCACATTTGCAGATTTTCGAATTTTGTGGCTCTGAATTTGTGGGCTATAGTTCAGTTGATTTTCAAAAAAATTGAATTTTCCACGAAACGTGCAGAAATATTCGACCGATCCAAATGGCCGTTTGTATGACAATTACAGGTCTCAACGGCTATTGATAGAGGTATGAATCATCGAAATCGGAGCACATTTGCAGATTTTCGAATTTTGTGGCTCTGAATTTGTGGGCTATAGTTCAGTTGATTTTCAAAAAAATTGAATTTTCCACGAAACGTGTAGAAATATTCGACCGATCTAAATGGCCGTTTGTATGACAATTACAGGTCTCAACGGCTATTGATAGAGGTATGAATCATCGAAATCGGAGCACATTTGCAGATTTTCGAATTTTGTGGCTCTGAATTTGTGGGCTATAGTTCAGTTGATTTTCAAAAAAATTGAATTTTCCACGAAACGTGCAGAAATATTCGACCGATCCAAATGGCCGTTTGTATGACAATTACAGGTCTCAACGGCTATTGATAGAGGTATGAATCATCGAAATCGGAGCACATTTGCAGATTTTCGAATTTTGTGGCTCTGAATTTGTGGGCTATAGTTCAGTTGATTTTCAAAAAAATTGAATTTTCCACGAAACGTGCAGAAATATTCGACCGATCCAAATGGCCGTTTGTATGACAATTACAGGTCTCAACGGCTATTGATAGAGGTATGAATCATCGAAATCGGAGCACATTTGCAGATTTTCGAATTTTGTGGCTCTGAATTTGTGGGCTATAGTTCAGTTGATTTTCAAACAAATTGAATTTTCCACGAAACGTGTAGAAATATTCGACCGATCTAAATGGCCGTTTGTATGACAATTACAGGTCTCAACGGCTATTGATAGAGGTATGAATCATCGAAATCGGAGCACATTTGCAGATTTTCGAATTTTGTGGCTCTGAATTTGTGGGCTATAGTTCAGTTGATTTTCAAAAAAATTGAATTTTCCACGAAACGTGTAGAAATATTCGACCGATCTAAATGGCCGTTTGTATGACAATTACAGGTCTCAACGGCTATTGATAGAGGTATGAATCATCGAAATCGGAGCACATTTGCAGATTTTCGAATTTTGTGGCTCTGAATTTGTGGGCTATAGTTCAGTTGATTTTCAAAAAAATTGAATTTTCCACGAAACGTGCAGAAATATTCGACCGATCCAAATGGCCGTTTGTATGACAATTACAGGTCTCAACGGCTATTGATAGAGGTATGAATCATCGAAATCGGAGCACATTTGCAGATTTTCGAATTTTGTGGCTCTGAATTTGTGGGCTATAGTTCAGTTGATTTTCAAAAAAATTGAATTTTCCACGAAACGTGTAGAAATATTCGACCGATCTAAATGGCCGTTTGTATGACAATTACAGGTCTCAACGGCTATTGATAGAGGTATGAATCATCGAAATCGGAGCACATTTGCAGATTTTCGAATTTTGTGGCTCTGAATTTGTGGGCTATAGTTCAGTTGATTTTCAAAAAAATTGAATTTTCCACGAAACGTGCAGAAATATTCGACCGATCCAAATGGCCGTTTGTATGACAATTACAGGTCTCAACGGCTATTGATAGAGGTATGAATCATCGAAATCGGAGCACATTTGCAGATTTTCGAATTTTGTGGCTCTGAATTTGTGGGCTATAGTTCAGTTGATTTTCAAAAAAATTGAATTTTCCACGAAACGTGTAGAAATATTCGACCGATCTAAATGGCCGTTTGTATGACAATTACAGGTCTCAACGGCTATTGATAGAGGTATGAATCATCGAAATCGGAGCACATTTGCAGATTTTCGAATTTTGTGGCTCTGAATTTGTGGGCTATAGTTCAGTTGATTTTCAAAAAAATTGAATTTTCCACGAAACGTGCAGAAATATTCGACCGATCCAAATGGCCGTTTGTATGACAATTACAGGTCTCAACGGCTATTGATAGAGGTATGAATCATCGAAATCGGAGCACATTTGCAGATTTTCGAATTTTGTGGCTCTGAATTTGTGGGCTATAGTTCAGTTGATTTTCAAAAAAATTGAATTTTCCACGAAACGTGCAGAAATATTCGACCGATCCAAATGGCCGTTTGTATGACAATTACAGGTCTCAACGGCTATTGATAGAGGTATGAATCATCGAAATCGGAGCACATTTGCAGATTTTCGAATTTTGTGGCTCTGAATTTGTGGGCTATAGTTCAGTTGATTTTCAAACAAATTGAATTTTCCACGAAACGTGTAGAAATATTCGACCGATCTAAATGGCCGTTTGTATGACAATTACAGGTCTCAACGGCTATTGATAGAGGTATGAATCATCGAAATCGGAGCACATTTGCAGATTTTCGAATTTTGTGGCTCTGAATTTGTGGGCTATAGTTCAGTTGATTTTCAAAAAAATTGAATTTTCCACGAAACGTGTAGAAATATTCGACCGATCCAAATGGCCGTTTATATGACAATTACAGGTCTCAACGCCTATTGATAGAGGTATGAATCATCGAAATCGGAGCACATTTGCAGATTTTCGAATTTTGTGGCTCTGAATTTGTGGGCTATAGTTCAGTTGATTTTCAAAAAAAATTGAATTTTCCACGAAACGTGCAGAAATATTCGACCGATCCAAATGGCCGTTTGTATGACAATTACAGGTCTCAACGGCTATTGATAGAGGTATGAATCATCGAAATCGGAGCACATTTGCAGATTTTCGAATTTTGTGGCTCTGAATTTGTGGGCTATAGTTCAGTTGATTTTCAAAAAAATTGAATTTTCCACGAAACGTGTAGAAATATTCGACCGATCTAAATGGCCGTTTGTATGACAATTACAGGTCTCAACGGCTATTGATAGAGGTATGAATCATCGAAATCGGAGCACATTTGCAGATTTTCGAATTTTGTGGCTCTGAATTTGTGGGCTATAGTTCAGTTGATTTTCAAAAAAATTGAATTTTCCACGAAACGTGCAGAAATATTCGACCGATCCAAATGGCCGTTTGTATGACAATTACAGGTCTCAACGGCTATTGATAGAGGTATGAATCATCGAAATCGGAGCACATTTGCAGATTTTCGAATTTTGTGGCTCTGAATTTGTGGGCTATAGTTCAGTTGATTTTCAAAAAAATTGAATTTTCCACGAAACGTGCAGAAATATTCGACCGATCCAAATGGCCGTTTGTATGACAATTACAGGTCTCAACGGCTATTGATAGAGGTATGAATCATCGAAATCGGAGCACATTTGCAGATTTTCGAATTTTGTGGCTCTGAATTTGTGGGCTATAGTTCAGTTGATTTTCAAACAAATTGAATTTTCCACGAAACGTGTAGAAATATTCGACCGATCTAAATGGCCGTTTGTATGACAATTACAGGTCTCAACGGCTATTGATAGAGGTATGAATCATCGAAATCGGAGCACATTTGCAGATTTTCGAATTTTGTGGCTCTGAATTTGTGGGCTATAGTTCAGTTGATTTTCAAAAAAATTGAATTTTCCACGAAACGTGTAGAAATATTCGACCGATCCAAATGGCCGTTTATATGACAATTACAGGTCTCAACGCCTATTGATAGAGGTATGAATCATCGAAATCGGAGCACATTTGCAGATTTTCGAATTTTGTGGCTCTGAATTTGTGGGCTATAGTTCAGTTGATTTTCAAAAAAATTGAATTTTCCACGAAACGTGTAGAAATATTCGACCGATCTAAATGGCCGTTTGTATGACAATTACAGGTCTCAACGCCTATTGATAGAGGTATGAATCATCGAAATCGGAGCACATTTGCAGATTTTCGAATTTTGTGGCTCTGAATTTGTGGGCTATAGTTCAGTTGATTTTCAAAAA